>JAGMVL010000525.1:1800000-2197214 GCA_019202695.1 Populus x sibirica | reverse complement strand
CCTCTATGTCGTTTCTTTCCTGAATAGAGAAGTCTTGTCTGAGATTTATTTTTTTTGTCATCAATCTCTCTCTCTCTCTCGCTCTCTCTCACCCTTTTCTCTCTGGTGCAAGAAATAATTGGACTAAAAGGTATTAGCTAACTGGGTTAATCAAATTCTAAATGATAAATGAATTTCATGACCTATACCGGCCATAGAAAAGCTTTCTCATCTTTTGTGTTTTTTGGTTTTTAATTTAAAGGAGTGTTTACTAGGATAAATTTTAATTTCTTTCAAAAATGAAAGTAAACGCAGATTCACAATCTTCATTTTTTTCTCTTTGTTTTATTTTCTCAATTCAGGTTGATTCAATTGTGCATGTAGTTTCTTTAGAAACTTGTCCAAAGCATATCTTGAATTCTTTCAGATCATGTTTTATACTCTTCACCAGGATAATGGAAGAGCTCTGATGATCTGCTGAAGCTTTCTGATGCTTGTGAGTTCCAGAAAAATGAGAGCACAATGAATGCCCATGATAAATTACGGTCAACAAGGGCAAAAATAGCAGTGTCAGAAGGCAAAATTGCACTTGCGATAATGTATGCTCAGTTCTCTTCATCTAATGGCACATAGTCTAGTGGGAAAATAAATGGCACATAGCTCTAATTTTCTTTTCCATTTGTGCCATATCTGTATTTAAACAGTGATGCACAAAAGGTAGTGGAAGAGAAACAGAAAAGGATCGACGACGCTTGTAGAGCCCAGCAACTTCTTCGCACTGCTTGTATAGTTTGGCCTAGTTCTGCTTCAGAGGTGTTCCTAGCAGGGTCATTTGATGGTTGGGCCACCCAGGTTTGATCCCATCTAAATTGATTTTTCAGAAACTTAGAATAAATAATACTGGCTTGTCTAAATTATAGCAAGGTGATGCTTGCAGTCATCAAATGTGTTGGCTCATATTTGTTTTTATATTTTGGTTTGTTGAGGCGAAATACCATTTTTAAGTTTGCTACTCATATTGAGAGACGTAATGTCAAAAGCCTAAAGCCTCATGGAATGTTGACACATGGGAGCTACTTGGTTGTCTGGCAACTTGTGGGCTGCACTGTCTTGTGTATGTGGATGAAGCATGTTGTGCAACACAGACAGGCTTTATTCATACTAGTTGGGCTTAGTGGAATAGAAAAGGCTGTTGTTTATCCAGAGAGTTGGCTCTGATAAAAGGTTAAGCTTTCCATGGAAGTATGGATTTGGTCTCTATTCCGCCATGATGTCTAGATTTATTGATCCTAGTGATCGTTCTGCATCATGCATTTCTTCCTAGTATGAAACAAGAGATTCGGGGACAATTATTTCCCATGGTTTTGAGAATTATGGGTTGGGAGTTGTCAAGGCTGAATATATTTGTGTTGCTATTGTTACAGCCCAATTTTAATTTTAATTTTTTTCCATTTCTGTTCTTTACCTGCATTTTTATATGTTGTTGCATCAGCAACCAGATCTAGACCAGTGCAAGTTATCTGTTTGCTTTATATATAAATAATGCAACGGCATGCTGTTATATTTCTGCTGTCACATTATTGCGATTTCTTCGCCTGAATAAACATGTCCTCTGTGAGATCATTTCAGACGAGAGTGAAACTTGCTTCGCTATTTTGCAGAGAAGGATGGAAAAGTCAAGTGTGGGCATCTTTTCTTTGTATCTGAAATTGTATCCAGGCAGATACGAGGTAAATCATTTTTGCTAACTTGCATAATCATGTCCCCTACACAGATTATATCTCAACACTTAACCTTGTGGTACAGATCAAGTTCATTGTTGATGGTGAGTGGAGGCTTGACCCCCTACGCCCTATTGTTCACAACAACGGATACGAGAATAATCTACTCATTATCACATAAAAGAAACACAAGGCATGCAATGATGGACACAAGACAGTGAAGGATATATCCCCAGCAGATTGTTTTTGTTTTGCTTTTCCTCTCCACTCTCTCTTGTAAACGTATTGATCGAGTGAGACATCATGCTTCTTTTTTCTCTTTCTTTTTGTTTCTCATTCATTCTTTCACTAAAGGTTAGGAAATGTTAAAAGCACAGTAGACGCGTTTGCCAGGATTTCTTTTTTCATGACAACCTGTTAGTTCTTTTCCTGTAATGTAGTAGTGCCTGTAATGCTTTTGAAGACTCTGTACTTTCTGCTTTTGTAAAAATGTAATGACCCCCCCGAAATGTTGTAATATTGTACACACCATTTGAAAGTTCGAAGGTATTACAGAAATCCCTTTTTTACGGGGATGGTATTGAAATGTTTAAGGCATATGAAGGGAGATTTTTGTCAAATCATCAAAGTTTTGGATGGTCATTGTAATTTAACAACACTTGAAGGGAATTATTGTAATTTTATCCCTCTTGCTTCAATGAGTCAATGAATTAGTAATTGTTACGTACGGGTCCATCATCTTCGAGTTTTGTCTGCCTAACACTTGAAGATAGAATCAAAATTTTTCAATCTAACTCAATTGTTCAGTTGTTCAGTTTTTAGAGGTTACTAATTCAAATCTTATAAATCTCAGGGTCATTGAAAGTTTATATAATTGTTAATTTCAGGGCCTATAAAATTAATCAAGATACATGTAAACCGATTCGAATATCTATATTAATAAAAAAAATTAAATTTTTATAGGTAATCAACTCTTATTTCGCCATGAGGTTTCAAATTTTTAAAATAAATTAACTTTTAACACCAACACCAAGAGGGAAGGGGCTGCAAGATCAAGCAATAGAAAAATAAATGGAAATAAATTATGGCATTAAAGAAACTGAAACTACTTATACACCAAAAAAAAAAAAAAAGAAAAAAAAAAACTGGAATTATGGTGAGTTTTACTCTTAAAAGAAAAAATAATTGGCAACAAATATCTAAAAGAAGACCAGCGATCAATTCAACAATCATACATCTCCTGAGAATGGCCAATGAGCATGTTAATACTTTACCCTATTGTCAACATATAGAGAAACCGTACAACTAAAAATTACCTAGTAACAACTATTTAAATTATAACTCATTTTTTTTTATCTATATTTCAAAAAACCAAAACTATATTTAAAAAGTAAATTATTATTTAATCCATGAGTTCTTAGTAATATAATTAGTTAATCCTTTGTTTTCAAAAACCTAATATAAGGTCCTAGGTTTTTATATTCTCTTGTAATTTAGTCCTTCTATTGGTTCTTCCAACCATCTCGCCTACTGTAGATAAAATTAAAGCTGCATTTGAAAAAGGTAATTTAGAATTTTTTAAAAAAAATTACAGTCAACTTTTGGCCAAATGATTAATCTATGATTTTCAAAACAACAAGGACTAAATTACAAAATCATGAAAACATATATGTTAAATTTCGACCAAGGCCCTTCGAGGCCAAGTGGTAAGAACCTCACTCCTAAGGAGCAGGAGGCTGTGGATCCGAATCCTCCAAGAGATATTTTCAAGTGTCCAAGTCAACCTTTCGATATTGTAACGGTGGCCCGTTCAAGATATCCTTGTCTTTGTTTTTCGTATATAAAAATGTTTGTTTCTTGTATAATTAAGGTTGCCCATGTGCTCATTGGATCGTCAGTCAAAAGCATTTTTTTTTGGCTGGTGACAAATATTTGAAACAAAAATGAAATGATTGCAATTGTTGCCACGTAGTATTGATTTTATTTATATAGAATATATTTATTATTAATAAAATAATGTATAAATTGGATGGTCAAGCAAATATACGTGCTTGATCTTCAAAATAGACAAGTATTTATCAAAATAGACGTTATAAATTGAAATATTCATGATTAATAAATAATAATTATATTAAAAAATTAGTTATTGATAAATCACTTATGACTTTCTTAATATTTAAAGGATTGTAACAAATTATAGAAATTGTACTTGGATCTTTAAATATAAATAAGTCAATTATTGAATTAATAATAAATAAAATTATTGAATTTATTTAATCTTATTTTATTTAGAATTATGATTTATATTTGAATCAACTTATTAGAAAACCTAATGGGTCACATACATAAGAACCATTGGTTAGAAATTAAAATGGGATGATTAATCAAAGTGTGACTTGATTGTAAATTAATTTTAGAAATTAAGGACTAGAATCTAATTAATATATGAGATTATAATTTTAGACCTAAAAAAATTGAATAAAATTATAAAATTATCCTAAAATAATATATGTGATATTTTGTTATTTATAAGCGTTTTTAGATTTTCTTATAAATAAAACGTTATGCCTCTTATTTTCTAAGAGAAGAGTGAGAAAAGTACAATGTGTAAACACCTAAAACACAAAAAAAAGAGCTAGCACTCTAATGTATACAATCTCTCTCCCCTAAAAGGTTTTAGGAGATTTCTCATGGGTGGTTCGTTTAAATTACCATTAAAGACCGGATACTTGGATGACTTGTGATTTACGACAATCCAAATTTAAAAACAAATATTTAAAGCCGAAAAAAAATTGAATCTTTAAGTAATCTTCATATAAATTCTAAACAATTTTAAACCTCGATTAATGAAAATTTTAAAATTTTTTAAAAATTTAAATTTATTGCTTTTGTTGTATATATATGGTTGGAGTATCCATATACTGATATTGTTAGAGATGCTGCTATCATTGTTGAAATAATGTGGCAAATACTTTTCTTCCACTACTTTTCTCCACGGGCCACAAAGCAAAGGGTAGGTCCTAGATGAGAAGGAGAGAGCCGTTTGCGTTTTGTTTTGCTCTTGCCATGAGGGGGTAGTAACAATATAAGGGCAAGGCCGAATCATAGGACACGTCCATGTCGTTTTCACAAGGACTATATGCAGTCACCTTTGGCCCTCGTTTCGTCATCCATACAATCATCTTGTCTCTTCTAATTTATATCTATGCTCGATACCATATACCCCCCTCGGGGTGCGTGCGTGCGTGTGTGTGTATATATAGGTGATCTTGGTCCTGTTCAGGAAGAGCAAGTTGTAGTCTGAACTTGAGGACTAGAATATAGGATAAGAGGATGGCTGAAGATGAAAAGAAGGGCACAAGCTCATACAGGCTATATTGCTCCATAAATGCTTCCAAAAACCATCATCACCGGAGCAGAAGCACGGCAACCTTGCAGAAACTGAGCAGAAGAAGCCCGGAGGATGGAGAGCCATGCCTTTTTTATCTTAGGTTAATATATTAATTCTCCACCGATCTGACTGACCATCATCTGTGTCTTTTTGCCACGCAGAACGAAACTACTTTCATAATAATTTGTTACAGAAGACTTGTCTTTTAGCAAAGAGAATCCTGCTGATATACATCACTGTGTTTTTGCAGGAAATGAGACTTTTGAGAGGCTGGCTACTTTTGGCTTGTTAGCCAACTTCATGGTGTATTTGATGAGAGTCTTTTCACTTGGAGCAGGTGACTGCTGCAAACGTCATAAACATCTGGTCTGGTGTAACTAATTTCGCACCGTTGGTTGGTGCATTTATCTCTGATGCCTATGTGGGCAGGTTTAAGACCATTGCTTTTGCATCCTGTGCAGCTTTCCTGGTACATTTCTCCGACCATTTCACACTACTCTCTGTTCATACAGTAATTTCTTCCTACTGCAAGATTAAGATTAGTTTTCTCATTTGGCTTTTGCATCGATACATCTGTCTGTGTGCTGTTTTGATTTCTGCCATTTCCAATGAAAAGGAAATATACAGTTTCATGTATAAATTCCTGGATTTTTTTTCTTTAAAGAAAATATACCTTTTAGGGGAATTATGCACCACCATATCTATGGTTTAGGCTTGTTTTCATGATAATGACCTCCTTTAAAAATATTTTAGTCTCTAACGTTGTTTGATTACTCTCTATACTCTATGAAAACACCTTTTGTACATTAAAATATATACCAATATTTACAATGACGTATGATATTGAGAAATAGTAAAATATATTCATAAGAATAAAAATCTCTAGATTTTCTTTTTACAGGAATTAATAAAGGAAATCAGGACTTTAATTAAAAAGATTAAGTCCTCGTTATTTTTTAACTATTATTTATTAACGAAAATAAGCAAAACTTGACTGGGGAAACTATGAGTTATTTAGAAATGTCAAGATTCACAAATGAAGAATTAATTAATTACTGATCATAATTTAGTTCATGTAGATTATGAAAAAGAATTGATTAATTCCCACCAATCTACTTATTCTTTCTTTTTCTATCTCTTAAGAATAAATTGAAAATGAATATAAAATGATCAAATTAATTATGAATTAATGGGTTTAAAAACACATAGATCAAATATATGTAATTATTGATTATAATAAACTCCGCAAATGGTCGACAGGCAAGTTTTGCCCACTTTCCCCGCAGCTCTAATCAAACTACAAAAATAATATAACGTACGAGCTACATAAACCAAGAGATAAACCTAAAAAAGCTCCTCAAAACAATAATAATTCCTGATTGAGAATATTATTTGGTTAAGCAATGTATCCAGAGCTGGAGATAATTTAATTTAATTTCCAATGTTGGGTTTCAAGAAGACAAATTATTTGTGACTGTATAATTTATAATTAATTGATCCACTGTATGTTTCCATATCATGTGTTATGTCTACGTATATAAAAATAAACAGTAAGATTTAGTAATATACACATTTTAATGTTTGTCGAAATGGGCTGGCTAGGGAATGGTGACTGTGACTTCGACGGCATGGGTGCCTTATCTTCACCCACAAAAATGCGAGCCTGAAGGAAAGCAGCAGTCTTATGGGAACTGTGAAAGTCCCACCAGCATGCAATTGGGTGTTCTGTTGCTTGGCTTAGGGTTCCTATCTATCGGAACAGGTGGGATTAGGCCTTGCAGCATTCCGTTTGGTGTTGATCAGTTTGACCCTACAACTGAAGAAGGGATAAAAGGGATTAGCAGCTACTACAATTGGTATTATACAACCTTCACGGTGGTGATGTTGATCACTTTAACCGCAGTGGTATATGTTCAAGACTCTGTTAGCTGGGTTTTGGGTTTTGGAATACCTACTGTGCTTATGCTCTGCTCCATCATACTCTTCTTCATTGGAACAAGGATTTATGTGCATGTAAAGCCAGAAGGAAGTGTTTTCTCTGGCATTGCACAGGTTTTTGTTTCTGCTTATAAAAAGCGCAGGCTTAAGCTTCCTGACAATTGTGATGGAGAGCAGGTTGATGGGATCTTTTATGATCCTCCAATTAAAGATCAATTAACAATATTGTCAAAGCTCCCTCTTACCAGTCAGATCAGGTGAGGTGTCTGCATCCTTGGAGATTTTCTTAATATGAATAGTAAATATTAATTAGCTGTAGAAGCTACAAACGATGGTGACTTTTTTCCTACACACACAGTACCCTCCATGTGATTTGCCAACCCTGACTATTGAAAAAACTATGATTCTTTTTCCAAAATCAATTGTTTTACGAATTTAATAATCTAAAAATATCATAATCTTCTTCATTATAAATAACAAGACTTTATTCTTATTGGGTAGCGAAATTGTATTCGGATTTGTTGACGAATTGAGTGGTATAATTAAGATGCTATTCATATACTATACTAATAAGAGATTTAGACTTGTAATGTAACTCAGTACTACTAGACCATATTCTTATTGGTTATATCATAAAGTTTTCACATTGAAATATTTATTGCATTGAGTGGATCAGCTACTATATATTATAAATTACGCACACAAACACATGCAGCAGCTGATTCTAGAGAGTAGCTAGAAATGGTGGTGGATTTTTAATAGTGGGGTCGCCTTTCAGAAGTGCTTGTCAATGATGGCACTAAATGCCATCCAAGACCATCATCCTCATAGCACTGCATATACTCACAGAGTAGTGATCATGAGTCAGCTAGTCCATGCTGTCTAGAAACGTTGTTGAATTTATTTATTTGTTTGTCCATATGGTTGTCAAATGATTAATGTTTTTTTCTTAGAGTACTGATTAAATTTGAAAATTAATAATTTTAATCTTTTAGGTTTTTGAACAAGGCTGCAATGATAGAGAAAGAAACTGACCTCAAGCCAGATGGTTCGTGTGCGAAGCAATGGAGATTGTGCAGTGTCCAACAGGTTGAAGAGGTGAAATGCCTGATAAAAATAGGTCCAATATGGGCTTCTAGTATTGTTAGCTTGACTTCAATGGTACAACAAGGAACATTTACTGTGTCTCAAGCCTTGAAAATGGACAGACACCTTGGAGAAAAAATTCCAAATCCCAGCTAGTTCCATCATCGTCGTGTCGTTGATAACAATAGGAATATGGCTCCCATTCTATGACAGAGTCCTAGTGCCAGCCATTCGAAAAGTAACAAAACATGAAGGTGGAATCACAATTCTCCAAAGAATTGGAATTGGGAATGTATTCTCTGTTCTATCAATGGTAGTAGCTGGATTGGTGGAGAGGGAGAGAAGGGCTGCAGCAATTTCACACCCAGAGGCTGCACCCATGTCAGTCTTTTGGCTAGCTCCACAACTTGTGGTAATGGGGTTATGCGAGGCATTCGTTGGCACTGGACAAATTGAATTTTACAACAAGCAGTTTCCTGATCACATGAGAAGCCTCGGTAACTCTCTTTTCTTCTGCTCATTTGCTGGTGCAAGTTACCTTAGTACCATGGTGGGCAGCATTGTTCATAAGGTTACTGGAACGAGACACCATCCAGACTGGCTGACAAATGATATAAATGCTGGGAATTTGGATTACTTCTACTTCCTTTTGGCAGGAATGGGGGTTGTCAATTGGTTTTATTTTCTGCTTTGTGCTCATCGATATCGTTACAAGGTCAGCACTGTACTAAATATGGGAGACAAACTAATCCCACTATGAAGTGAACGAGCTGAAAAACGAAGATGGGTTCCGGTTCCAGCTGTTGTCTTGCCTGCTTGATGTATCATAATTAAACATAATATATGAATACTATCTGAATAAGACTCGTAGATAAGGCATATGGCTGCCTGTTCTTAACTAGCTATTTGATATCGGGAGAGGGAGAGGGAGACGTAGGCTATTATTGTAACCAAAAGTAGAATAATGGGCTGCATGCATTGGAAATCCGAATATGAATTTTCATATCCATTGATGTTGTAGATTTGCATTTTTCAACAAACAATATACATGTGAAGTTCTGAAACATTTAATGAATTGAAAACTGAGAAGGGGCAAAAAAGAAAATAAATATAGTGGTAATAATGATAGCTCAATTATTATTCCTACAAAGTCAGATAATGGTAGATGCTCATCATGATTTGCGCGCCAACTCGGTTGTAAATTGTGGAGTATTTTGGTAAGATATCACATTTAAAAAAATTAATTTGTAAAGTAAAATATGCAGAAAAATAATTAAGAATCTAGTATAATTGAGAGAGTTTTAGATAGCATGTCATAGATATCATATACTACTTGCGTGTTGCAGATAGTATTTGTGACTTCCATAATAGAGATGTCTAAAGACAGTCTATTCTGCCATCAAACCCTTGAAAAAAAAAATAAAAATTCGCACAATCACTAATAAGATAATCCATAATTTAACCTAAATCAACACTAACATTTTAAATACATAATTTTGTTAATTCGCAATCAACAACAACCTAAAATAATTGATAATTAAACAAAATAACATAATTATATCTAATTTACAACTTCAATTAAATCTAATTAACCTAATTTCTAATTCAAATCCCTAACATTCAATAAAATCAAATTAACATAAATTAAATATAAATTACTTCAAATTAAGTGAGAAGAAGTATTTAATATACCTTTAGAAGTAAAATGTGGGTGATGAGAGTAAGCGGTGATGGCTGATTTGGTGAAAAAATCTAACACCGCTATTGGTAGAGAGAGAAAGCTTGGCCGCCACGGGTTTTGATATAAGGAGGGAGAGAGAGAGAGAGAGAAAGAGATGAGTGTTTTAGGATTGTTAGGGGTGTTTTTAGTGATGAGGAGAGAGATCTTGATGAGGGGTGAGAGGAGGGGGAAAAAAAAACATATTTAATTTTTAATTTAAGATGAGTTGCATATGTTTACCTAAGTATGTTAATTTCTTAAATAATTTTTCAACTGTTCTGTTTCATCAGCAAAAATAAAATTTACTAAGTAAAAAAAAAAAAAAAACTCAAAATTGGGTTGTTGGTTTAAGATTAGGCATGGAATTTCAATAGAACCAGCAGCAAGATGATGGATGATGTCTTTCCTGATTACTGCTGCGTGCAATAAAGGTTGATGGCAGCTCCACTCCGTGATGCTGCAGCGTCAGATGGAGAGATAAGCCCACTTGGCGAAAAGCATGGAGCCTCACAATACGTCACCAGCGTTGTGGCAATGATTAGTGGCGTGCAAGCTAGCTAGGTGATGTCTTGTTTTCTATTACTCTTCTCTCCTTGTAGTATACCCACTCGAGCAAGCTACTGTGATTAATTTATTTATTTTTTTCTTTCTTACGAGTTTAAACTTTAGAATCATCATTTAATAAAATTTATTATCCTTTTCTAACTGTATTATACTAATAATGATCGTGTGCTTTAAAACTTTTTTTAAAAAATAATCTTAATTATATATAAATTAACGTAAAAATACTTTTATTTTCAAATAAGATAAAAAAAGGAAAAAGAACAACTTAATTTATCACCATTATGCTTAACATAAAAACATATATAATTTGGATATTTATACGTTGATTTTTTATATATATTTTAGGAATAATACTCGTGTTTTTTTTTTCAAATTTTAAGAATAATATTATTTTAATTTTTCTAATTATATTTAATTAATTTATTTAACCATTAATATATTAATAACAACCTTCTTTTTTTATGGAATCCATAACACATTTCTTCAATGGGTAGCCATTTTCCTCCAGAAAAAGGGAAGATCAAAGATATGACGTGAAATTCGAGGGGATAAGAGATAAAAGATGGAGGAAAAGAAAGAAAAGAAAAATTGATCGTCGAAGTCATATCAAAACTCTATAGTCGACACGCGTTGCTTTGGAAGGAAGCCACCACCGAGATGGTTCCAGCGACACTAAGAAAGACCACTTTTAGAGCTTAAAGGAAGTTGCACGCCCTTCCTCGATGCATCAACTCCTACCACATGCTTGCATATATTTTTTTTCCCTCTTCATTCAATTTAATATTTAATTTTATAATAACTCTTCAATGAGCCCAAAATCGCATCTTACTAGAGCTCAAGTGCTCTTCTTTTAGTTTAGTATTTAATTTTCTAATAACTCTTTAATTTATGGTTTGTTTGGGATTGTGATACTGAGTTGCGGCTCAAAATGTTTTTCGCTTAGAAACACATCAAAATAATGTTTTTTTTTTTATTTTTTAAAATTATTTTTGAAATCAAGGACATCAAAACGATCTGAAAACATAAAAAATAATTTATAGTAAAAAAAATTGAAATTTGAGGGAACGCGGTTTCAACCGCGTTCTCAAATGAACCATTAGTCTCGCGTTTCATCCCACTAAAGTCCAATGAAGGCTCAATCAAAGAGAGAAAAAGAGAATGGAAAAGAAAGAGACAACAAGCCCATCGAGTTAGCACATTGTGATTGCATCCAAGATATGATTCATAGATTTAGCGGTTAACTCGGGTTGAGCGGGAAAAAATCAATATTAAAAAAAAAAGATGTTATTCTGAAATGCATTTTTAAAGTCATCCTATATTTTTACTAGTTGTCCTGGTCGCCTTTGATTCCTTTAAATTAACTAGGTCACGTTGTGGAAATCCTCACATGTCGGTGCGCGTGTAACACACGTTAGACACTTTTTTTATCCTTTTTTGTTCAATTTAGTCCCTTATTTTATAATAAATCTTTAATTTGGTCCCATATTTCATCTCATCCAAGTCCAATGAAGGCCTTATCGAGAAGACAAAAAGAAAGGGAAAAGAATGAGACAAGCGGCCAACCAGGTTAACGTATTATGGTCATGTCCATAACCTAGGTCGTGAAATTTGTGGTTAACCCAGGTTAATTGAGGTGATCCAATGTGTCACCGTCTCAATACTAAAAAATAAATATTACCCTAAATTTTGTTTTTAGTCAACCACATTTTTACCTAGGTTGTTCCGGGTGTTTTTGGATTCGCCAAATCAAGTTGGATTACATCACGACAACTCTTTCATTGTTTAATTTGAAGTTCTCGTAGGCAAGGAATCGGAGTCAAGAGACTTCAAAGTTTACTCATTGGATCGAGTTTAATAACACTGTCAAAGAGTACTCCTCGACATACCCGTTTTTTACAGGTTAAAAAACACTGCTTAGAATTCTTTTTGAAAAAAAACTTTTTGAATAGCATTGTCTTATAATTTTTTTTTTCAAATCAGATCCTCGAATCCATACCCGCAACGGATTGCGGGAATTAAAACTACTCCTATTTATAAGTTTAAGCAAAAGTTACAAAGCAATGTAGGACTTGATTGTTATAAATGTGCCTAAAACCACTTGAAAAGATAGGGATAAGATAGAGATATTTTCACAAAGTAGACTCGAGGAATTATCCAACATGTGCCTGCAATTGTCATAAAGTCCAAAACTCAAATTATCGATAATTTCTTAACATACACAGAAGATATAAAACCGAAAAAAACACTAAGACCTAAGGAATGACACACCCGCAACATCTAGAAACAAGCCATGCAATCTATGAAAATAAGAGTTAGAAAGGACTTTTATAGCTTATTGAGAACTACACATTACACATTATATATTATATTACATAGAAAAACTAAAATAAATATTTATTTCATTGTTCATTACTATGCTTCTCCTTATAATTCACTATGGACGATACTTTTCAATGAAAAATGTTATATTTTATTTTAGTTACCAAACTTAATTTTCATTCAATTTCACCCTTTAATATGATGTTTTTGATATTTATATGGTGAGATTTTATTCTCCTTGCATATTTTTTAGAATTGAATGTGTGCAAACATGATGGGTCGTCCATTCTATTAAACAAAAGAAATGAGAGATAAGGCTCCAGTAGCCTAGGCTTGGCCTTAAAATTTTTATTTTGTTATTTTTTATTATAATTTTTTAATATGATTTTCTCATATTGATTATTCTTTTTTTCTTTGATTACATAAAAAACATTGAGGCATGATTTTTTTTTATTGAAACTATGTTTTTAAATCATGATAAGTTTTTATTTAAAATGTAATTTTATTAGAACAAAAGAGAAATGCATTAGTAAAGAAATAGAGTTCGATTGAAACAATATATTTTTTTCTATTTATTCTAGGTTATTGAAGTTTTTTTAAAAATAATAATTTAATTGTCTTTACTTTTTATTCAAAAGACATGCTGCTAATAATAAGTATTTTGTTTAAAAGAATGCATAAATAAGAAAAAAATTCATCTAATAAAACATATTTTAAAAATAATTTACATTGTTTTCTTTCATATAAATATATATTTTTAATTATGTAACAACTAAGTAAAAATTAATTTAAAAAACTATTGTGACATTCCTTGGATAAATAACTAGTACTTGTAGTGTAACTGCATTCCCTTGATTTATTGGACTCCAACACTAAATACGGTGCATCTAGTTAAAAAACAACTAAAATAGAAGAAAGAATCATTATAACCCTTTTCACATTCTCTTACTCACCATTAAAGTGTAATGATCATTTTGTCATTCTCATGAAAAAAAAAATACATGCCTTTAGACCAGGGTTATTTTGGTATCCTCACAATGATCCAATTATAATGGATCCCAACAATTCAATCCACGACACAATAACAACATTCATCATCACCCTTTGATTCATTTTTATATAATTATAAGAATTTCATTTTCGTATAGAATTCATTCCCAGAATGAACAAAACTTCAAAGTTAGAAAATGAGCTAAGAAAGTAAGGCAAATAAAAGTTTTTTTTTCTTTCCTAAATGATTCTAGCACCATAGAAAAAAAATACAATCCTAGTAATGATTTGATGAACACTAACATAGAAATTGTAATGAGAAAATATATTTAAAATCCTTAATCTGAAGTCTCAAAATGGTTGAAAAACAAGTTAATAACATTCGACATTCTATATACACATAACATTCCAAAAGTATTAATATATGAACATTAGTTTATGTTTACATCCATTTTTATATTAACAAAAGTCTAACTAATTATCATAAAATAGATATATCTCGAACTTACATATTACTCATGTTGGGATTATGATGTACTGTAAATTAAACATATATATTCAAGTTACAATCACAAAGAACATATTTAATCCTAACAACTAAGAAAAATAATACATTATATTTCCTTATAACTACTTCCTTTAATTCATCTCTTTAGGCATACATTAATTTTTGTAGTTGAAGAGTCTATATTTTTAATCAAATTAACTCCATCACTACCGATAACCATACTAGGATATCAAAACTTATTTATTTTCAAATTATGTTGATACCGATCATTCTAATATCAAATGACTTCCAATATTTTGGTAATGTCGATGCCGTCATAACTCTACTAGCATTATTAGCCTTCATAACCTAAAATGACTAATCAAGTCGTAAAAGTATTTATATCAACATAACCTTATTGATATTTTTAGCTTTCATAATCCGGAAGAAAACATAGCACTTAGTAATGTTGATATTATTAGTCTCTAAAATCTGGTAGGCTAATCAAATCCTTGTTTATGTCAATATCAACATCATCCTATAATCCGGTAGGCTAATCAAATCCATTCAAACACATAATTCCTTCCTATCACAAAGGTGAATGCCAATGTGAATAATACCTTGTTGACTTCATTAGCCTCCAAATCTTTGGAATGACTAATCAAGTTCATATTCATAATTTCTCTTTATATCATTTTCTTTTCTCAACAAACCAGAAATAATAAATCTAGCTTATTGATAAATTTATTCATAATTTCTACAATATATACCAGAATTTTTCAAACAATAAACCATTTAATTCTTTCTCTTATTTCCTTGTTAAACTAAAATAAATCAAGAATTGAATTCTTAGCTATTAGACGCACTAGTGCTGACCCTCCAGCACCCTGAGATATCACTAGAGCAATATCATCTGTAACAATCAAAATATCACATTATTACCTTTAATATTTACTTTTAGTCTCATATAACACATTTTTCAATTTCTTCCACCTAATGGCATTTATTCCTTGTGTTACGAACCAAATTTTAACTTAACCTTTCCATAAGATCCCAAAATCATATTCTCATTTTTGACATGTGTAATTTAACAACATAATAACTAAGCATTTAAAATCAACCCATTTAATGTTTTTAATTTTTTTTCAATGGCTTTTGACCGACACTTAGCCTAGGAAAAACAATAAATCTCTTGTTGTTTTCCTTCCAAATTTTGCATCAAATAACAATTATGGCATTAACTTAATCTTTCTCACCTTATAACTAAACAATTTGGAAAATTAATTCCCCCCTTTTTGTGAACCCTAGGCCAGCACCTAGTTCTTCAATTTTGGTAAATAGTTTTCATAATTTATACAATTTATAACTTTACCCAACATCCCTCAATACTCATTATCATTATTCTAATATCAATTTAGCAATTAAAACAAGAATTTGTTCAAACTCCTAACTTCCCCACACCAAAACAATACATTCAAACACTAAACATGTACAATATGTATGAATTTCTCCAAGATAAGGATCATTACCTTATACTATGAAGGTTTGAAGAAGAAAAATAAGAAGAATTTGATGATTTTTCCCTTCCTTTCATTCTCCCTAAGTTTTCCCTTAATTTTTCTTCCTTCTCCTAGCTTAATTCCCTCAATTTTGTGTACTCAATTCTCTTAAATCTACCAACACACCCCTTTGCTCATTTTGATCATGAATTTTTATGGAGTTTATGACAATTTCTTACAAACAAATTAGTTCTCTTCCTCCTATTTCAGCTAGAATGGTCGGGTGCCTTTGGCTTTCAAGGGAAGCCAAATGGCCTTTTATATGGTGTAGTAATAGTTAAAATTACTACAATGTTTGTTTTGTTTAATTTCAGGTGTTTTTCGTCCCATTGGTTATCCTATCTCAGTCTATTTTAAGGGTCAACCTTATTCAAGTCTAGATACATTACCAAATGCCTCCAATATATTTTTATTTATTTATTTTATATAGGTCTTTACATTCTCCCCTTCTAATAAATAAATTTCATCCTCAAAATTTGAAATTTCATACTCGAGTCTAAAAATAATCTCGGATGCTTATTCTTCATTTTCGATTCCTTTTCCCAAGTTTCTTCTTCCATTCAGGAACTTCTCTATAATACTTTCATTATCGGTACTAACTTGTTTCTTAGATCTTTTTTGCTGAAGTCTAGGATCTTCATTGGTTTAACTTCAAGGGTCGAATCTTCCTTGACTTCTAAAAGAGTTTGTGGCAACACCCGATTTGGGTCCACCTCCACCTTACGTAGCAAGGACACATGAAAAATGTTGTGTTTTAGATAAATATGGCGGTAATGTCAATTTATAAGCTACGAGCCCTATCCTTTCAACAACTTCAAAGGGCCCAATATATCTTAGAGCTAACTTTCCTTTCATACCACAACAAATAAAAATTTTCCAAGGTGCTACCTTTAAGAACACCTTATCCTCAAGTTGAAATTTCAATAGCCTCCTTCGATTGTCGGCATAGCCTTTTTGTCAATCTTGTGCGGCTTTTATTCTTTCCTTAATCACTCTTACTTTGTCGGTATCAATTTGCACTAATTCGGGCCTAATCAACTTCTTATCGCCAACTTCTTCCCAACACAATGGAGCCTGACACTTCTTGTCATACAAGGCTTTATATGGATTCATTCCTATAATAGCCTGATAACTATTGTTGTATGTGAATTCTACTAGCGGCAAAAGATCCTCCCAATTACCCCTGAATTCTAATACACAAGCTCTTAAAAGATCTTTGAGATTTGTATATTTCTTTCTAACTATCCATCTATTTGTGGGTGAAATGCAATACTTTGATCCAAATTAGTCCTCAAAGCTCACTTTAGACTTGGCTACAACCTTGAAGTGAACCTTGGATTTCGGTCCTAACACTATTAACATCAACACCACATGCAATCTTATCACTTCATTTACATATAGTCGTGCTAGTTTATCCATTGAATCCATCATCTTTACCGGTAAAAACAAAGCGAGTCTTAGTCGGCCTATCCACAATTACCTAGATGACATCATTACTTTTCTTTTCTCTAGGTTATCTTGACACAAAATTCTTAGTGATATTCTCTCATTTCCACTGGAATTACCAAAGGCATGTAGTTTCCCCAATGAGTTTTTGATGTTCCACCTTTATTTGTTGAAAAAACCCATATCTTGCTAGATACTCTATTATTTCTCTCTTCATATTAGGCCACCAATAGAATTCCTTCAAGTCTTGAAATATTTTAATACTTCTAGGATGCACCGTAAGTCTTGATTCATAAGCCTCTCTCAATATTTCTTCCTTAAGGGCCTTATTTTCTAGCAAGTAAATTCATCTTCCCATGGCAACTAGTTCATCATTTAACATTTGAAAAAAGGTTTCAACCCCTTGATTTACCTTGTCCATAGCCTTCTCTACTTCTATATCCCTTTGTTGTGCCTTAAATATCTTATCTCGGGCACTAACTATATTTTAATTTGGGCTAACAAGGATCCTTTAGGCCCCACACTCAATTGCAAACTCATCCTTTGTAGTTCTGCCAGTAATGTTTCATGTTGAGTTTGTAAATGACATACCACAACATTTCCCTTCTGGATTAAAGCATTTGCTACCATATTAGCATTTCATGGATGGTAGTCAATCACACAATTATAATTCTTGATTAGTTCTACCCAACATCTTTGTCATATGTTTGATTCCTTATATGACATTAAGTATTCCTTCTACGACATATGGTGCTGTAAAAATCTAGACCCGAGGACTCGTATAGGTAATGTCTCCACACTTAAAGAGTAAACACCACTACCGCTAATTCTAGATCATGAGTTGGATAGTTTACCTCATGCGTCTTCAATTGTCTTAACGCATAGGTAAATTACCCTTTCATTCTGCATTAACACACACCCAAGCCTTTTACTGAAAGCATCATTATACACTATAAGTCCTTCAATTCTAGAAGGAATAGTTAATACTGGAGCAGAGATGAGTCTTCTCTTTAACTCTTGGAAAATCCCTTCACACTCTTTTGTCTACTCAAATTTAATGGTTTTCCCGATCGGTTGAGTCAATGAAGATGCTATGGTAGAAAACCCCTTTATAAATCTCTTGTATCGGCTTGTTAATCCCAAAAAACTACGAATCTCTGTATATTTGTAGGTCTTTTCCATTTCAAAATAACCTCCACTTTCCTAGGGTCCACTAATATCCTTTCTGTTGAGATTAAATGTCCCAAGAACACCATCTCTTTCAACTAAAATTCACATCTCAAATGTCACTCATGTTCCATATAAGAGCTTGAATATATCAAACTATCATCAATGAACACTATTACACATTGATCTAGTAATGGTCAGAATATTCAATTTATCAGGTCCATAAATATAGTTGGGGCATTAGTCAACTCGAAAGGCATCACTAAAAAATCATATTGTCCGTATCGAGTTCTAAATGTCATCTTCTGTACATCTTGTTCCTTAATCCTTAGTTGATGGTATCCGGATCTCAAATCCACCATAGAAAATACTCTTTACCCCTTGAGTGAGCAAACAGATCATCAATTTATGAAAGGGGATATTTATTCTTTAATGTCACTCTATTTAATTGACAATAATCAATACACAACTATAGAGTACCATCCTTCTTTTTAACAAATAGTACAGGAGCTCCCCAAGGTTAATTATTAGGTCAAATAAAACCTTTATCTAGTAATTCCTGAAGCTAGATCTTCAATTCCACTAACTCCATCGTTGTCATCCTGTATGGAGCCTGTGTTATTAGAATGGTGTAGTAATTGTTAAAATTATTACAATGCATTTTTTTTGTTTAATTTTGGGTGTTTTTCATCCCATCTCGGTTATTTTAAGGGTCAACCTTGTTCAAGTCTAGATACATTATCAAATGCCTCCAATATATTTTTATTTATTTATTTTTAGGGTCTTTACAGGTGCATTAATCATTATTGAATTGTTTGGATGCAAGATATTGAATTCATTGTAGTTGGGGGTAATTAGGTCTTTTAGCCTCGTTCTTTTTGTTAATTTAAGTTTGGTTAAGGATAGTAACATAATTTACCATTAAAATAATAGTTTTATATTTAAAAAAAATTTGGCGCGTTAGAGCAAGCACCAACGTGTTGGAGCCGCCACACACTTTGCCAATTTTTAGCGATAAAAAATGGCTTATACTATCTTAGTTTATTCCTTGTTGTCTCATCTTTCATTATAGGCGTCGCGCGTTCTTCAAATATGGCCGGTGTATCGTCAATGATCTTTTTGTTTTCTTCCTTCATTTCTCTCTCCTACCTAGTAAATACATTGTGGTCCTCATTGTTATTTTATATTTGAACCTTTTAGTTTTCATTCTTTGTTTTTAGTTATTTTTTCTTTTGTTGAAGTTTTGTTTATTTTCAATTTAGTCTTTTGTGTTTAATTTGTTTATATAATGTATTTCGATTCGGTCCTTCAACTTTTAATTTCTTATTTTTTCCTTTACTCTTTTTGTCAAAGTTTTTATGGCTTTCAATTTTATCTTTCAAATCAAGTTTATGATTTTTTTTATGATAATAATGATTTCAATTTGATCCCTTTTCTTTTGATTTCTTATTGTTTTCCTTAGCTTGTTTATCAAGGTTTTTATAGTTTTCAATTATATCCTTGAAATCAAGTTCATAGTTTTTATTTTTTCAATAATAATAATAGTAATAGTAATAGTAATAGTAATAATGATGGTATTACTTATTAATAACAATAGTGATAGTGATTTTGATCCTTATTTTTTGAATTGCTATTTTTTAAAATCTTTTTGTATGATTAGAATTATTTTTTTTAATTTTTAATTTTTTTGGGGAATTAGGTTTCGTGATTTTTCTAGATTAGGTGCTTCAAGTTTAATTACTCGGGTCACGAGTTTAAAAAATTAACATATTTTTTTAAAAGACTTTATAATTTTTTTTTTAATCGGGTTATTTTAGTCACATAATTTGGATTGTAGATTTTGATGGAATGTCTCATGTTGGCTTAGCTTTAATTAACATTTTTACATATTTGTCATAAATGGTTTTTCATACTTTTTTTCTATTTTCAATACTTAAACATTATTTTTTGTTTAAAAATATAGTCTAGCTTCGCGATGATACGCGTGCACGGATGCTAGTTTTATCTAGAACAATAAACAAAACAACATTCAAACGAGTGTGCCTAAACTGAATTGGCCAATTCTACTTGCAAAGTACATGAATATAAATAAAGAGTTAGATATTACAATTTTTACAATCCTAATAAAACTAAAATTATTGGATTTGTACCGTGTTAAATTTAGAAGTACAATCCAAATTTGCTTTATATTTATTTTAATGTATTTATAATTAATAATATTTTAAGTAATTTCTATATTGATTTTCTTAAAATATAATTTAGTGAAGGACATAAGGTAAATTGTACCAAAGAATCCATCAAGTTATTCATTTTATACATAAGAGAAATAATGAAGATTGAATACCAAGTGCGCACCTTGAAAGTCCTCTAAAAAAATTTATTACCAAAGCCATTTATGTAAGGAAAAACATTGTATGCATAGACTCATTTGCATTATTTATTGGAGTTGTAAAATGATGTATTTTTCCTTCATACTTAAAAATATTGAACTGATTATTGCAGGGTATTGAAATCTTTTCACAACACTCATTAATCATTACCAAATTAATCAGGGACAAATAAGTTTTTTTTTCCATTTTAAAAGCACAATGCAGCAACTAAAATGCCATTGAAAGAAAAGATTTTAAAACTAGTGTCCAAGGTCTTTTTTTTATTTTCACAAAGATTTTTTTGTTATTATCAAATTAACTTATGGGCAATTTGGTATTTGATTAAATAAAAAAAATTAAAAGCACGTGAGAGAAATAATAAAGATTGAAGACCAAGTACCACACCCTTGGAAGTCCTCTAAAAAAAATATTAACAAAAGCTATTTAGATAAGGAAAAACAGTATATACATAGACTCATTTGCATTATTCATTGGAATTGTATAATAATGTATTTGTTCTTCACACCTAAAAATATTGAATAGGTTGTTAGGGTATAGAAGTCTTTTCACAAGACTCATTAATTATTACTAAATTAATCAAGGATAAATAAGTTTTTTTTTCCATTTCAAAAGCACAATGCAACAATTAAATGCTCTTGAAAGAAAAGATTATAAAACTAGTGTCTAAGGTCTTTTTCTTTTTTTCACAAAGGTTTTCTTTTGTTATTATCAAGTTAGTTGAGGAAAATTTTGGAATTTAATTAAATAAAAAAATAAAAAAGCATTGTGAAACGACCTAAATGTCCTTCAAAGAAAAAATTTTAAAATTAGCACCCAAAGACTTTTTTATATTTTCATAATGGTTTTTTTTGTTATTACCGTATCAATTGAGGGTAAATTTGGTATTTGAGTAAATATAAAAAATAAAAAGTGGTTGACGTGTGCGTTTGTGCGGGAAGAACCCGTGCCCTTTAGGAGATGCATGTGGCGCCTCCTCCTCCCAGTGGCCAAAATAAAATTTATTTTATTAATCAATTTTGATCCTCGTTTTTTTAATTATATTTTTTTTGAATCCTTTGTATAATTGAATTTATTTTATATATCAATTTTGTTTCTCATTCTTTTAATTATATTTTTTTTGAATCCTTTGTATAATTGAATTTATTTTATATATCAATTTTGTTCCTCATTCTTTTTATTACAAGTTTTGTTTTGAATCCTTTTGTATAATTAAAATTATTTTTTTAATTTCATCTTTCAACATTTAATTGATTGAGAATTGAGCTTTATAATTTTTTCGGATGGGGTGCTTCGAGTCTAATGACCTAGATCACGGGTTCAAGAAATTAATGCGGGTTGACATTGTTTTTTTTCATTAAAAGAAAGGGCTTTGTGATTTTCTTTATTTTTTTCTATCGGATTATCTAAATCTTATGACTTGGGCTTTGCGGTTTGGTGAGATAACTTTGAGTTGGCTCAATCTTAACTACTAGGGTTATAGATTTATCATGCTAACTCAGATTGACTAGGCAATGTGTTTTAGATCATTTTTTTACCTCATTTCATCATTTCGTATTTAATAAATTAATAATTGACTGGTCCCGTTTTAAAAAAAAATTCTAGATTATTATGATCATGTTTTTTAAAAAAATATTTATTTATTATTATTGTTTTTTTTGTTATCTAATTTAAATAAAACCAACTTATTTAACACAAGTCATAAATTTTTTCTTTTTCAAAAAACATTTACAACACTTGAAATTTAAGCTAACCTGCATTAGTGCGGGTGAACCTAGTAAGCAAGGAAAGCTTGAAAATGGCAAAGGCTGGGGGGGCGATGCAGTGTCCACTCGCTGTGTTTTTCTCTTATTAAAAACCTCACAGCATTCAGGCCAGGCCCTCGTGAAGTCCTGCGACCAAGCCACGCAGCCCTGGTGCCTACAACTACAAGCCTACACCATGTTCGTTTACATATTTGTTCCATTTTTGGAGGAAAAAGATACAGAATTCTATTTCCTCCTCCCCATCATTTCCATGTACAATTTAATTATTGATCTTTTGTTGCTCTGTATATTTTAGCAACACACATTAATAAGAAGTAATTAAGAAAATACGTTTTTTTTTTAATTTGCAATACATATTTTAGCTCCTGATTTTTTTTCATCATGGAAAAGTCTTTAGACGATGACTCATAAGAAATCATGCATGTCCTTTTAAAAAAAGGTTTTCTTTGCTAAAAGGTACTCAACCGTGAGATACTATAGATCAAAATACTAGATGCTACGAGTCCCTAAACAATAAATTTCATACCACTATTTTAGAAATTAAGACTCACAGCTTGTTTTTATTTTTATTTTTTTTTAAAAAAGAGTAAAATACATTGTTTTGAAAAAGAAAAAGAAAAAGCAAAGGCAAACTTGCTCGTTTCAACATGAATGCCTGCAGAACCAATGCGAAAACTTTGCGGCACCAATCAAGCTTTTCCTCACCAAAAATGGCAATGCAACGATAGTGCTACATAAAATTGCCTCATCGACCCTGAAAGCTATTGAACATTCTGCTTTGTTGCCATTGGTTGCTCGGTAAAATTGCTAAATCCAACTCATCCAAGGATGCTGATAGAATTTCCCACTTGTGCATATGAGACTATTTATGAATTGCTTCATTCTTAAACACCGCACTCAGAAATCTAGTTCTTCAGGAAATTTGGCCATCCCCAAGAAAACATACTGCATCTCCTCTTTCCATGTCTGCATATCTCTCAATCATTAGCCATGATAAGATTGCATTGCAAGTTACCAGATACTTTAAAAACATACCTCGTGTCGAAAGACAATCCTTATATCGGGAACGTTTGACTTGTGAATGTTGTTTCCTTCTGGCCCTCGCAAAAAATATTTGCTACCCAACCAATGTAACTGCAGTAAAAACCCAAAGAAGGATCCTCTAAACCTTACTCTACAAGCTATATGGTGTTTTAAAAACAAAATACCACTCATAATTCTTTTAAACTTATAATGAAAATAAATGTCCTTTCAAATACTTACAATATAACCTCGATAAATTAATAACCTTGAATAATATTTTTGTGCAGCCCCAACTTCAATTTAAAGTTTAAATAATATCTCGATTAATTAATAAATTTTCATGGTTCCAAGAGTTTAACTGTATTTGAGAGTTATCCTTTAAATCTAATGCCATGAGTTTCTCATAACAGTAGAGGTTACTTTGGATACTTGAATGAACATTTATTTTTTCTTCTCACAAACATGTTTACTACCAACATTCGTTTCTCCTATTTTTCAATTTTCTCACCTTTGCCGCATGGGAAAATCCAGATTGATAAACAGAATTTCTCGCTATCTCGCATAGGTCACATGCACTGAGCTTCCATACCTGAAAAAAGAACAGAATTCTATAACATGCACCACTACAACTGAAATTACAAATAATAAATATGGAACTACCGAACCTTTGCTGCAACACTGTACTCTTCCACTAGCGGTTCTTTTGTTAAATGAATTTGCAAGGGGTCATCAGTTGAGAGAGAAACATTCAAGCCACGCTGGAAGAATATAGGAAATGGGTTGTGATGATAGTTCAGGAAAAGGGAATTATTGCTCAATGGTGACATAGCCAATCCAATCTGGAAATAAAAGTGACAGTTGTTAATCATCGGAGCATTTTCCAACTTATGGATATACAACTGCATAAGATGCAAGATGACAGAAAAGAAAAGAAAAGGAAAATATTTCTACTCTGGAGTTTTTTAAAAGAGAAAGGACTAGGAAGTTCAAAATCAATTGAGTAATTTCACCAAGGTGAAGCACTAGTGCAAAGTCAAATGAAGAACATAAACATGTGTCTCTAGGATATTAGATGGCAGATAACAGTTTTTTCCCCTAGCAACAGGAACATATATTAAGATATGCAATAATACAACGATGCTAAATGGAAGAAGATTTCTTCCTGATAATACAATGTTTTGCTGCAAATCACAAGCATATTCCATTATTTCAACTGCATGTTTCCCAGAGTCAAGTGGAGCTAACCTGAGCAAGGTAATACAAATATTGCAAGACAGGGGATTTCCGCAAATTGATCCCATGAGATATATTATTGCATAGAAGGAATGCAGCAGCCAAATGGTCAACATCACCAGCCTGCATATCGTACTGATCGTCAGCAGCTCAGCAATCCAATCAAAAATAAAAGAAAGATCAAGAAGAGCAATAACCTCTCCACAATGTGGACGAAATTTGATTGTAGGCAATCCTTTTGATTCGCGAAGCTGGAAAAGTTGGAGAACAAAACAATTGGAACATGATCAGCATAAAGGGTTGTCCCTCCTTCTATTTTCTATTTTCCAAGAAAGAGCAACATGAAGGTGTAATAGACAAACAAATAAAGCAAACATCGCCATCCAACAAACCAAATGAGTTCTTGACTAATGCATTTGTCCTAGGCAAATTAACCTGTTAAGTAATTACTCAAAAATATTCCTCCTGCCAAAATGAAATTGAGGCAACAAATTTATCTAGCATTTTAGTAAGAAAAGGGGATATTGCGTGGTGAGATCTTGGGCTTGCAACACAAGCAGCATGTTCAATCTTGTAAGCATCCATTTCATTAAAAATGCTGAGAGGACTGCCTCAAAAGTTTCCATCCCACTTCAGTAGGACCATAATTTGACAATGACCTTTTCTGGTTATTTTGATAAATGAACTTGATGAATTAATAAGTCCAGTACTATAATTTGCTTTATATATCACCACATATCCTGGAGATCATCATGCAAAAGTTATAGACTACATGCATCAGCCAACTATACAGCAAAGCAACTTAAGTCAAATTCTTTAATAAGGTAAAAAATCTGGGATAAACATTCAATTAATTGTTAGTGGTATACCTTTCTCAAAGATGTTTCATTGTGTTTCTGAAGAGACAGGTTGCCAGTAGTAGAAAGGAGATATTGAGAAGAGGTGCAATGGAAAACAGGAGACAAACAAACAAAAAAAGGAAAGAAAAATAAGCTAAAAGAGATTATGTTGTTGAAATTTCAACCAGCCCCCCTCAATTGGTTGAAATTCCCTCCCTTTCCCTAACTGAACGAACCGAAAAGGGGGAACAATTGTAGCAAAAACCATTCCTCTATTTTACTACCAGACCAAACTCACCCTTGAGAGTAGAAACTATCGTGCTACTATGGAGCTTGCTATAACATTGAACTCGTATCAACATTAATACACCCAATAACTAGACAGAAACAAGCTACATAAAGCATTGTTAAAGAAACCAAAAAGTAGCAAGCAATGCACACCTTGTTAAGAGTATACAAGTTCGCATAACAGTAATATGCATAATAGGAATATGCTGGATTAAACTCATTGATCCATTCAGCTGGCTTTGGCATGTGTTTAGTTGGACGCCTTTCTGGTCTGCTTTCATCATCTACAATATCTAATCCCACAACCTGCATGAAGATAAGAGCATTAATTTAATTCTCAGAGGATGGTCTCTAACATTTCAGCATGTTGAGGCAGACCTTTTTCTAATAAATGGGTTGTGAATTACACAAGCAAAAGCACAGCAGAGATAAAGAAATAAATTAAAAAAAAAAATCATATTTGTTGGACCAAAGAGGAAAACATGAACCTCCTAACTATATCCACTAAAAACTACATGCCAATCAAATTATTACGGATATACAACATGTTCAAATAAGAGAAACTACGAGATAAATTTACCTGCATTAAAAAAACATGTAGTTGAGGATGGGAGCTCGGATTGATTGTAACTTCGAATAGTGGAATGAAAACATTATCAAGAATATTCTGGAACGAAGTAACTGTTCCCATTTGCTTGTATACACTGTAAAGCCGTGGAAGCTGCTCGTACAAGATTTTTATTAAAAAGGAAAAAAAAAGTGGTGAAGATAACGGGAAAACCCAATAAAGATTTCACTCCAAGCAAACTCATGAATTGTTACCAGTGAGGACTTGATTCTAGAACACTTAAATTAGCCTAGAACAGTGATGCTCCAAGTGATACTGATGCAACATATTCAATTTTGTCAACTTATTTCTAACAATAGATAAACAATGCCACATGATAGTTCAAGACTTCGATTTACTAAAAAAAAAAGGCTTAGATTCTTTTGTTCCAATATAAACAATTTTTTCTTCCTAATATAAACTATCTTGTGTTTAAATAAGTTTCTCATGGTCCAAAGTTCTGAGCAAATACATTCTAATGGTATGAATCATCATGCTCAGGAGTGGCCACTCTAATTAGTTGGGTGGATGAATGGCTAAACACACATAACAATGCAGCTTCCATAAGAAAAGGCACAGCATTAAAAATTACCTGGATCAACCAAACAGCATTCTCACTGTAAATTGCATTATTAATGAACCAACTTGCCAACTGGTCCCATTCACTTTGTTTTCTCCCATATATGGATACTCTATACTCGGCCATCTGAGTTTATTGGATAACAAATTTTGGTGTCAATAATAATAAAAATGTTTTTATTAGAACTTAAGTGAATAACTTAGCTTACAGCTATGTGTAGCATTTCATAATCATTGGATACAAAATAATCAAATGATAACGGAGAACACGTAAGGGAGCCTGACAAGTGTGACTAATGGCTTGTGGCAAGAGATGCAACTATCATCAATGGGCATGAGCATAGTTGCAAGGGGGCAGCCTAAGCCAGCCCTGGCAACATGAGAAAAAAAAGGAGTTGATCCAGAGCATGACAAGAGAGAAAAACAAAAGGCAGACTGTAAAAGCAACCAGCAGCCAAACTGACAATTACAGGCTAGCAACATTGGTGATGATACCTCTGAAACTGCCATCCTGCCTAACATTATGGCTTATTAGGGACTAAAGGAGAGCCCAAATTAGTTTTACATAGTGCCCAAACCAGTAATGTCCATTGTTGAGGACCAACAAAAAGGATAGTTTAAATACGCCTATAGAATTCCTAAGCATATTGCAAATAATTCCAAAGCTGTCCTGAAATAGTAAGGTATATTTTTTTGTCCAGTTTTTATATAAATCTTTTGAGCATCTTCATTCACCACTGATATACATCAAAAAACTTCCCAAGGCAAACTAAAAACCGTGACATATAATTTCCCCCGACTGCTAAAAGATCCAAATGTCAATAAAATCAAAATAACAAAGCCTTATGCCATACAGCATCCAAGAGCAACAAAAGGTTCATTGATGCAGAGCCAAAAAACCCATGCAAATACTTGCTCAAACTTGAGCAGCTAGAAAAAGATTTCATTGCACATGAATCAAGATTTTGGCCTCTGAAATCAATTTCTAGAACTTACAGGGAGCTTACGGACGTATATGCAGAAAATGAGAGGGAGAGAACTTGTGAAGAGATTTTTTTTTTCCAGTTGTATATACATGCTGCCAAAAATATAAGAAGAAGAAAACTCCCTTTCCTACTTTGTGTACAGTACACAACATTTGTGCACATACTTTGAATGACTGAAGAATGAGAAAACAATTGTTAAGGTAGGATAGCAGGATATCAATGCACAAAGGGTCCACAAAGAGACAAAATATGAAACACAGGTGCTCCTTAGAATGTAAGGCATTATCTTTCAGGAAAAAGAAATGGAAAAACTAAAAGAATAGACAAGCACTGGATTGCGAAGCAAAACCTGGTATTTGCTTGCCTCAAGATCTGATAAAACTCCTTTTGTTACTTCAGCCAAGAAACGTCCTATCATAATTCAGTTAAAGTCAGCACACACTTTTTTTGTCAAAAACAATCTAATTGAACACAGAAATTCACTTCATTAGATGTCTTCAAGTACCCAAAAAAAAGAGCAACCACAGAGCAGTTCCTACAACTCCAAATATTTAACACAATTAAGCAAGTACCAATAGTTCAAAAAGAAGTCAAGTACATGCAGTGAAAACAAACATCAGAACAAAGACATCGCTCGCAAAAATGGCCTAGTCAAAGAAAACAATTATGTAGCAATTTATTAGAATGGCTGAAAGTACTACACTAATAACCTTGAATGAGATTATCCTGCTTTAAAAAGATCTCTCTGAGTCTGCTTTGTCCACAAGGATTATATTTGAGGTTGAATTTATCAAAACGGTGAAAGGTGCTCTTATCAGCATGGACATCCAACAAATCAACATTCAAATCATACCTGACATGCAAGTTTAAAATGCTATATCAAAATCATTCCTCACAATGAGGATATTGATAAAAACATAACATATACACCCAATCAAATAGGATATCAATAGAACATAATACATACACAGTCAAATCTAAACTCTCAAAAACTTCATTTAGCGTCATGTATTTTCCATCTCTGAATATAACAACCTGCAAAACCAATGTACTTAGCACGTAATAAAAGGCATCTAAAGATAACATTGAAAGAAAGAAAATAAACAAAAAATTATCTAACTAAATGATAACGCACCTGAGCTATTGTTACATAAGTTCTATTTACTTTGGATTGATCAACAAAGAGGTTTCCTCTTCTACGAATATGTTTCAATAATAGGTTTCTTACTGTAGGGGTTGAATTTCAGCTATGGGAAAATTGTGTAAGCGGGGAAGAAATGTAATTTCTGCATATTCTTGCTAAAAAGAACTAGTTCAAATTTGATACAGGGTCTAGTCTTATTTGGGATTTAGAGTATCAATTAAGTATCAATTACAAGTTTTCTGTTATGTCTGCTTTCCTTTCCGTGCATAAAACGGAAGCACCTATTCTATGTTAATAGGAAGGGACTTTGAAAAATATAGTTATGCTTATTTTTGTTTAGTTTGAGGGTTGCGGCCCTCAGTGTTCTGCTTCTTCCCTTTCTTCTTGCTATTAGTAATCTCGGATTACTTATCACAACTAAAACAACAATCTCAAATCCTCCTTAATCAATCCCAACTCTACACACATCAAACCTCAATCCTATTCCAACTTAAAAGCTCAACTTCTCCAAACCTAGCTCACCAAAAATATTTTGTGGTACACAAAATCTAAATTGTCCCACATCAATTTCGTATCAAAGATAAAGTGATACCTCCTCTTTTATTTCTTTCTCCAGCATCCAGGTTTTAATTTAATTACATAAAGTTTGAACACAATAAATGCTGCAGGTGGCAATATTAGGAATGTATAATCCTGTTAAGGTGTCTTATAAGGAGTCATTCATTCAATCAACCCAAGTTTTATTAGATCAATTGCATCAAGTCACAATGGAAGTGCTCTATCAAATATTGGTGTTTGTTGGATAATGTAATCATGATTAAAGAATCTGCCTTATTTGCTATATCAGCAAAGTGTTATTTCTGCAATGCTTTCCCTTAAGAGGCAAGATATCTACAATAACTACTGTCAAATGGATGTCCAGTTCTATAGCAATGTAGATGATGAAAAATTAGTTAAAGAAATAGAAGACTCCTTAGAGAATATTGCAAATTAATTTTTAAAGCAATTGCAATTACAAAACTCAAGAGAAAAGTGTTCCTTTGATAAGGAAGCAAACCAAGCAGTTTGACATGAAGGAAAAAAAAAAGGTTCAAGCTACATCAAATCTAAGATAAACATTGCTGGAATAGCACATACAGCCACCAGAAAGCGAAGATGATAAAAGCGCTATTGAACAGAACTGTCAAGCATAGTCAATAGAATGGAGTTAGCAAAATAGAAGCACAATATTGCCAATGAAATTGTTGGTGACAAAGGGAATACGGTGCAATATCTTCCTCTCACAACTTTATAAAACTTCAGAATTATCAACAATTCATTCCACGGTCTCCTCAATCTTTGGTAAAGACAACATCAACTGAATCAGCACGTGTCAAAGTGTTAAGAGCTTTATATTACCACACTTAAAAACTCAATATCAAGTTTTCTGAAGGAAAAAATAAAAGGAAGAATTGATGGCACACTTAAGTTATGGTTATAGAAGACTCATGTACCTTGGAAAAATCAAAACCAAGTTATCTTAGTTAGAACTAAGTCTGTTTGGCATGGCTTGTGAAAAATAACTTTTGACTTTTGAGTCATAATTCAGAAGTTATTTTTCAAAAATAACTTGTGATAAAAAGGGGTCAAATTAGAAGCATGTTTTGCAAAAAAAAAAGATTCAGCAACATTTTGGAGTAGTATAAGTTAAAATCAATAATTTCAAAGTTAAGAACTTTAACGTTTGATTGAAGCAAAATTATGATTCAATTTTGTAAACTTTTTTATTTAAGTCAAAAGTTATTTTTAAATGTATTTATGACTTTTTTTGAATCAAAAGTTAAAACGCAACTTAAATATATTTGCAAAAGTCATACCAAAGGGAACCTAATTCTTTATCAAGAGGTTTCTAGTCTAAGAACAAGTTTTAATGACAGGTTTGAATCAAAAGTTAAAATGCAACTTAAATATATTTGCAAAAGTCATACCAAAGGGAACCTAATTCTTTATCAAGAGGTTTCTAGTCTAAGAACAAGTTTTAATGACAGGTTCAGTGTTTGAGTTTAAGTTATGAATAATCTGTTGTTCGAGGCAGAATTGTTATGAATATTTTTTTTCTTATAAATGTGGTCTAGTCCTATTTACAGACAAAATATTAATTAGGATTTTACTATTATGTGTGTTTTCCTTTCCCATTTAGTTTAAGACTATTAGGCCTTTTGGTGCATATAAATCAAGCACTTATGTGGTACAAGGAGCACCTTTTCCATTTTCCAAGCCTGATAAAACACCAGTAGGAAAGAAATCTAAAAGCTGAGCTGTCCTTCACACTTTTGTTCTTCTCTTTGCTTGCTACAGTGATCTCGGATTACCATTCACCTTTACAGTAACAGTCCCAAATCCTCCAATTAACACATCATTAATCAATCTCAATTCCACATACATCAAGCCCTTACCTTGATCTCCACCTAGAATCCCTAATTCACCAAAAATCCTAAGTTGTCTTACATCACCAAAGCAAACAACTTACATGGTCAAATTGGTGGGAAATTGGGATATACCTCATCTGGTTCTTCTCTAAGTTTTGACTTGATGAAACGCAAGAGATGCTTCTGGTTCATGCAAGCAGAATGATGCACATGTGTATCGACTTTTCTGATATTGTAGAAATCACGGTGGGGTGCACCCTTCTGAGCCATGGATTCCCTGTCTGCATTTATTAACAGATGAAGGCGGAATTTCTGTATAGTGTGCAGATATAAGTTACAAGCACAAGCTGAAGTTAATAACACGAGTCCGAAAGGAGGTTTGAAGAAAATTACCTCCTCGAGAAATCGTAGCCTGAGATAGCATGCAGAGCGAACATTTCCGATAGACATGATTCTTAAGACATGATGCATATCAGTGAAAAAGGCGGTTGCACTAGCAACAGGGAAAAGTTCTACAGTATCTGGATTAAAATTTAAAAAATCCTTGATTAGAAACATGCTAAAAAGTTAATAAAGTAATAACTTTCAAAATTTTAAAAAATAAATACCGTCTCAGAAAAACTTGATCTTTAAAAATGTGCAGAATAGCCATGACCCAGATGTTTTCTTCAAGAGTATATCTACCTTCAAGTCATTTTTTCAGTTTGGGTTCCAGAAGCTATTACTTCCAAGTTGGATCTCATGGGCACATCATACAATGTAGGCCCAAAAGAGCTCTGGGTAAATTATTTTCAAGTTTTTTGAGGTATTAGTAGAATTTGAACCCTACACCCGTGGAGTATATTTTGAACTGAAACAAATTGAGTATGGAAGGACTAATTTTTTACCACAGCATAAGAATTCAGTGACTAGCATATAACTACAACGAAACCTCCAAGACCCAAAAGTAATTTAAACAATTCCTCTCTATGGATAATCCTACATAGGAAATGCTACACAGCCAGTGCTAACATATGGAAGTGGTGACCCAACTTAGAGAGTGTTTGTTTGTAAGGTGTGCTGTGTGGCGCACCTCTTAAACAAACACACCCTTAACAATCATTTCAGCAAGAATTACCCATATGAAGCACCAACATGAAACGTGATCAAACAACTCAACATGAAAATCGAATACAATTTTTGTGATTAACAAATGTGCTACAAGTCTAACAATTGCTAACCTGAGAAACATGAGTCAAATTCAGATAGATGTTCCTTTTGTGAAACAAGTTCATTGGTTGGTTTTATGGGAGCATTGTCAAAGACATTTTACAAGAACAAACTTATGAACTGGAAAATATATTGGGATTTGAATCCAAAGATCACAATTCAAAGGCCCATCAGATACCAAGTTGGATCAAATAATTATGTCCTAGGATAATGCTATCAGGAGACTGTTTAAAAGCATAGTTTGAAAAGGAGGTTCAAAGCCATTCCCAATTTCTTAAACTTCAGAGTCACCAGTGTATAAACAATGATTGATCAAAATGAATAATACTCTGTTACTACATACCATGTTCACTGGCATAAACATGAACAACTCCATCTTCCATCCTAAAGCAATGCTGCAAAAGAGTTTAAGATAAATGATCAAAAGAAATATTAAAAGAGCTTTGTGGATAGAAGAACGGCTCCACTGGACTAAAAGGGGAAAAAAATTTAAGAGAGAAAAAAGGAAAGAAAAAAAAATGTAACTAATGATATTTGTGGAGAATTTCAAATTAATAGCTGAAAGTAACTTACTGAAGTTGCTGGAAAAGGTTCAAAGTGATCAGTATTCACCTCTGATGCAGTAGATTCTTCCACAGAATGCTTCATCCATGGAGCGACCTTTTCCGCATAAAGATAACTATTTCTCAGATCCAAACATTCACGAATCATCTTACGCACTTCTTCCTCTTCAATATTTATTGACTCTGAGTAGAAATATTTAGGGAGAAAGAGAACATATGTCAATATCAAAGGTTAATTTGTACAAAGATCCCCTGAAATATTGGCTGTTTAGATCGCCTCCCCCTAAACATTTTTTTTATTATTATTATTATTTCAAAAGATGAATTATCTGTGTTTGGATTTGCACCTCTTTTGTTAAGTTCCATTCATAAATCCCATAAAAAAGCACATGAAAATCAGGTGTATCACCCAAAACCATAAGAAAAACATATCCCTCACCTTTTGTTTCCTGCCAGTTGAAAAAAGGTCAAAATAATCGTTCAAACAAAAAGGAAAATATTTAAACCACCTTAAGACATTGAGAAAGAAGAAGAAATAATTCAAATAAAAACCATAAAGATGAGCACATAAGCTTGCTATCTTACTCGTGGGCTCGAAAAAGTTTTCTTGCAATCTCACACTGATCTTTGATCACCTTGATCAAGAAAGATTGGTTAGAATTTTTCAGGTTATTGCATCAGGAGAGAAGTATCTGATGAGAGAAGAACCAACTCAATAAGTCACCAACCAGATTGCAATCACCTCACATTTATCTCCACATTCTCCATCAACTCACGATCAAAATTGTCCACATGAATCATTGATGCAGGCCCATATGATAGATTTTTTAGGACTATTTATTTTAGAAGGAAATCTAGGGTTTGTTTAATAATTTTAGTTTTCCTATGCTTTCGTACATTCATTAGGATTTTCCATTTTATTTGTTTGGATGCATACATAAACATCCTATGTAGACATTCAGTTTAACAATTACATATTAAGTAAAATAAACTTGAGCTGTCACAATCATTTATGTCATTATTCTCATATTCATACTCTAAAGCTAAGGTGAGTTGTGACAATTAGCTACGATATAACCCCTATTAAGACAACCATGGCATTGTATGGAAGAACTTCTACCACAGGAACTGCCACTAAAACGAGAATTGGAAAAGGTGTTGCTTTGAGTTTTAGGAAAGACATCTTTTTGCCTAACATTATTATCCCTCTAAAGCCAAATTGAGAAACACAGTGAGATAAATGACTCTATGAATTGTTACATTCCTTGCGAAGAGAAAATGAAATTTTAATTACATTACTGTAATAATAATTAAAAAACCACTCCATCAAAGATTGTGATCGTGACAATGGTAGAAAGTGGTAACAACAATAGTGATGATAGCAATAGTCATATAGCAAAAAGTAGTGGTGTTAACAATTTCACAATGATGTTTGTGGTTGTAGTAATGATAATAACAATAATAAGAATAATTATTGTATCTATGGTGGTGGTGGTGGTGGTGGTGGTGGTGACAACGATAGGAGTAATTATTGTATCTGTGGTGGTGGCGGTGGTGGAAATTGTGTTATTTATAACAATAATATATTTTGAGAAAAGAAAGCCAATAAACTATTCAACACATAATATAGAGAAAACACTCTATGAAAGCAAAAACAAAGATCTCAAGAAAGGACTAGAAAAAGAGTACCAGGTACAGAAGTTCGTTGAGGTAAAATCATGGTAGCAATAACGGGATTGCTTCCCACTTGATGACCTGAAGTTGCATGTCCCTTTCTGTCACCATGTTGTTCAAAATTTTGGCCGGGAACACTATTTGTACTATCAGCAGAACTAAATTGTAGAGCAGTAGAATTTTGAATTTTTGGATCAATATCCTGCAAACCCATTAGCAATAATAATGCACTTATTTGAATATGCTTTTTTAAATGGCACTCCAAAAGTAAAAAATAAAAAAGGCTCACAAAACTTTAAATAATCAATACATGGCAAGGAAAACGACACGTAGCAATTTACTAATATGAACACATATTAGCCAAAAATGATGTTTTTGTTGACCTATCTTAACCAACATTATCACAAATCATATGCACATGGCAGCCAACAAACCACAAAACAATTTGTAGGGTGGAGTTGGGACTTGGCTTCCATGATCATTAGTGAAAATTCACTCTAAATGACAAAGTAATCAATTCAAGTCAATAAATAGGTTGTTAAAGCATTGGGAACTACAATACAACATAATCTAAAACATTTTCACTCCTCATCCATGACTATACGTAAAAGCATGAACTCTATTGAAACATTTAATTTGACCAAAATATTCTTATTATACATTTAATTTAATTTGGTCTTTGTGTCAATTAATTCAAAAAAAATTAAACTCTCCTTTCCCTCCCACTACGTGACCTCAAAGTTTTTATTTTTACTTCTTTTTTTCATTTGAGGTTCCTTTCATTTTTCTTTCAACTACCTTGAAGTCATAATCTAACACAAATCTCATAGATGTAAAAGAAATGATTTCCTTACTTATCATCTTAATTATTTTCTAATATATATCTATCCTTTTAACAAGAGTTTTCCTATTTTTGAATAGCTAACTTTTTTTTTTTACAATTTCTCAATTGATTGAGAGTGTCTTCAAAGAAAACTCATATGTTGTTAACATAGTGGTTTCGTGGGAGCACTTAGACATAATTGTGTACATATTCTTCTTTATGTGTTGAACATGAGTTTTTTAGAAAAGAAATCCCTAAATTCATGTTTTTTAGGTCATGTCTAGGAGTATAATATCATTAGATTGAAAAAAAAGAAATAAAGCACTTTTATGAAAACAAACATCTAATATTTTTTTTCAGTTGGACCTTCAAGTTGTGCAAGTGTATCACCTTCAAGCTGCTAGACAAAGTCCTTCCCCAAACACGATCGTTTTCCACTTGGATGACTTCAAGAGAAGTCGCCAATAAATTAGAGACCAAGAAACATAAACTATTTATTGACACTCAATCATCTCTTTGCTATTTCAATAATAGAGTTTAGTCGTGTCCTAGACCTAAGTTGTTCTGGAATAAACATGTTTGCAATCATTTTGTACTTGCTCATTCAACTTTCTGTGTAGATGTAGGTATCTGGGTTTTTGAATAGTAATATGGCTATTTAGATTCGTGTGAGATCTGGATTTGGCTTTTGATGGGTAGCAATTGAAAGAAAGGATCTTGAATTTGATTGTCGTATATTGGACCTTGGTATCTAAGATTGAGGAAAAACTAATTTTACTTTTACTTTATCGACATCATTTAGATAATAGAGTGAAAATCATGATTTTCACACCATTTAACAGGTTAAATAGATAATTTGATAGAATGTATGTAAATTCAAACACCCTATATAATTCACGTGTCGGAGAAAAACATTAATTGAAGGGATGTCAATCTAAGCAGGTAACACTTAAAGGGTTATTTCTACAATATAGCCCTAAAAAGCTATAGTAATTAAAAAAATTTGTTGCCTATTGTACCTTTAGCAATTAATTTTAGAAAGTCTTTTAATATCCTAACTAACTTATTGTGTGTATTTTTTTTCCTAGAAGGTTGATCATTTGTATACCTAAGTGACCTACACAAAAGCAAATTCAGGACTTATGGGAATATTAATTACTTTAGCTAACTAAAATCTAACCATTATCAAGAGCATTATAAAAGGTTGCTTCTCATTACCCCTAAGGCTCACTACCATTACCTGGCAAACTATACCATCTTTTGTTTTTAGTAAAAGCCCTAAATCACTTGAGCTTTGTCTAGGTCTGACTATCCAAGATAATAATGCCTCTTTCAAAAATTGAAGAGAAGAAACCTATGTAGGATAGGAAGATCGACAAGCGAGGTGAGTGGTAGTTCTATAAATGTGCACCACCATTCCCAAGCCTAATGGTCAATAGATAATTACGGACTGGTTGTTCAATCGTATAACATGACTTACACAACCTTGTCAACCAATATCAACATCTTTCCGATGGGATAACCCTCTTTATTTGTGAAGAGGATCAATCTCTTTTCAATGAGGAGGTTGAGTAGAATGAATAGAGTTAGCAACCACAAACCATGAGAGAGCATGTGTTCACACCTTGTACCCAAGCTTGCCTAACATAGAAAAAGGGCTTGGAGAAAGAGGTTGAATTTTTTAGATAAATAGGACTTCTAAAGTCCAAGCACCTGATCAATCTAGCTCAATCCAGTGCACAAGCAATTCCTTTAGCAATAGTCTTTTGATGATAATGACACTCTATCTAAATGACTAACAAGAATTATTAAAATATAACTCTATATTATTTACACTTAAACTCTCATACTCAATATTTTAGGATTCTTACTCTCTTCAATGCTAGTTTATGGATGTATAAGATTGAGTCCAATAACATATTAATAAGGTTAATTCGTATTCATGCTAAAAACATTCCAGTGAGATATACCTAGGTATCCATATTTGATTCAACAAAAGTACCTTTATTATTTTAGTTTAATGATAGAATTATCTATTAAACTTTTATAAGATCTAAATGCCTCTAATTCTACTTTATTGAATTGTGATGATTAATAAATATTTATCCCATTTGATTATTTATTAACATAACAAATATAGATTTTAAAAAAAATCTAACTAAGATGCCAAGAAAAGGAACAAAAAGAAAGAAAAAGGGAGGTAAATACATGAAAAGAACCTTGCTTTTCATGATATGTTTTATGATAGCCTGACCATCTCAAATGAGTACCAACACATAATGAAAAAAGACAAAAAAAACCTTGAGGAATTGTTTTTTCATTTATACACATAAATCCTCAAGTCAATTAGCATTTTTTTTTATTTGCCTGCCTCTAAATGTTTATTCAATTAATTTCTTTTAAATTATTAAAATAAGCAACCTGTTTGAAAGTAAACAAATAATCATCAGAAGCTGATTATTTGAAAAAACAAATATGATGAAAATTAATGCTAAGTTTGTCACTTGACATATTTAATATTTTCGCTTCATTAAAATTATCTTGATAAATTTAATTAAATATTTTCTTTTTAAGTAAACTAATTTTTCAACAACTTGAATAATGTATGTGCGTGCAAAAATTACCAGTCCAAGAGAAAAGGGATACTAATGGTTTATTTTCTTTCTAAAACAGTCACATAAGAAACACACATTACCATCTAATCAATAGCATGAGCAACAAGCAATTGCATTATAATCTTTGCAAATTGGATGCTATAATTCAAGAAATAAATATTAATAATTAGAAAGACTGTAAAGCTTGAACCCAATAGGCACATACATTTAAATAATCAGCTGAAGAATCCACATTCTGAGAATAAATAGTGGCATCTTCATCATCAAGTGCCGTTCCTTCATCTTCAGAATCCCCAGAATAATCAAAGGCATTACCACTTGGTGACCTTGGAGTCATTAACCTGCCCATAGATGCCAGTCTTTTAAGAGAACTAGAGTAGTTCAGAGTCTTCTCATCACCTGCACAAAGCACAGAGGGAAAAAATATAAAAGGCTTGCCCAACTGAAGAAAATCCAATAGAACCATTTCTCCCTAAATTGTTACAATAAACTATGCCAATCACACCAGCGATAAAACAAAATTAACTAAAGTTGTTAGCATAAGAAGTAACAGTAAAGGTTTTCACTGTGGGCAATAATCTCCTCAATCTGCATATAAATAATTTACGAGTCTCACAAAAGAAATATAAGTAATACCTTGTCTTGGAACCGTATGCAGAGGCGGAAGCCCTAAGGGAATGAAATTGAGGTTATTGTCTTCTCGGTGAGAACCAAGGCCAAACCTCATTGATTCCTCATCGAACCAATCATTGCTCAACACGGCATTGGGCATGGAAGACGACATCCTCCTATAACTTGGAATTGTAGTATCATCATCCAAGGAATGCGACACACGTATTTTCCGGTCAATAAGAATCAGTTCACCGTCTGATCCGTGCTCTTCATCTTCATCTTGATTTTTATCATCAACTGCAACGGTTTCCTTTTCCTTTTCTTTGAGAAGAGAATTGCGGCGGATGGTGATGAGGCGATCAAGGACTTGGTCGACGGAGCGCTTGTGAATGAAAAATGCAGAAATTGCCATTAGTGAGGCACCGACTAGAGCCGCCATGGCTAGCTGCAGAGAAGATGATGGCGGCGGTGATGATGAATCCATGATACAGTATCGGAGTTAGGAAACAAAGGAGAACCCTAAAAAGAAAGGGAAGTCGGCGGTGAGGTTTTAATTTTGGTTTTATAGGTACAGCCTTTCGGCCTTTGGGTACGTGCCATACAACTGAGGGGAGGGGAGGGGGGGGGGGGGGCGGGGAGGGTGCACGGAGTTCAAAGCCATTGGGACCCAGGGAGATGGTTTTATTTTATAGCTGCTATACTGTACAGATTTTTCAACTCGCTTAGAAAAAAAAAAAAGTTGAAATGTGAAATTGCAAAACAGCGTTGCAATCACAGCAAGGATGGAGCGCGGCTTTTCTTTCCTCTTTTTTTCCCTTAGTTTCTCCATTTACACTTCAATAAAGGTCAAATATCTGAATTAAATTTTCAAATACACTATATAATCAATTTCCAAAATTTATTTAAAATACTATGGAATTAAATATGAAAATTAGTATTAACATATAATAAGTTAAAATATAAGAATTCAAGCAAAACATCATAGTCACAAGGACTAGACCCGAAACAAGGCTAGAGTCACATGTCGTAGAATTGACTCTTGAATTGATTTGAGTCAATATAATCTTTGATTTTAAAAAAAAAAAAACTTAAAACAATATTATTTTGATAAAAAAAAATATGGATCTCACCTAAACTAGATTCCAAGTTAGCAGATCACTATAAATTTATGAGTTCAGATTTAATTTTATAACTATAAACATAAGTATATGAAAGATACTTGAAAAAAGAGAAAGCCAATAAAGTTGATAAAGTTGATATATTCCTTGAGAGAGTATGAGTGGAGATGGAAATGAGTGTGAAAATCAGGTATTTTTGCTTATTAACATGATTATTTAAAAAAAAAAAAAAAAAGAGGAGCAAAATAACATAATTTGAAGATGGTGGGTGATCACTTACCATTGGTGACAAGTGTGGCCCATCTCAGTCACTTTTGGTGACCTTCAGTGTTGTCGTTGGAATTATGTAGTTGAGATCTCTTTGATGATACTAGTGGTGTCGTAATCGAAGCTTCAAAATGTCCTTATAGTTTTTTTTCTTTTTTTTTCTCTCTCCTCTTTCTTCACAAGTTATAATGAGGAGAGATAAAAAAAAATAAATAGACCATGGAGGCATATTAAAGCTTTGATTATGACACCACATGTACCATTGAAAAGATCTCGACGAAACAAATCAGACACACCAAGAATGTCACCAGCAGTGACCGAAGTGAGCCATACTTGTCGTTAAAGGTAACTAAGCCACCCGCCATCTTTAGGAGGCAAGTGTGAAACACTTTGGTCACTGTTGGTGATCTTTTTTACTATCATTTGATTCCTCTTATCGAGATATTTTCAATGATACAGGTGGTGTTGGAGTTGGAGTTTCGATATGTCATTGGAGTCTTTTTTTTCTATTTCTTTTTTCTCTTTACCTTCTCCTCGTCGTAATTTATGCAATTTATTTCATAATTTATTTGAAATGTCACGTTTATGAATAACAACAAGTTTGAATATCATGTTTTTCAATACGACATTTACAAACTGTGTTTGACTGTAGTTAAAGAGTAACACCCCCTCTACAAGGTCTATGGTTCATTTGACTCCTATGATCTCCCATTCACCAAGATTAATTAATGGAAGGTGCACCCCCAATCAACCATTTTCGGCCAAGTTTTCATTTATAAGATTCCCAACTTTTTCTAAAAGTTTCAAGAGTTTGTTAGGCATATGAAGAGAGGGAAAACAAAAGAATAAAGGAGAAGAATGGTCCTAACATTTTAGAGGCAAAAAACAGGAAAGAATTCCATACGACTTAGTTTTGAAAAGAAAAAAAACACCTTCAAACCCACAAGTAGTTTCATAACCACCTGTCATTTTAAGGCTATAAAAGGAGAAGAAATCACATAGAAAAAAAAAGAGGATCCGAGAGAAAACCATAAAGAAAAAAGAAAGGAAATACATGGAAATCAATAGGATACCTAGAAATAAAATTGAAGGGAAAGTTATAAAGATTGTTTGTTCAAAAGGAAATGGTGGAATTTAGATTGAAAAAAAGTTGAAATTCAAGAGGAAATAAGCATAGAGTCCAGATGAGGAAACAACATTCTCTTTGTTGTTATCTATTTTAGGGCCCCATATAAACAAAAAATCAGGAAAAAAAAAGAATAAATATTGAAAAATATTGGAAGAAAATCAAAAATATATATATATATATAGTAGCGAGAAGAGTATACCAGAACGCACAAAAAATTATTGAAGACTAGTTGAGGAAGATAAAATATACAAGACTGAAATATTTGACAGTGTATTTTTTTACTGATAAAGGCCTTATTAGCAAAGAAAATTTAATTTGAGGAGGAAAATTCAAAATTGAATATTTAAAGACTCAATTAGAATTTTTCAAGGTTTATTTGAATTTATTGAGGGCTTGGAAGTGGTTGCCTCATGGATGCAATTTTTTCTGGGTTTTAGGTAATGTTCTTCGTGTTTCTAGGAAGAACATTGTCTTAGACCATTGATTTAGATCAATTTCTTTGCACATAATCCTTCCTTATACATGATTAACTAATAATTTAGTGTTTATTTGCATCAATAACATGATTTAAATGGCTTTTAATCATAGGGTTTAAATTTAGGACTGGGACCTATTTTGACAAAAATCGTGATGTTTAAGTGAAAATCGAAGTGAATGGATGTTAGATTATTGATCCTTGTATGATTTACAACATATATGTGCTTCTTGTTTTACCAAATCTGGTCTGTTTAGGAACCCACGTTGATGGGTTTATGTTTGGTATTCTTGATGTTCTTCATTTTTTGTAGTTTTTGATTCATTTTGTTCAAGAATTTTTTAGTTTTTGTATTTTTTAGGTATTTGATTTATTTTTTGACTTTGATTTTGTTTTTGGGTTGTTTTCGGATTAAACCAAGATTTTTGGGTCGATTTATGATCGAACAAAAAATTCCAGGTCCACTCGGTCGGGTCGACCTGATTTGCCATATTTCTGTTAAATGGTCTTTTGGTTTAAATGTGTGTCTGGCAAACACCCATTAAAAATGGGTTTTTGCCAAATAAAGCCTAAAAAATATTTTTTAAAAAATTCTATTTTTCTTGCATATGGCATAAAAAATCCTAAAGTTGTTTGAGCATTTTTTTTACCCCGAAAGAAGTCTCAATGATAATTAAGGACATTTCACCTTTCCAGACTGAGTTCTTGACCTAGAAATTCAAAGTTTTTTATCATAGCAAACTCGTCATAGTAAGCCAGTAGAAATAGACATCATCAAACCATAACAAACAATAAAAAAAAAACAATACAATTTACTTTAGGTAAGGCGTATTAGGTGTGTTAATACCTTCCATTTACGCAACCAGTCTCTTACCTAGAATCTCTGAAAAAATCTAGTTAGGTTTTCTAGTAGCCATAATACTATATGGTGACTCCCCAACCAATCAAAAAGACCTTCTAGACCCTCGTCTAGAAAGGGTTGTCATGACGTCATGCCTTTGCGATTCAAGGGTACGATAGGATGACGACTTCACTAATGACCCTTGGACTAGGCTTTTGTTTGTTTGTTTATGCTGTGTAAAATTGATGCTTGTTTATTTTTCAATTATGAATGGTTTAAAAGCTTTATCATGCATCATTTTTTTTTGTGAGGGCACACGTTATAAAACTTCATGTTAAGTGGGGAACTAACAGTTTACCTTATGACTTTTAATCAATGTTTAAGTTTGTGTAAACCCCAACTCTTTGCTAAGTGCTTAGACTGATAATGATTGGTACACGTGCCTTCTAGTTGCCTATTAAGTCTTCATATTTCCTTCACAAGGGTGATCACTAGGACAGCTAGAGACCCTTTTTAGAGATCAAATAGTGAACCTACTCCTTATCTCTCATGAAAAAATTTAATTCTGCCTTTAGGGTTTATGCTCCCTACACATGTTTTGCATCAAGGCAAACCCTTCATGTAGCATCTTAAGTTCAGGACTTACGAGTGACACAATGGTCGTCACTCAGGAAATTTTCGTTGTAGAGTTTAGGCAAGAATTAAGATTCATGTTCATCATACAAGTGTTATGACTATATAGCACCTTTGAATGACAAGTTCATATAAATACACGCTCATATATTTAACATGCATGTTCACAGGTTGAAATATAGGTCCTCCAAATATGGTTTTCTCTTAAAGAATCAGGAGTTTCCAAAGTCTGATAGTGTTAAGGAGGATTTGTTTAACTTCTAATCCAGAAGCATCATTGTGGTTTTATTCAATCCAATAATTAAAACCCCTGCTTTACCATGGACTCAGTTTGTCACCTATGCTCGGATATCATTTATAAAATTTTAATGAATTCATCAATGGAGACTGTTGTGGAAATGTAGGCTTCTTTCCAAGAGTGCAACAAGTTCACTTATGAGTCCATTTTCACAAAGCTATACAACCAAAGAACTAACATTGTCTTTGGTTTTTTTATTTAAAGCATGATCAGGAATGAATATCATGTTTCCTTTATTTTGATTGATACTTCAAAGCCCCAACCTGAAATATCCTTTAATTTCCTACCTGATCATGTGGAAATTGTGGTATCAACAAATCAAGAAGTGTTATTCTACCACACATACAATGGACCATGCTATTATGTGTGTAACCTTGCTATCAAACAATGTCAAAAGATCCTGAATCCAAAGACACGGTATGATACTATAGAATATGGCATGATGGTTGAAAGATCAAAGCCTTTACACTTAAAGATCGTGAGATTCTCGAAGCCCAAGTTCCGCCTACATGATAAAGAATTTTATATGTTCCATTTCATTAGAGATAAGTTATTTGACTAAAAGATTGAAGTTGATGGATGAAGTGAAGTTACCATAAGAGGAGTCCCTTCATCGTATGACAAAAGTATTTGTGAATTATTCATTTAATTGACTTACTTGGAAGAGAAATATATTTGTATTTGATGTAGAAAAAAGAGAGCTATTGTTTGTTTCCACTTCCTCCACCAATCTCTAAGGGCAATGATAGCAAAGATAATAAGCTTGTTGAATACGAAGAAAAACTTGTAATGACCTCGCATTGATAGGGAAAATGATTTCATGAAAGTATGGATCATGAAGGATTATAATGGAAAACAATGAAACAAAAGGTATTCAATAAACATAGAGGTTTTAATAAGGAAGGAGCCCCATGCAAGTCCTTTAGCCTTTTACAATGCTGAAATTGTACTGATGAGAGAATATTTTCTTGACGTGACATTCTTCAATCTTAAGAAAAGCATTGATGTGCTGCGATTAGGGAAGAGTTTACTCCATGGATGCTTCCTATATTGAACACTTTTATTCCCGAGGAAGAAACACAATTAAACACAATATTGGAATTGTCCGCCTTCAAGAACAATTATCCCAAGCCAATATCCTTTAGGTGGTACACCGTGAGACCATCCTAAACATAACAAATGATTAAAAATGTTAGTGAAACACGTATATTGCTAGAGAAGCTAATCCAAAAAGGGTGTTGAATTACCAATCATGTTGTTATAGGACTTTGTTATTCTGTTTTCTAAGGGCAATTGTTTGTTTCCACTTCCTCCACCAATCTCTAAGGGCAATGATAGCAAAGATAATAAGCTTGTTGAATACAAAGAAAAACTTGTAATGACCTGCATTGATAGGGAAAATGATTTCATGAAAGTATGGATCATGAAGGATTATAATGGAAAACAATAAAACAAAAGGTATTCAATAAACATAGAGGTTTTAATAAGGAAGGAGCCCCATGCAAGTCTTTTGGCCTTTTACAATGCTGAAATTGTACTGATGAGAGAATATTTTCTTGACGTGACATTCTTCAATCTTAAGAAAAGCATTGATGTGCTGCGATTAGGGAAGAGTTTACTCCATGGATGCTTCCTATATTGAACACTTTTATTCCCGAGGAAGAAACACAATTAAACACAATATTGGAATTGTCCGGCCTTCAAGAACAATTATCCCAAGCCAATATCCTTTAGGTGGTACACCAGACCATCCTAAACATAACAAATGATTAAAAATGTTAGTGAAACACGTATATTGCTAGAGAAGCTAATCCAAAAAGGGTGTTGAATTACCAATCATGTTGTTATAGGATTTTGTTATTCTGTTTTCTAGCATGTTTTTCATGTATTGGGATCACATCTTATCCTTTTAATGAAATATGTCTTTTATTTATCTCTTTATTGTTTTGAAGTCAATAGATATTTAGCATTTTATTATTGACTATGATATTTTTATCAAACTCCAACATGCAAAGTTAAGGCTAATTAATCTTGAAAAATTAAAAGAGTTTTGATTGCAGAAATGATTTGATGTTTGTTAAAATGGCATGGGGTGACCAAAATATTTTTGAACTCATATACAAAATTGAACCACACATTATGAAACTAAGTTTTAACAAAGATGCATAATGATATGTAGTGGATTTGATAGTTATGGACTTGCAAATCATGTTTCTTTGAAATCCAAATCATTACACTAGACGAGGTCAAAATTTATCTGTTTTAATTGACCTTGCTTGAAATGAGAAAAGAGCATCTTTTTTATTCCTTTCACAATTCTTAAAATATATATCTCTTCCAATCCCAATTTGAGCCTAATGGAATATTTCTTTCAAAAAAGAAACCCTGACCTGGTTCACACCACACACTGAGGGCAAGTAAGAGATTTTTGGTTGAAAAGATAAAGATAATGATAGAATCAATGGTTAAGAAAATGTTGAAAATGAAAGATTGAAAAGGGCTAAAAATAGAAAACGCCCTAAATATAAGAGGCAAGAGAGGTTTCAATTAAAAAAGTTATAACAAATGCCAAAAGTTGATGATTAAGGGCATGAATAAAAAAAGAAAGAAAAAATGAATCAAAATTGAAGGGAAAACACTCCTAAAAGATCGAAAGATAAGAAAGTTTGAAATACCATGTCTTTTAGTATCTGTGATAGAGCCTCATGTTAAGGAAAATATGATTGAGATTATTGTGTCTTCAAATGATTAGATAAAAGATAGGTTATCCATCAAATAAAGAGTTGGAGTTAATTTATAGCCTCCGTTAAGATAACAAAAAGATGAAGGAGTATTATGATATAAAGAAAGATTTAGTCTTCTCTTTAAGTTTGAGACTAATAAAGAAAGGAATGACATGGTTACGGAGCTTCCTGAACTATTGACTGATTGAGGTAAAGATTCTTATTGAAATGAATGGCATGCTTATATGTCATTTCTTTTACAAAGACATCAAAAGAAAGAGAGTGAAGTGAATGGTTGATGGTAATCCTAGGTTATTAAAACCCTCAACACCCTTTAAGCTTATGAATTTCCTTTTATTTTATATATATGAGTCATAGTCTGTGCTGCGTGCTTTTAAAAGTCCTTTTTAATCAAGCAGATGACTTGAACTGATAAATAATGCTCTCAAAATGTAAAGATCTTTTCTGTAAAGGTCGTGGTTTCATGAACTAAGTTATTGGTTATTATGCATGCTAATGAAATTGTTACTCAAAAGAGACAATCTTTCTTAATAAAACCTCAAGTCTTAACTCGAACCTTTTGTTGTTAAAATCCACAGAATGTCACTTCTTCATACAACCAAAACGAGAGTTTAAAATTAACACAAAGAACCATAAAAGAGCCAAACAAACTATTTTAATCTTATATCGAGTCAATTTTTGTTTTCAAAATACAAAGTAATCAAAGGATTACATATATTGAATGATGTGTGTTGGGTCTTTAACCAACTTAATTTTCAAAAGACTTTCAAAATCGACATTCCTTTGATTTCATTTCAACAATGAGATAGGAATGGGTATGATTTTTGAAAATCTATGGTTAGCTTTGAAGAAAAAGGTGATTGTTTGAAAGGAAGTGGTCCATTGACGAGCCTCGCAAAATATTTTATGGAGATAATACAAAGAAGCTTTGTCAAATCAGTTAATAATGCTTAGATCAGAAAATAAGAGTATGGTTCAAATAGAGGCAACTTTATGACTGATTAACAATCTAAAATGAGACCAACACCATAAAACCTTTTGATAATTGTTGGTAAGATGCACAAAGCTAATCAGATGGCAGTTTTTGAAATAATCCAAGAAGTGAATGATTTGTTAAACTCCTTCATGATAAAGCAACCAATACCACACTTGGGGGCATGGTTAGGCTTAATAAATAATAATAGCAGTAACACCGTGGACAACATATGATAGGCACTACACTTATATTTGATTGGAGGATTGACATATGGTAAACTCGAAAGAGCTTATGAATCTGAGAATTGAGAAAGTTTTGGATAGCAATCAAAGGCACTCTACGATGATGAAACATCGAAGAAGAGGAGCTACATTTCAAACCAGGTAAGGATGCATGCATGTCATCTAACTCCAAAGCATTACATAAATGTTTTTGAATTTTTCAGGAAAAATCCTCAATAAATTCCAGCAAGATTTTAAATAATTTGAATTGACATAAAAAAATCCTTGAGCTATGATAGTAGGGAATCATAATTTTGACCCTGGAACATGAAAAAGAGAAGATCAACCTTGTCATCAGGAAGAGTCTTCTAGTCAACCCTACAATCAAGAAGCACCGAGTTCTTGAACCCTGTAATTGAAAAGTATAAGGTCAACCCTACAATCAAGAAGCGTTCAAACCCTGTTATATGGAAGTATTAGGTCAACCATGTAATTAGAAAACATCAAGCTTTCAAACTTAGCAATCGAGAAGTATCAAGTCAACCCTGCAATCAGGAAGGACCAAGTTTTCAAACCTCGCGATCGGGAAGTATCAGGTCAACCCTGAAATCAAGAAGCACGAAGTTTTTGGACCCTATAATTGGGAAGTATTAGGTCAACCCTATAATTAGGAAATACCAAGTTTTCAAACCCCGCAATCGAGAAGTAACAGAAATTTTAGTTTTGGTTAAAGAGAATCGTCAGATTGAGATTTTAGGTTAACCGAGCTGAAGATAAACATCAAGGTTCTGGTTAAAAGAAATTTTTAGATTGACATTTCAGGTTAACCAAGCTGAAGGCAAAAATTTTGGTTCAGGTTAAAGGGAATCACCATATTGGGATTTCAGGTTAACCAAGCTATTTACAAAGATTATGGTTATAGATTGGAGAGAACTGCTAAGATGCGGGACTTCAGGTCAACCCTGCAATCACGAAGCACCAAGTTTTCAAACTCCGTAATTAGAAAGTACCATTTAAACCCTGCAATCAGGAAGAAAAGTGAGAAGAACCCTATTATTAGGAAAAAAAAATTTAAAGATCAACCATGTCATCAAAAAGAGTTTTTAGGTCAACCCTGCAATCAGGAAGCACCGAGTTTCAAACCCCCCAATCGGAAAGTATCAAGTCAGCCCTGCAATCAGGAAACATCAAGTCAACCCTGCAATCAGGAAGCACAAAGTTTTCAAACCTCGCAATTAGAAAGTATCAAGTCAACCCTGCAATCAGGAAGCATCGAGTTTTCAAACCCTATAAAAGGAAAGTATCAGGTCAACCCTACAATTTGAAAGCACCGGTTTTCAAACCCCTTAATCGGAAGTATTAAGTTAACCCTATAGTTAGGAAACAACAAATTTTCAAACCCCACAATTGGGAAGTCATAAAAATTTGAGTTATGTTAAAAGGAATCGCTAGATTGGGATTTCAAGTTAATCGAGCTGAAAACAAAGATCAAGGTTCTGATTAAAGAAAATCGCCATATTAGGATTCTAGGTTGACCGAAATAAAGAAAAAAAAATGTTATGGTTAAAGGGGATTGTTATTTCAGGTTAATCGAGCTGAAGATAAATACCAAAGTTCTGGTTAAAGAGAATTGTCAAATTAAGATTTCTGGTTAACCGAATTAAAGACAAAGACCAAGGTTTTGGTTAAAAGGAATTGTCATATTAGGATTTCAGGTTAACCAAGCTGAAGGTAAAAATTTTGATTCTAGTTAAAGGGAATTGTTATATTAGGATTTTAGGTTAACAAAGCTATTTATAGAGATTTTGGTTATAGATTGGAGAGAATCGCTAAGATGCGGGACTTTAGGTCAACCCTGCAATTAAGAAGCATCAAGTCTTCTTGATGTTCTTCACTTTTTGTAGTTTTTTATCCATTTTGTTCAAGAATTTTTTAGTTTTTGTGTTTTTTAGGTGTTTACTCTATTTTTTGACTTTGGTTTTGTTTTGGATTGTTTTCGAGTTAAACTAATATTTTTGGGTCGGTTTATGGTAAAACAAAAAATTCTAGGTCAACTTGGTCGTGTTGACTCGCTCAAAAAAAATATAGGTCAAAGGGTTTTAATACCCTGTTTGGTTTGCTATATTTTTGTTAAAAGGTGTTTTGGTTTAAAGGTGTGTTTGACAAACACTTATTAAAAATGGGTTTTTACCAAACCAAGCCTAAAAAAATATTAAAAAAATATTTTTTTTCTTGCATATGACCAAAAAAATCCTAAAGTTATTTGAGCATTTTTTTTCAAAGAAAATTTAAAATGTTTTTGCATGTTTTTTTTTAATGCATAGATTTTACAATAAGTTTGTAAAATTCCAGAGGATTTTGGCATATAATTAAAAAATTATTTTTGTCAATAAAATATTATTCACTTTTAATAAAATGATAAAAAAAACCTAAAACGAGTTAATATCCAAAATATTATTGTGAAAAATACAACTCAGTCACTTTTAATATAAGGATAAAATCCATAAGGAATTTATATCTGAAATATTATTTGGAATGACGTGGTAGCAAAAATTTCAATTTTACCCGAAAAACCTCAATTTGAGGACATTTCACCTTTCTAGACCGAGTTCTTGACCTAGAAAAATCAAAGTTGTTCATCGTAGCAAACCCATCATAGTATGCTAGTAGAAATAGACATCATGATACCATAGCAAACAATAAAAAACAATGCACCTTACCTCAAATAAAGCTTCCTATGAGTGTTAATATCTTCCTTTTACACAATCAACCCCTTGCTTAGAATCTCTGGAAAAATCTAGTTAGGGTTCCAATTAGCCGTAATATTAGGTGGTGACTCCCTAACCAACCTGTCATAATCTATTTTTTGAATTTTTCAAAAAAAAATGAATGAATAAATTGAAGATTGGGTTGAAACAACACAAATTGAAAGTTTGAGGACTAATAAGGATTGAATTATAAATTTAAGAGTCAATTTGGTCAAAAATTGGAAGAATTGAAAGTTTGGAAACTTAATTGAACTTGAAATTGTTTAATTAATGAAATCAAGGACCCAATTGTTAAATATCAAACGTTAAAGGGCCAAATTGAAAACAGTCATTTTGGGTGAAATCGATGTCGTTTTCAACGCACACTGTTCATCATCTCCTTATCCTGAAGACCGGATCAACATGAAACACAACCAGCAGATCATGGACCATGATGCCCCCGATCCCTCACGGAACGTGCCTCATTTCTAAATGCATGAACACACGGCCTTCTCTGGCTTTATAAAAGCCAAAGAAAGGCCTCAGATGGGAAGGACAGATAAGATAGGAGAAAAAATTAGGGAAGACTAGAAAAAGACAGCAGACGAGTAAAAAAACAGAGGAGAGGAAAAAGAGATCCAGAACAGGAAGACAAACTGAAAGGCCATAGGGAAAAAGAAACGCAAATGAGGGAAGCGGAAGACAGAAAGAACGAACAAAGGAATCAACCAAAAACAGAGAAGAGAGAACAAAAAACACAAAGGAACTAGTGGGAAGAACGACTGGAGAGAAACCAAAAACCTCACGTCTTCGTCCGTCTTAAGATACCGTTTGGTATTGTGGTTGGAACTGTGTTTTGTTCCAACCACAATTTATAAGCGTTTGGTAAATATTTTGAACACAGATTTTGGAGATGGGTCCCACTAAAAATTGAGTTTGTGCCGCCAGTTTTGGTGAAGCAAAAAATTGTTGCTTTTCACTTTTGCCCGCTTGTTGCCAAGAGAAAGAAAAAACTCAAGGGCCCCCCAATTTGTTGTTTGCTTCCTTTCTTTAGCTCAAGTAGGAGTTTTTAATATTTCTTTGGCAATAATCATAATCTGAACACTGCCAAGTGACTCCACTGTTCATTGAACGACGTCCAACCCGAAAAAAAAATCATTTTTTTTAATTGTGTTTTACTCAAAAACTAGTATTTAATATTATTCAATAACACTACATAAATTGGAAGGAGATCGCATGATGACGTAGCATTTGTATAATTTGATCGCAATTCCAATTTTGTTTCTGATGATATTTTACCTAATTTTATTGCACGTTAAAAAAACCATGAAAACTGTAGTCCTTATCGGATTAATTTCATACATGATGAAATTGTAGATAAGTTAAGGGAACAATTAAAAATATTTGATATAAAATATTATTTATTTAATGATGTAATAGTGGTAGTTAAATCTATAATATTTAAATTAAAAATCATCAATATTAATATATATCTTTTTTTAGTTATTTTATAACCTCAATTTGAAAAGCATGTTTAACCAAACACATTAAACTACTTTTTATTCAACCTCAATTTCAACCACAGTTTTAACCAAACATATATAAATACCAAATCAACCTCAACCAAAAGAACTTTTTATAAAACAACTTTTTTCAAACCACAACCACAAAAGACTAACAAGTGTGCGTGAACGTTTCATCACCATCTTCGACTTTGCCTCTCTGCACAGGTAAGTTCTTCATTTCCCTCTCCTTTGCAGTTATAATTACATAGGTATTGTACTTATGTAAAATTAATTCACTACCTACTGTTCAGCCAACATATAATTCATTGGTTCGTGGATGCACGCGTCAATCAGTTCACGCATGTCCGCGCCTCAATGAAGTCGGTGGTTTCGGCTAGTGCCTGGCTGGGCCACTAAGTATAGCCCAACTTGTACAGGCTGGGCTAAATCTAGCCCTAAAATGTTTTAAAAAATAGTTTTCTTTTAATCTGAATTTTATGGATTTATTCACTAGAGACAGAGTCAGGAATATCATATTGTTTGTGTTACGTAATATTTACCAACATCAAAGTTGGAAATATTCATAAGTAAATAGTCACTAATGCTAGAGTCGGGAATATTATAAGCAGACCATAAAAAATAAAACCAACAAACTCTTAGCAATTTAAGTCAAAACCACAAATACAGTCTACCTCAGGTAGGACTCTTAAGAAGTGATAATATCTTCCATTTTACGTAACCAGCCCCGTACCATAGAATCTCTATATACCAGTTAGGGTTTCTAGTAACCATAATACTAGGTGGCAACTCCTTAAACAAGACCTTTCCCATCAAAGAACAAGATGCCAAAAATTTATTCTTTTCATTGAATATTTTTTAAGGTCATCGTGATATCAGGTGCGACACAACCAAAAATACTTTCTAGACCCCCACTCGGGAATGGTCACGGCAACATCGCGCCCCTATGATTCAAGGGAATGATATTTTTTTCAAGTTAAACTTTCAAACTTTGATGAGGTGGTGGAGCTCAATGAGCACACCCTCTCCCCTTTTTATTTAGTCTTTTAAATTATTACTCATAATGTTTGTTATGTAACTTTTGAAGTCTTTTGTTAGTTTGAAAGCCATGATTTTTGTTTTGAAATGTTTAAGCATGATTTGAATATAACTTGTATATGCTCAAGTTTTGTTTAATTGCCTTGTTTTGATGTGTTAGAATATCATAATAGAATGGTATTTGATAATGCATAATGTTGTTTTATATGTCTAAATGTTTAGTTAATCAATTTTTAAAGTCATGGCAATATGTTTTATATATTGAATTTCTTGTGGTTTAGGTTGTTTAAGGTTAGTTTGTTAAAATTGTAAGCATGTTGTTTGAGCTTCAAGACAATGAATTTAATCAATGGAACAATGTTATTGCCTAAGAGAAATTTTTTTTTTGCTTGCTGTCATTATTTGATGTTGCTTACTATTTTGCCCTTAATTCTTTGTTTCTTGTTGTTTTGTCGGTTAAAGCAAGTTCTGTCGAGCATGCTTAAGCTTTGGTTGTTAGGTTTAGGCTGCTTTCTAGGCTCCTTACATTTTTTTAGGTTTAAGCTTTGTTAGGCATTTATAGGTTTTTGGGTTGGCATTCATCTGTTGAACTTTGCCTAGGTCATTGATTTCTATGTCTTTTTGGTCAATTGATGGTTTTTACATATGTGTGAATACTTGTTGATCATTAATTTATGATCCTAATGGTTTAAAAACAATGACATCATGACTTTGATCTTCGGTTCTTTGTTTTTGCATTTTTCATAAAAATCAATTAATTGTAATGATAAGGTGTTTATTATGATGATCCAACCCTAGAATTTTGATTACACATTGCTTTTACATGTTTTTATTCCTTTAATTTGACATAAACTGGTTTGGTTTTTAATCCATGTTTTTGATATTTTTCTTTTTGTTCATCATGTTCTTGGCAAAGTTCTAATGCTTTTTTTTTCTCTTTGATTTATATTCTTTCTTTTATGATTTTGGATCGTGTTTCTGGGCTCGGGCCTATAGGCCAGAAAGCCAGCATGCGTGGCTAGGATGAGTACATTTTCAATATGACAGTGTTTGGCATGTTTAATTTTCATCTAAAGGAAATTGCAATATTTTGTTCTTAAGGCGTGTTTTCCAAACACGACCTTAAGACCTTTTTAAAGCCTCTAATTTTTAGTTATGGGCATGTTTGACAAACACACCATATTGATTTTCCAGCAATATTTATTTTCTCATTTTTTATGCTTTTACCAAACAAGCCCTCAAATAATTTCTAAATTTTTTGAAAATATCCCAGGACTATTTTAAAATTATTTGTGGGTCCCTCGCATGTTTTCAACCTTTTTCATTTAATATTTGGGTTGTAGACTTTAAATTAAAGATACTGACCCGGGATTAAAATCACCAATTTTTCTTAAAAATAAAAAAAATAAAAAAAATAAAAAAAATCTCTTATTTTAAAAAAAATAAAAAAATATATGATTTTAGATGTGTGCATACGACTTGTCGCATGTGTGTGGCGTCGCGATGATCTTCCTCTCGAAGCGAGATTAACGTGAAAATAGTGTGGGTGGAAAGAATAAGGAATTCATGTCCATTATCAATGAAACCAAAGGATTGAGAGTCGTCACCTAGTATTATGATAACTAGAAAATATATTGATCTGTTAGAGTCTGGTTTAAGTACCAGGTTGTGAATAGGAGGGATGTGTCACCCCAAAAACACCTTACCTAAGGTAAGTTGCATTGTTATTTATCTAAAAAAAAACTAAGGTTGTTATGTTTTCTAACCATTGGTCTGTCTAAATTTTAAGAAAAGTTCTTCTTAGTAACGAGATCCTTATATTATCAAGTTTAAACCTAGCCATTTTAAAGTTTATACTTAAAAAGGAAAGAAAACTATATTAATATCGGGAATATGTTTTACGTATAAGTTCATAATTTCATATGTCAAATGAAACAAAAATATTTTTTTTTGTATTTTTTAAAATGTAGATCAAATTCTCATGACTTTATTAAACTAGTTATTAAATAAAAAAAACATGCAAAATAAAAAACTATTTTTTTATCTGAACAATGCAAAATCATGCCACATACTATTTATTATTTTTATGCAAATATGATTTTATCCTTGATATATTTGGCCTATGCACACAAATAAAATGCATTTTTTTTTTATTTATTTTTAAATAAGAAATTTTGATTTTTTTTGGAATTTTTTGATGAAAAGTAGGTATTTTAATATCGGGTCAGTACCTTACAATATAAGTTTACTATCTCTATATTAAATAAAAAGGCCCAAAAAAATATGCGAGGGACTAGAAAAATAAATTGAAAATGGTCCTTGAAATTTCTTAGAGTTTTATGAAGTAATTTTGGGGTCTATTTGACAAAACCCTTTTATTTAAAAAATAAAATTGTCAAAGTAGGCCTAAGGGTATGTTTGCCAAAAAAAACCCTTAGGCCAAAAATTCATCAACAAGAAAAATGGTCGGCCAAAAAAAACGTACCAACTGACTTGAAGTTCACATGTCCAGGTTAACCCGAAGCATTGGTTCAACTAAACCATAAAAGATTTGAACCAAAAAACTAACCAAAAACAAAGGTTTAAACCGAAACAAAATTGAAGTAAAAAAAAACACAAAACATAAAAAATTCATAGAAAAATGGATCAAATACACAAACAAACGAAGAACACGATGAATGTTCTTCATGAACCCAAAAACAAAACATGAAATAGATCAGATCCTAAGCAATAAAAGACATGGTTTTGTTCGCAATCATTTATAGAACAATTTCAAGGGTCCATTTCCGATAATCATTAAATCAACATGATTTTGTCAAAAAGTGTTCGGTGAAAAAAACAAAACCCTAGAATTAAAATACATGAATACATGTTATTGACACGTTTTGGCCCTAAATTATTTGCTAAAGATGACCAACTAGCATGTTCGTGCCAGAAACAAAACATATCAAATCCAAAATACCAAGACACAACTACGTTCTTGGGAAGAACATGAAGAACATAACCCAAAATGCCCAGATAGCATGAACCACTGCCCAAACTTAGAAACATGCATTTTGACCTCTAAATCATACTTTTTTCAGTCATAACCCACCACATTATCAAAACTAAACATGTTTGAATCAAAATGAACAATAAATAATATCAAATCATTATTCATCATATATAAAGTCCAAATTTCAAAACTGCCAAGACAAAACAGCAAGTTCATTTATATAATTTTGGATTCAAACCAAACATTCTAACATTACACAAGACTCAAGCAAAACTCAGGAGACAAGAACATGCTTTAAACAACCTTAAAACGCAGAAATCAAATGTAATAGTGTCATGCTCAAACCTCCTAGCAAAAACCTCTAGAAATCTAACAAGCTAAAAACATTAATCCATCATACATTTATAGTTATAAAGGCATAAATTTATGATATTTATAGCCCAAAAAATACCTAAACAACAAGAAAAGCAGATATAAAAAAACCTACAAAAATAACTTAACAAACATATAAAAATAATCAAAATAACATCAAATCTTGATAACCCAAAGATCTAAACCAACTCTTTATCATCAAGATGATTCTCATGACACAACAAAACAAACATCACTCGAACACGAACATATATAAACTCATTAATCCAATAAATAGCAAAGACACATTTAAACTTAAACATTAAATTGTTAAAACTAGAAAAATAAACACTAAGCCACTAAATAACAGTCTACAACATCGATTAAAAAGGAGGGGAGGGGTGTGCTTATTGAGCTCCACCCTTTCATCAAGGGTTGAAGACTTACCTAATCAATGAGCGTAATGGATTTCTTATTGATTCCTTGCTGATTTCCACTAGATTTCTAACTTTTTTTTGAGCTCTAAATGACCAAGAATCTCTTCTTTCTTTTCTTGGCACGTCCTTTCCCCCCTATTTCTTTCTATTCTAAAAACTCTAAAGATTGTTATCTAACTTATCTTTTCTTTTTTGTGCTTTTTTCAAGTCTCCCCCCCCCCCCGGTCCTTTTCCCCGTCATTTCTCTTCTATTTTATAGCCTTTCAAGGGTAGGAGGTTACAAAACCATCTTCCATCATTGGTGGTATTCTAAAACTAGCATATAGAGGATTCTTCTTTCTATTCTGTTAGGGATTGCGTTTTCACCTCTTTTCTTTCAATTTTCCCTATCTCTAGTTCCCTAACAACCTTTGGAAGCTTCTAGAAAAAATTAGGGAAAAAAAGCTAATACTGGTCCAAAATTGGTTGATTGCATGTGCCTCTTTTTCAATTTAATTATGGCAGATGAGAGGTTATTATAACAAAATAAGTCATGGACATTATAGAGGGGATGTTTTTCTTCAACTAGAATCAAACCACACACCATTTAAAGACTTGTAGCTCATTTTCCATTGATTTAAAGTTGGACGAAAAACTGACAATTTTTCTGAATCAATTAAAGTTAACTTGGAATAAGAAGTTGAGGACTTCCACGTGACAGGTGGGGTACAAACATCAAAAAAGGGTGGCACCACCATGAAAGGGGAAACTTCCTTGTCGATCAGTGGTGATTGGAGCCTAGGAGGTGGTTGGAGTTGTTATGTTCAGTCGTCTAAAGGTGGCAACTCAATCAGCTTTCCCGATTAGGAATGAAGACAGACAACATGTCATCTATTTAAACCCTAGAAATTAGGGTTTCTTAATTGGGATTTTGGATAATCTTCAATTTGATCCTTGTTGTTTCAATTTCATCACTCGTGCTCTCGATTGGTTTTTAAACTTCTTAATCTATGCAATCATACCCTAGAAAATTTCAAATTGCCTCCTATGATTCAAGTGCTTTTTTCAAATTGGTCCTTGGTTTTTAATTTGATCGCTGCACTTTTAATTTCTTTCAAATTGGCCCATGTTTTGATCAATTTTAGTCCTTGAAGTTACGCGTTTTTTACAAGTTGGTCCTTGGTCATGAAAATCTTCAATTTTGACCCTCCAACAACCTTTAAATTTTAAATTTTTTCAATTGAACCCTTGAATGCACCAATTTGATTCCTCAATGTTTCAATTAAGTCTTTATTCTTTCAATCTTTGTGAATTGACCTGCATCAGGCTTCAAAACTTAATTTTCCATCAATTAATTCAGTGCTTGAGCTCAATTAATTCTTCTAAATTTGGCCAAATTGACTTTTAAACCTAATTTTGCTTCAATTAACTCCTTAATTAAGTCAATTTTACCCATTCAAAGTTTAATTAAGTTCTTAAACTTAACTAATTCTTCTAATTTTGGTCAAATAGGATTTCAACCTTAAACTTTGTCTCAAATCAAGTTTTTCTTCAGCCTATCTTGTCAAAATGTCTCAATCTAGTCATTCTTCTATCTTCTTAATCTTCTGCAGTTTAAGGCTTGTTTTCTTGTGTCCTGAATTTTTTTTTAAATTTTTTTAAATAAAAATAAAATAATAAAATAATAAAAGGTATATATTTATATAAAAAATTTGGGGATCCAAAATTAGATTATGACACAACCAAATTCTAAAATTTTCATGAATATTTAATAAAAATATAAAAATTAATTAATGGGTATCACAACAAGTTTGTGATTATCCATTAGGATTTGACTATAATTTCATAAACACCATAATAATCATTTTGTTTAAATTTTGTATGTGTATTTTTCATAATTGTTTACTCTATAATGGTTAGGTTTTTACCCTCATAAGATAAAAACATACCTCTCACGCTCCAGTGTAATCACTCTTTAAGGGATAGACTTGATCTCTCTTATGCAATAGAACCACCCTTCATGGATCCATCCTCTTCACTCTTTAGATATTTTTCTAAGTATGGGCGTCATTATGGGTCACCCTTCTTAAGTTCCCCCCGGCTTATTAGAAATTTTTCTAGGGTATAGGCTCACCCTTCTTGGGTTTCTCTCAACTTTTTAGAATATTTTTTTAAGTAAAGGTTCACCCTTCATGGGTTTCCACCAACCACTTAAAAAAATTTTAAGTATAGGTTTCTTCTCCATAAGTTTCCCCTGACCTCTAAGAAAAATTTTCTAAGTATGGAGTCATTTATATCTCACCTCACTCTACTATGAATTTTTCTAAATACGGGTTCCTCTATAATTCTCATTTACATACTTGGAAATTTCTTTAAATATGGTGCACACCTTTATACATAGGTTCTTCATTCTCCATTTAATAAACCTCAAGTCTCCACCCCTATTCTCATATGAAGAAAATTCGACGAACTCGTCATGGTAACCTAGTATTTTTACAAATCTTTGTGGATAAATGCCATAAATACTTGAAGGGCTACTAATGGGTTCAAATAAAATGGGATCAAGAAACCCATCAAAAAGGGGTCAAAAGCTCAAAAAACACCCACGAAGCATGGGCTTAAGCAAGGATCCATAGCTAAGCACCTAGTATAGGCTTCCTTATGCATTAGGTGTATACCCAACTTCTTATGCAGGACATACTCTCAGTTAAGGCTGGGCATGCACCCTAGCATCTCCCGTGGGCTCGAGCCGTCACACTTGAACCCAACATGTTTGGATCCAAACAGCACACCTGAACCCATTTTTCACCTTTAATGGGCCCGAGCCCAACACTTTCTTGAGAATTTTTTCAAGAATCCATGCGAGTCTTTCAGTATTTCATATTGATCTAATACGTATTATTTTAAATAGAATAGATCTCAAAATATCACAAGAGTGAAATTACACTTCAAAACTTATAGGTTATAAATACATCACGAATCCTTCAAACTTAATGTTCACAATGTTTTCATACTTAACACTTTTAACATATATATTTTTAAAGTTCATCTCTTTAAAATATTGTTACACCTTTTTCTCTACAAAATTATTGACTTGAGTATCGAAGAGTCCCTACATCCATCAAAAGGGATCCTTTGCAGGTACCAGCTATTAGTCACCTTGGCTTACCAAACATTACCTGCTACCTACTACCAGCTATTTAGGCTTTTTATTTTAAGCTACCAGACAATTTGGTTAGGGATAAAGGATCAGACTGCTTGAATTAAAAGATTAATTAATTATCTATCACACCAAACCTTATTCCTAAACCTTTTGGATTTTAAGACTCGTCAATTGACATCATTTGTAGGGAACTAATAAAAAGCCATCAATTTCTAAATTTTTTTGACATTTCCAGGTCATTCCATGACACACAACCAAGACACACCTAAGTTAGGACACAAGAGAAACCTACTTGTTACCACAAACACTTCTACCAAACCAGACCTTCATTATCTTACCAGTCAAGTGCAACTCCTCACTCGGGCCATATTGACAACCCAAGAGCAAAATTAGACTTTATTACTCTAACAAGTCTTGACACCCTCAATAACACAAAACGTTTTAGTGTCATAGCCACCGGTCGTACCAGGCACCCATAGACGATTACATTACCCAAAATAAACTAAACATAATGACAATCTTGAGAGTCTCTCAAGAGGTCACTCATGACATTTCGATACCTATATACATAGTTGGTACTTCAAACATCCTCCCTTTATCTTTTATGATATCAATAACAATTACCATAATCATCATTCCATGCTAAACTCCCTAGGCTTTCAAGAGCCTAACAGATAAAGGATTAAGAGAAGGTCTGTACATGAGCATACCTAGAAGAATGACTACAACCCCCCATTAGTGGAGGGGTTCTCTCCTATCTAAATGAGTATTGAACACCCAACTCCTTAAGGATTATATTTCCATAAAAATAAGTCTCTACAACTATGATAGCCTAACCGACCTAAGGGAGCATGCACATAATATACATGGTAGCGTAGAATCGATCATCTAAGATAGTGACTCAATGCACAAAATCCTCCATATAACCTTCTCGGGTTTACACGTGTATGATATAATAATTTGAAGCCAAAATACATTGATGATTTTAGTGACCTCTATGCTAAGCTAGTGGCACGCTTCAACATCAACATACCCGTCAAGAAAAGCTTCACAGAATTATTTGGTGTTATCCAATAAGAAAGCGAGTTTATACAGGCATATTTGAAGAGGTTTAATGAGGAGATACTCAAGGTGAAAAAATTGCTTGAGCTAGTAGCCATAGAGGTTTTGATAAGAAGGGTGAGAGAACATGTCTTCTAGAGAAAATTATATGCCTTACAAGACAAAAGCTTTCTCAAGGTGAAACAAGTAATAGAAAATCATATATGAGTGGATAAAGTTAGTTTCTTATGACATGGGTCTCTTTGTTTTTACAAAAAAAAACAACTAGCATGAAGGGCCTTCCAAATAAAACGACTCTCATAGTAGCAATGAAAGCTCGATGGAGAACTATGAAGGATCAACCAATGGTTACTTGGTGTATCATGAGGATCACTCATTCAAAGTTTTTAGGGCAGTCAAAGCAAACATTTTAGTGTCACCTTCAATACATGTTCTTTCCAATAAACTCCCCCATACATATCACTCAAATCATCCTATGATACATAATCATTAATAAGATTATAAGTTTATTTTTGAAATAAAAACAATATATCTCTGACATTCATTTTCTATTTACAAATTTCCTTATTGCAATAACACCATTCTCTAGGTGATGCTTAAAGAGCTCTCACCAATTCATCAGGTGTTGGTCTCGGATCCCTCCTATTATCTAGTGCAGTCTCAGACTAACACATTCTCTAGGTGTTGCCCAATAACCACTCACCAATTTAACAAGGGTTAATCTTGAATCTCATATTCTCCAGTGCAGTTTCAGACTAACACGTTCTTCAAATGATGCCAAAGTGCCTCTCACTAATTAGCTAGGGATTGATCTTGGATCTCCCTCCCCTCCAATGCAAACTTGGACTGACATGACTCTTTAGTTGGGATCCCACACCCCCTTGACAATGCTAGGAAAGTCAAATAGCATACTTTTTAATGAGGGAGGCTCACAAGCCCCCATGCCATCACTAAAAAGGCCACAAACCTCATGCTCTTCATTAAGATTTTTATCTAATTTAGGGATCTCAAGCCTTATACCATTACTAGGGAGGTTATAGACCTCCCACTCTTTGGTAAGATCTTTCTCTAATTGAGGGTTCTCATGCCTCATGCCATTTTAGGGAGGTTCATATACCTCCTACACTCTAGTGCGACCACTCTTCAAGGGATGAACTTGGTCTCCTTGATGCAATAAAACCACCCTCCACGAATTCATCCCCTCCGCCCTTTAAAAGTTTTTCTAAGTATAGGCGTCATCATGGGTCACCCTCATTGGGTTTCCTTAAGCCTCTTAGAAATTTTTATAAAGTATAGGCTCACCCTTCATGAGTTTCCACCAACCACTTAAAAAAATTTCTAAATATGAGTTTCTTCTCCATAAGTTTCCCTTGACCTCTTAGAAATTTTTTCTAATATGGAGTCATTTATAACTCACCTCACTCTTCTATGAATTTTTCTAAGTATGGGTTCCTCCATGATTCCCCTCTATATATTTAGAAATTTCTTTAAACATGATGCGCGCCTCCATACACGGGTTCTCCATTTAATAAACCTGGGGTTTCCACTACTCTTCTCATACAAAGAAAATTCAACGAACTCGTCACGGTAACCAGGTATTTTTACAAGTCTTATTAGATTAATACCATAAAGACTTGGAGGGTTACTAATGAGTTCAAATAAAATGGGCTCAATAAACCCTTTAAAAAAGGGTAAAAAACCCAAAAAAACACCCAAGAAGCATGGGTTTGGGTAAGGATCTAGAGCTATGCACCTAGCAGGCGTACACCCATGCACTAAGTGTATGCCCATCTTCTCATGCGGGCGTACACCTAGCTAGGGCCAGACACGTACCCTAGCACCCCCATGGGCTCGAGTCGTCACACCCGAGCCCAACATGTTTTGGTTCGGGCAGCGCACCTAGACCTATTTTTCACCTTTAATGGGCTCGGGCCCAACACTCTCTTGAGAATTTTTTCAGGACTCCACGTGGCTCCCTTGATATTTTATACTGATCTAATATGTATTATTTTGAGTAGAATACATCTCAAAATATCATAAGGGTGAAATTACACTTCATCATCTTATCTCCACAAAATGACAAAACTTATGAGATATAAATACACCACGAATCCTTCAAACTCAAGGTTCACAATCTTTTCATTCTTAATACTTTTAGCATATATATTTTCAAAGTTCATCTCTCTAAAATATCATTGTACCTTTTCTCTCTACAAAATTATTGACTTGAGCATTGGAGAGTCTCCACATCTATCAAATAGGATCTTTTACAGTACCAGTTATTAGTCACCCTGACTTACCAAGTACCACCTGCTACTAATTACCTAGGCTTTTCATTTCAAGTTACCAGATACCTTGGCTAAAGATTATAGATCGGATTACTTGAATTAAAAAATTAACTGATTATCTGTCACTTCAAACCTTATTCCTAAGTATTTTAAATTTTATTACTCGTCACTTTATTTATTCCTAACCTTGTTTTCATTGTAACTTATCGGTTTGAACTATATGAATCTCATGAGTTCTTGCAACATATGCCATTTTCTAACCTAAATTTCAAGTTTTTTGACCGAGATAGTGAGGATAATATTGATTAATGGATAAAGCCAAGAAGAGAAGGTGAAAATAAAGTTTCTTTTGTCTAAAAATTCATAATGTCAAGAAACATAAAAAAAAAATAGATCTGAGAATGCAAAATGTTTGTAAATGTGGAAAGTCATAAAACATTAAAATTTAAAAGATTTAAATTTGATTGAATTATTTATTGTCATGTTATAGATTTTCTCATCAATGATAAGAAAGAAATAGTAAATCTTTGTTTGTAACGTTATAAGTATATCTTGAAAACACTTATTTGTTTGCAATGTTATATAGATAACTGTCTCTTGTATTGAAACTAAACACATAAATAATATGGTACTTCAAACATGCAAAATGCTTATTTACGCAACCTAAAATACCTTGGTGGAACCTAGATTAATTTTTGTGTCGAGTTTTAAAATTATATTTAAAATTATCATAATAATTAGAACTAGCTTAGTTTAGGAATTTAACTCAAGAAACTCATGCCTCGAAACTTGAATTATGTTTCAATTTAAATTAAAATAAACATTGACCTAACCAAACTTAGTTGACTCGGGCAAACTCAGTTCAAACCCAATCAAATCAGAGCTATTTTTTTCAAAAAGGAACAAAATAACATAATTTTGATAAAAAAAAATAATCAAATTAAATTTATCTTATAACTTATTAATTGATCAAATAACTCAATGGCACAATGCTTTTTTCGAATAAGATTGGGTCTCGCAACCATGTTTAAAGACCACTTGGCATGTGATAGTTTATGTTCTTCGTCCAACCACAAAAAATAAAATATTGGTTAGCCAAATAATTTTAAATTTTTGTATTAGACCCTTATATAATTGTGTTTCAAATATTATATTTATAAAAACTAAAATAATCTACTTTTTATTAAGATGACTTGATTTTCATTTATTTTAAATGCAAAAAATTATTTAATAACAATTTAAATCTAACACATGTTTTTTTAAATTTATTTATTTAGAAATATAACTGTTGTCTTTTAAAGTATTTTTTATCTGAAAAATATTAAATTTATATATTTTTAGATTATTTTTTTAATAATTTTGATATATTAATAGAAAAAATAAAAAAAATTAATATATTTATTAATTAAAAAATATTTTACACAGCATTATCACAGTAACCAACACTCCTTTAAACACCAACCCGACCAGTAGTGCACAGAGAAATTGCATTTCCTATTTACATTAAAAAGAAAAAGAAAAAGAAAATCCAAAAGGACTTTTGCAGTCTTCCACATTTAGCCCACACTAATCCTCTAAAACCCAACAGGCATACTCTTATCTCTCTCTAAAATCCCACTCCGCCGCTTCCTGTTCCCACCTCCACTCCTCTCTAAAACCTCCACAGAAACCAAAACCAAAACCACCACCAACATCACCACCGCCATTTGGAGGTGCTTTCCGATCACAAACAAAAAAAATTGAAAATTAAAAACCCACCCCCTCCCCTTTCATCCATAAGCAAATGGCGGCCACACCTACCTCAGAAATGGCGGACGGACCCGTCCTCAGCCTAATCACCAAACGCCTTCGCGCTCTCAAGAAGAAACACAACCGAATCCTCCAGATGGAAGAGTCCATCGCTCAAGGCAAGCCTATCAACAAAGAACAAGAGGACTTCCTCCGTTCTAAACCCTCTGTTTCCGCCGCAATTGACGAGCTCGAGAAGCTCCGCCAGCCTCTCTCCATCGCTGTCTCGGAAGAAATTGAGCTCGCTGCTCATCGACTCAACCCTAAATCTGACAGCACAGTTGTTCCGGAAGCAAGTGATGAAATGTTGGAGGATCTGTTGCACTTGTTGTATTTTGGGTCGTTGTTTGATGTCAAGTCACAGAACGATTTCACTGCCACCATGTTGACTCGGACACATGAAAGAGGTTGTTGCTTGACTTATGATTATGTCACCGATGATGCCACGGATCTGCTTGGCGAGAGGGATTTGGATATGATATCTATGTTGGGTGGTTTATTGATTTCGCGTCCCGGCAATACTAGCTTATCTCATAAGAATGCTTTGCAGCGTTGTATGGAGCACGCGAAGTTGTGGCTGGCTAATTCAGACCAACCTATTGATTCCACCGCTAATGTTTCCTGTCTGTACTATATCTTGTTTTTTTTTTAATTGTTGTTTACTTGTAATTTTTGTTTGTGTATTATGGGGTATTGAGTTTTTTTTTATTATTATTGTCTTTCAGATGCTGAATTGAGGGAGAGGCTCAACAAGATCATGGCTTCCGATTATTTTACTACCACACCGGAGATGAAAGCTCCGGTGGAAGTGGCTGCTGCTGCTGGCAATTACGTGCCTTTCCAGGTTCCTTTCTCAGTTCCAGTACAAGTGGATGACTCCGTTGCACAATACCAGCCAAAGGTATAAAGAATCATTTACTTGTAACTTTCATTTATTTTTTGTTTTGTTTTTGCCATGAATATTTTCTTGTTATGCGGTTATGTTAATAAGGTTTATGATTGATGTGTTTATTGATATGTAAAATGAGCTGTTATGGTCATTGTGCTATCTAAATATAGCTTAGCTGCCTTTTGTTTTCTCTTTTATTGATATTTAGTTTCTCTTTTCAATCATTAGACACATGTTGCTTAGGTATTTATTTTGAATGCCTTCTTGTCATTCAATACTCAGGCTAAAGGTCTTTTCTAGCATTTAGGTTGTGACCACAATAAAAAATAATTAGGTGAAGTGCATACTGTACTCTGCCAATTCTCTCTTCCTTCTCTGTTTAGATAGTGATTTGTAGAAATCAATACTTATTTACTCAAGAGCATTCAAAATGGTGGTTTTGGGCCCAAACATCAGAGCAGTCCTTGTTTAATTATGGTGATTAATCGCTTGTGGGAGAAAGTCAGGTTTGATACGAAGAATGTTTTGTCATGATCAGTTTTTTAAGGTGCCTGTCACTTGATCATCACTATATAATCAACCATGACATGGTGATGTAGGAGCAAAGCCAAAGTAGTATCTGAAAATCTGATAGTTTACTGTTGTGCATTACCATAGTAGGTTTCTTTGAATTAGGGTATTTCTATTTCTGATTTAGTTATACACTATTTATTTATTGTATTTGAACTATTGGGATTTTGTTATTTTCAAGGGTTAGGATTTCTTTTTGTCACGGTTGTACTATCTATTTGAGGACTGCTATTGATGTGATGAGTATGATTGATGTTTTGAAGATAAAATGAAAAAACTCAAACAAAATAGAAGGTGAAATGATTGAGGACTACTAGCCTCACAGGCTCACACAAAGAGATTCAAGGAGCCTCTCCTTAATTGAGAGCATCACACTTCTCACATGTTAAGAAAAGGCTGCCCTGTATTGAATGCTGTAATTTTAAATGCTGCAAGCATATTTACAAGCCTGAGCTATTCCTAATCCTAATTAAACTTTGAGTGATAAAAAAGAAACATAAAAATTCCTATTTGACTAGTCATATTTTATAATGGTACTCTATATTTTATATCAACCTAGTCATATTTTGGAATCGCTAATCCTAATCCTTGTAGGAAAGTAATCACTACTAAGCTCCCTGTCATATGGCTTATCATAAACGTCCTCTTTTCTTTCTTTGGGTTACTTTTCTATGAACAAGTGCTTGTCATATTTATCAAGGTTGGTGTTGGCATTGATAGTTGAAAATGTTAGAACTTGGCGTGATGCAGTATCAGAACCACGTTTTCTAATTTCAATTGGTATTAAGAACTAACTTGCAAATCAGATTCTTAACAAGTAGACAATTAGAACATGGAAGGAGGCTTTGGACGCTGTGACCCATTTACATTTGTGAAGAAAATTGTAAAAAAACAAAATTGTTGTATCCCAACATAGAATACAGAATATTGTTGTATGACACTATGTGAAACCAAAGAAAATATGTTATTCTAGCAAGATGGCCTATTCATTTGCAGAAGCAAACAACTCTATCTCTTCTCAAATTTACCGAATTATTTCGGAAGGATAAGGTTACTCTCTATGGTTTGGGCTTTTGTTTTGTTACCAACCCTTCGTAAGGTCAACATTGATGATTTATAACAAGTCTAGAGATCTAAGTTGGTGTTGTCCTCAAAATCTAGATTCGTGCACCTTGCATTTTAATAGTAATGGAGCTTTGGGTCCCCTTTTCTTGCATTGCTGTCACAAGTGAATGGAATGGTTTATTTTCGTAGTTTAGAGAGCATTGACTTTGCACTAACAACTTGAATTAAATTTATTAATTTTTTTAGGATGAAGGGAGGCAAGATTCTTTGAAAGTGTGCATTCTTAATTGTGATTTGTTGAATTTTAAATGTAGAATTTTCCAAGACAATCACTCTGTATAGAATTAGAGATAACAATTTAATCTGAACCTGATGGATACCGTTCCAAACCAACTCAAATTGGTGGGTTTTTTTGGTTAGTTACCTTACCCAATAGGTAATGGATAGGGTATTTTGTGTGTGTGTGTGTGTGTGTGTGTGTGTATGTGTGTGTGTGTGAACCTGATGGATACCGTTCCAAACCAACTCAAATTGGTGGGTTTTTTTGGTTAGTTACCTTACCCAATAGGTAATGGATAGGGTATTTTGTGTGTGTGTGTGTGTGTGTGTGTGTGTGTGTGTGTGTGTGTGTGAGGAGTACTAACATCATCCTTTGTTGTTGTGAATTTTCGATTTTTTGCCTAAGCCACTTACACTTGTTTAGACATTGTGGTGCTTTCGAAGGATGTGCTGTATTTTTTTTTCTTTTTTCAATGTTGTATTTGAATTATTCAACCCAAAGGAGTGTTTTATTCCTTTTGTCTGTCCTAGTAGGAGACTGTTCGAGGTGCTTGTGTGATCTAGAGTCCTAACTTTTTAAACTTATCTAGTCTGGATAGCACATTTCAAAGCTTGGGCTTTCCATAAAGAAAGAAAACAGTGGGCAGTTTTAGTTGGAGTGAGGAGCAGGGAAGGTAAGGCTTATGAAAGAGGCCATTTTCTTGTTGGTGAGAGGGGCAACGCATCTGTTCTAAGTAGTAACATACTGTTAGAAATTGTGAATTGTGTTTAAAGTGGAGTTCCATGCAGTTTTGGGGACAGTATGTTCCTGTTTCACTTAAAAGGGGATTGGATGAAAATTTTAAACCACCTCTAATGATATAATATAAGTGTTGCTTGTTTTACACTCCATCATATGAAGTGATTAGGGATCTGTTATCTATACCACTAGCAATTTGAAGCTGCCTTTATTGTAAGGACTGAATCAAGTAAAGTCATACCATTCCTTCCAGATGTGAAACATCCTTTCGAGCTCATTTTGCAAGTTTAGTTTGTTTCTTAAAATTAAAAATAGCTCTTCAAGAAGGTGCTCCAGTTTTCAGTCCTTAGTTTAACTGCTATTTTATGACTGCATATTATGTGTGTTTCTTTTCATTTAAATGAGTTAGCTATTGTTGATTACTTCCAATATTCTACTCTGTCCATCGTGCTAAATTAGATTCTATGTGATTTGTTGTTGGATGTTTGCTGGTTGTGATTTACAATTTCTTAAATCATCCTTTAGTTTGTTTCACTTATAATTTCTTTAGTAAGCCATCCTTTCATTCTGACTGTTCTTTGAACTTATTTCTATTCAAATGGAGTATGTGCTATTGCTAGTTTTTGTTGATTTCGGTAAGGTGCAACGGATGAAAATTCAAAATTGCAATGGTACTAGCTCCCATTGATTGCTCAATTGGAAATTTATTCAGCTTAATGGTGATGCATGTCTGAATTCTTAGAAATTTGCCTACCTATGCCAAATCTCACCTGATTATGCAGTTATTGTGTGATTTGATTTCTTTTCCTTTTTCTAGTTCATTCGGATTCGTGTCAGTTGGTTGGTGAAATATTCTCTTTGGGGAAAACTTCTTTGTTTTGTTTTGTTCAAGCTTTATATATTTTTCTTAAAAGACTTTCTAAATATTTGTTGTTATTACTTTTTGTAGGAACAAGAGACAGAAAATTTCCAACACGAGACTGGTGATAATCAGTCTACTCCTACTGAGGAATCTCAGAAGGTGCTTGCACTTAGCATGATATGATCTTCCCCCTTGCCTGCATATATTTATTTGATTGAATATTGTTGGTTTCTCCGTTGCAGGATGAACAGGAGACTGGAAATCCAGCAGAAGTTGTCCTAGATCAAGAAGAGCAAGACAAGCCATTGACAGAAGTAGGAGTAGATCATAATCAGAGAGAGCTGGAGCCTGAGCAACAATATGTCAATCGAAGGAACTACCAGAACCAAAGAGGTGGTCGTGGTGGTGGCAATGGCGGTCGTAGGGGCTATTCAAATGGCCGTGGTGGTCGAAGTGGTTCTAGAGGAGGTGGTGGCTACCAAAATGGCCGCAACCAATATTATGATCAACCCGGAAACTTTCAGCAGAGGAACTACTATAATAATCGAGGAAGGGGTGGCAGAGGTGGTGGGCACACTTATAACAACCACGGTTCGACAGGTCAAGGTGGTCCTGCCCCTGCTGATGTTGGGGTGGCTTCATGATGGCACTCATTGTGTGTCCATAGGGTGTCAAGTTCCCAGTTTTATAGGTGGGTGGCGAAAACATTTCTTTTGCTTTGTGTGAGAAACTTGTCATGAATGCAGGTTAATGTTGATGGATAGACACTCGCCCTCTTTTTGTAGCCAGCCAGCGAACTTTCTATTTAAAACTTGAAGAAAATGAAGTTCAACTTGATTTGCTAAAAGGGGGTTAATTAGCGAAACATTTAGCCGCTTCATGTTGATAAACTTGACTAGTGCTGATTAGGTTAGGCAGGCTTTTATGGCTAATGTATGGTTCAAGTGGTGCATCTGGTCTGGTTTATTAGCCAGATCTGGAAGGTTTATTGTTATATGACTATAGTCGACTAGCTGCCCGCTTTGATTGATCAGTGAATGTTAATCGCATGATCCAGATCATAGATTTAACATGTATAGATTTAACATGTTAGTATGAGTTGACTTGAGTTTTTTTTCTTTTTTTTTAATCTATTTTTTTCTATTTCATCATTCAATATTGGGTTGTAAGTCATGGGTTTTACAAGTTTTTTTTTAATAGATGTTTTTTTTTAAAAAAAATTATATTAATTTAATTTCTAGAGATATTGTTCTATTCATCTATAATGTTTTTTTGTGTTTTATTCAAAAGAACTTTAGTTTTTTTTAAAAAAATATATTTAATTTTAGATAATATTTTTAATATGTTTAATCTTATATAATATTTTTTTTATTCAATTAGTTTAATGTATGTTTCTATTTTTATTATTTTTTATTAATTTTAATAAATAAATTCAATAAACACAATCAGGTAAATATCTTATTTTATAAGATCAAATATTTTAATCTATATTTATCTATTAGTTTTTCTAGTTTTTTTTTTAATTATTGTTAATGATTTATTTTATTTACAAATCAATTTACTTTGTATAAATTTTTTATTTTAAATTTTAAATTTTTTATATAAAAAAAATTCGAAATAACTTGGATATTCAAACTTAAAAAAAAATGAAAGAATCGGATTCGCTGGGCTGGAAACAGATGAATTTCCACCATTTTGGACCTTATATAGAGCAGTCCCACCAGTCCACTTTTCAAGACAAGTCAAGTTTTTCCTCCATAGACAATAAGGTTAGGGTTCTGAAGTGAAGCTTTATACTTTGTAGGTAGGCCAGCTTTGGTACTTTGGTTCTTCAGAGAGGAGGAACTGTGCCTGCCAACAAGCAATTTTTTTATTTAAAAAAAAAAAAACTATTCTTTAAATGAGTTGATATCGTCATTTTTGTTGAGGTATTAATTTGACGATTATGATATCACTAAATTAGCATGAATATCTACTGATATTACTTTCCTTTTCATGACCACATCAATGACTTGTAAAAGCCCGATAAATGCCTTCACCTCAGGTATCGGACTGCCTGCAGTTATTCTTGGTCTAGAGTGTATTGTTTTTTAAAGTATTTTTTATTTAAAAATATATTAAAATAATATATTTTTTTATTTTTAAAAAATTATTTTTTATATCAGCGCATTAAAATGATCTAAAAATATTAAAAATATATTAATTTAAAGTAATGAAAAAAATAAAAAAAAATTATTTTTTTTCAAAAATACTTTTAAAACATAAAAATATTCAATACCTCATTATGTATAAAAATAAAAATATAATTTAATTTTTAAAATTATTGCATTGCATTGCTTTCCCAGGTTGATTTTGTTTTGCCAACAAAACTCTTTTGTCTCTCCATCCACTGTTACGAGAATTGCATTGGCTCCTCGGAAGGAATTGGTCAGGAGAGGGACAAAGCAAAGCATCAAGCATGATGTGGAAAACAGAGGTTACTTTACAAAATCGATAGCTTCGACCATTTATGAGGACTCTATAAAACTTGAAATTGAAATACCTTCGCAGGTTCCTAAACTAGAAAAAAATATCATGCACGACACTTTCAAGTAAAATGACTAGAAATCAAACACCTGTGTCAAACTCAAGCACCGCTTGAGCAAAATCAAGCGGTCTTCAGTTTAACCACACGTTCCTGCACTGCTAGAACATGAACAAGATCCATTACACTTTCTCACATTCAACTTCGAAGCCATTGATGCATCCTTTTTCACATTCAACTTCGAAGCCATGAATGATAACAACTGAAATTCGATCAATAGTACACAAATTTTGATCAGAAGGCCACAGTCATCTCTTGGAAGCTTGGCCAATAGTTAACGATTACAGGTTCATCCGTACCAATAACGCGCAAATTCGCAAAACGCCTTCAAGCTTTCTTTCCTACTATGCACAATCATACACTAGGACAGTGGAAAACATGGCGTATTTACATTCAATTAACATAAATTGATGATCAGTGTTAATGGAATTAACTTAAATTGATGATCAGTGTTAAATGGATAGTTGACAACCCAAGCCTTGAGCTCTGAATTAATTATCAGGTGCACCTAGGGCCTTCTTGAGGTCAGATTTCTGTTCCGCGGTAAGTCTTGTTGGAAATGTCACATCAAACTTGATTCTAAGGTTTCCTCTCTTGGTGGGCTCTTTTGAGATGGGCATTCCTTCATTTGAGACTAGCAACTCCTGACCTGGTTTGACGATATCTGTTACTGGGACTGGGAGATATCTTCCATCCAAGGTTGTCAATTCGATGGTTTTCCCTGTGAGAGCTTCCAATAACGAGATCTTCTGGTTGATCACCAGATCATTTCCATCCCTCTTGAAAACAGAATGGGGCTTCTCATCCACCACGAAAATTAGATCAGCTGGAGTGATTCCAGGTTCTTGATTGCCTTTCTCAGGAAAAGTGATTTTTGTGCCCTTCTTCCAGCCAGGCTTGATGTCTATCTTTAAGATTTCCTCGACGGTTTTCGGCTTGCTGCAAGAAAGTTACTAATGCATCAAACAACCGGAAGAAGAATGATGCCGACCAAAAAAAAACAAACAAACAAACTGGTAGGGTAGAAGTCAGTGCCATAAACTTCTTAATGCTCGCATTTCTCATCTCTGCAACTAGGACGGGTCTAGTGGACAAGATATTAACTTCTAGAGTGCATTCCAACTCATTTCAAAGTGCCTAAAGCTATGTATGGCAGCAACGTTATTCAAAATAAGCCAATTGAATTTTAAACTTTTGTATATCAACCCTGAATGACTTGCTCAAAGCTGTAAAGGACAGTTCTCTCTGATATTAACATAAAACCCCCATCGAATTCAAGCTTTCAATTTTAAAAAGCACTAAGCCTGTGTTCTAATATGTTGGCACCATATATAACTAATGACTTGGACTAATTGATGAATGGAGATTGTGCTAGCTCACTTCAGAGATTCATACTATTTTAGTTTCTTGGGCCATTTTATCTCCCCAGAATTAGTTGGTCTCTGCTTTCCCCACAAATATGCATCCATTCTCCATTTGTAAATATAATGATTTTGAAAATTCTCTCATCCTCAGTATATCCTCATTGCTAAACTTATCAGTAATCAAAGAATGTGAAAATAAGTAGAGAAAAAAAAACATGATGCTCCAAATCAGTCAGTAACCATAATCTGCCAACTACAATCTATATGTTTGACATTAAAAAAAAAATTCATGTTTTCCCAAAAATATAATTTTTTTTTCTCAAAAAATATAAAAACAACATCACGCCTCAATCCTAATACTAATTGGGTCCTTTTGCGCCATTCCCAAGATCATTTTTTATTTTATTTTCTATAGAATATTAGAAGAAGAAAAAACCTAGACTAGCAAGAGATAAATAAATCTAGAAAGTGCAATAACACTATAAAAAAAGGAAAAGGAAGAGTAACTAACCCGAAATCATCGGGAACAGAACGAGAAATCCTCATCTTTCTTCGAGTTCCTTTATAAAGCTCTTCCAACGTGCAAAGCAACTTGCTTTCAACAGGCGCCGCTTTCCTGTTAAGCTCAGCCCCGTAATTATTACCATTATTATTCCGAAAATACCCCTTTCCAACACCACCGGATCCGCCACCTCCTCCAAAGAATTCAGCGAAAATATCCTCCGCGTCACGAGGATTGAACCTGAAAGAAGCACCCACATTGGTAGTTGGAGGTGGGATTTGATCAAAAGACTTGAGCCCTTCTTCACCGTAGAGATCATAGATCTGACGCTTGTTAGGGTCTGATAAGACATCGTAGGCTTCGGAGATAAGCTTGAACTTGGCTTCTGCTTCTTTCTTGTTTACAGGGTTCTTGTCTGGATGCCATTTCATTGCCAGTCTCTTGTATGCCTTTTTCATGTCCTCTTCAGTCGCGTTCCGGTTCAGTTTCAGTATGTTATAGTAATCAACACCCATTTCTTCTTCTTGATTTTTCTTTGGATTGACAGCAAATGCAAAGAGGGGGGGCGAGTAGAGGACAAAGGGTGTTTTCTTCCCTTCCCTTTCTTGCGCAAGAAAACCGGCGAGTCGGCGGGGTGGGCAAGGAAGGATAGATTAGATTGTTGTTAACGCGTACCGTGGGATATTTTTTAAGGAGTAAAATATAATCCAGTACCTGTTTTTATTATACTTCTTGGATTTAATCCTCTTGTCTTGAAAATAAGAAGCTAGTCCCTTTAAGACACTCCAGCTTCGTATGATATATGATATTGTATTATTGAATGATGTTTTTTAAAAGTATTTTTTATTTAAAAATATATTAAAATAATATTTTTTATTTTTTAAAATAAAAAAAAAGCTTTTCACTTTTTTTTTTCTAGAATCTCCAAATTAGCCCCATCGAAAGTGTTTTTTTATTTTATGATTGATGATATTAGAAAGACTTTTTAGAGAAAATTAAAAAAAAAAAACAAAATGTCTAAAAAATAGAGAGATTATTAAGTTACTCTTCGTGTCTTTGTATTAACAAGGAAGTTGGTCATCGAGTAAAAGAGATGAGCAGCAAAAGAGAGCTTGATATTGGGTTTTTTTAAACTAGAAGGACCGATCGATTATCTTACAGAAATATCAGTGATTAGACAGACATTAGTAGTTTGTGTGACAGCTTTCAAGCGTAGAAAACACTGTGCCGACAGAATACGTGCAAGGACATCCAAACACTCTCAGACTCTCTCTCTCTCTATATATATATATATATATATATATATATATAGATATTCTCTCTCTCCTCGGTGCTGAATCAATGACGGCTTCTTTTCCCAATAAAAACGACATCGTAACAATAATCAATCGATCAATGTCCGGTATCTATTACTCAAAGATGGTGCGGATGGATCGCATCCACTTAAGAATTAAGATGATAATTGAAGCCACGTAGATAGCAGACATCCCCTCCTGTGGGATTTTACGGTGTAAAGTAATTAATTCGGGGTATGTTTGTTTTTGAAAAGTGTTCTTTGAAAATTATTTATTAAATTTTTTTGTGTTTGTTTGTTATTAGAAAAGTTAATTAATAAAAAATATTTTTCAATCAAAGTAAAATTTGGCTCAATTTTTAGGAAAGTGTTTTCCTGAAAAATTTAGGCGGAAAACACTTTCCGGAAGTTGTGAAAAAATTAGAAATATCATATTATTTGCTGATTATATCAAATTTGGTCCTCAAACTTTTGATTGCTATATATATTTTGTTTTGAATATTTATTTTTCAATTTCATCTCTTAAAATTTAATTTTTATATTAACTTTGGTCCTCATTTTTATAATTGTTATTTGTTTTTTCCTTATCATTTTCTTATTAAAATTTTTTATCTATTAAATTTGATTCTTATTCTTTTGATTGTTACTTATTTTATTTAAAATAATTTATGAAATGTTAATTATTATTATTTTAATTTCTTTATCTTTCATTTTTTTAAAAAAAAAAAAATTTGATCTCTATTATTTTGATTATTATTTATTTTATTTGAGATAATTTATGAAATTATATTTTTTTTTCAATTTCATTCTCATTCGACTTTTTAATTTGTAAGATTTGTTCCTCATTATTTTAATAAACTTGAGAACAATAAAACATTAATAAGTTATTTTCCAGCTCATTTTCCATGACATAACCAAACACTGGAAAGTATTTTCCAACTTATTTTCCAACTTATTTTCCATTACACTACCAAACATCAGAAAATAATTCACTTTTCTGGAATTCACTTTCCAAAATGAAACTATTTTCCAAAGAAACAAACAGGGCCTTAACCTCAAACTTAAATAGTTAAATAAGATTTTAAGATGATTTATATTATTTTTTAATATATTTTTTCTAATGAAAATATTTTGAGCTTGAAATTTATACAGGCTCAAACTATCTTCTACTTAATTTTTATCAAATAAATAAGGATAGTAAGATTCGAACTCGTGACCGCTTAGTTATTAAGGCTCTGATATCATATTAAAGAATCAATTCAACCCAAAAGCTTTAAGCTGTCAGGTAAAGTTTCAATATATAATTTATATTATTCTCTAACATTACTTATCCAAAACCCTCAACTACTTTGAGCTTTAAAAAAAATAAAAAAAACAAATAATAGTAAAGATAAAAAGAACTTCATTCACTCGGGTATGATATAATCAAAACCTAGTTATTATTTCATTGATTTTTCTATAAAACATTTGTTTGGTTCCTCAAGAATTCTTTAAAGATTCACTCGATTGACTCTTTTAAACTATAACCCAGACCATATTTCAAATCTAGTTTTAAAATTATACTATTTTAGTGAGAGATCCATCAGTTTATTAAAAAGATTTGATATATTATTATAAAAAAAATTAGAAAAAAAAATACAACGTTCAATCGTGTCATACTTCTAATAGTTAGAGTGTTGTTGACTCATATATTAAAATAATATTTTTTTTATTTTTAATATCAACACTTTAAAATTATTTAAAAATAATAAAAAAATAAATTAAATTTTTAACAAACAAACGATGACCCGTCTTGCCAAGCTTGATCATAGTGGGCATGTACATTTTGTCGCTTTCTTTTTCATTTATAATACCTCGTCGACTTATCAGATTTGGTGAAAACAGAAGCTGACTTGAGACTAATTTCTTTTAATTGGATATTAAATATATTATTTACGTGGTACATTTATCAATATTATTTTAAACCACCTCTCCTCTGATATATTCGGACTTCCATAAAAAAAAAAAACTCTTATAATAGATATTTTTATTTAATTTTAAGGATATTTTACCTATTAACTAAGATTAAATTATTTTTCAAATCATTTAAAAAATGTATTGCGATATCAGTCTAATATATTTTGATAAATTTACTTCTTCGAAATGCTCACATCAAGATTACATCTATGAAAAGAGTATTTTTTTTTTCTTAACCACCGTATTGACCTCTTCAACTAATGGTGTATGCATTAATAGTTTTGTTTTTTTAACTATTAAAAAGGTATAGATTTAAGATGTTTTCAGATCGTTTTGATGTGTTGATATCAAAAATAATTTTTTTAAAAAAAAACTTTATTTTAATGTATTTCTAAACAAAAAACATTTTGAACCATCACTCTTATCATAATTCCAAACAGGCCAGTAGACCCTTAACTAAAAATTTCCTCTACCCGGTATTTTTTTTTATATATTTGAGCCACTATATTTACATGATAAATTAATTTAGATAATTCATGGGTGTCATTTTTTTACCCGATATATTATCGGAAAAAGTAAATCAAGATTGAGATTTTTTTTCAATTTAATTTTGTATTTTAGATAAGTTTATGTGTTTTCATATAAAAATAAATTAAATTGGATAATAAATTTTTAAATCCAAGAAACTCAGGCTTAATTTTTGAGCCATTTTTTAATAGTATGCAACTAGGCATTAGATGATACAGCATCCATTTTTTTATTGAAACAAAAAAGTCAAACAACATGTCATTCAGTTTTGTAGCTAGGGACAAACATGCAAGCCTCGCCTTTAGTTTTATGAGCTAGGCGTGATGTGCCTCACAAGGGGCAGCCTTGTGGTCTTTGTTTTTTGAGCTTGTTTTTAATTTTTAATTTTTATTTTATTTCATTGAAATGAAAAACTTAAAAATATATTAAGAATATAATTTTATTAAATACTATTCAATTTATATTTAGTTTTTAAATGAGATTATAACTTTTTTTTCTTATAAAGTTACCGGCTTTTTTAGTGCAATCCTTTGTGATTTGTTTTTTTTTTCTCCTAAAATTTTATTTACTGGGTTTTCCATGCAATTATTTTTTTTATTATGACATGATTATATAAAAAATAATTCAAAAGGCTATAGTTTCTTATTTTTATATTTTCCAATATATCTGAAGCACGATCATCAAATAATATTATTATTTTAATTTACTTTTATGATTTTGATAATTGTTTGCTTCAAATAATAAACATTATGATAAACAATTTGGTAAAAAAAATTAGGCACGTTAATAGGATGAAAATGTTTTAATAAAAGAAATGCATTTTTTATTCTTATTTTGAATCATCTAGAGTCTTTTGTATATTTATTCTAACCACCTTCATTTTTTACTGAACAAAACACAGTGCTCGAGAAAACTATGTTTTTGGGTCAATAAAATCAGTTAATAAGAAAAAAAAAGAATTATACTAGAAAAATTATTTCATTTTGATAGAATTTAGATTATTAAAGGCATTGGCATATAATTAAATTAAAAATTTCTTGATCCATTTTCATCTATTTGCTTCTCAATTTAGTCTTTGCTTAGTGTCAATATTTTTATTTTAGTATTTATTTACATATATAATTTTTAATTTATTTATTCAATGCACTCATTAACTTTAAGTTTCACAGGAAAAACAATTTCTCATACTAAAAAATGCGTTGCGAGTGCTCTTATATTTTTTTGCATTAAAAAATAAATTTTAACCTGATATGTGATGGAGTGTGGCTAGGAATTTGTTTAGGAATACAGTCTAACCTGCATTTTCAAAATTAAAAAAATAAAAATAAAGCAATCACATGCTTTTAATGCTTCTGATTTCTTTGAATACGCACCTTGAATCTTGTTTCCAAAAAATATTGGATAAAGAAAGACAGATTGAAAAAAATACAATAAAATAACACAGTTTATACATATTACAATTAAAAAAATACAACTTTTATAGTTTATCGTTATTCTTAATAGTAACAGCCGATAAAAAGTATTAAATGGCCAAAAAAGAGAAGACATGGGATAGAAAAATTAAAAAAAAAGGAAAGAAAACGAGCTTGAAGATATATCGAAGTTCCGATTATAACATCACCGGTATTATTAGAAAGATCTCAATAAGATAAATCCAACAATATTAAAGAAGATTATACTAAGGAAGGTCACCAGCGGTGACCTTAGTGGGCCACACTTGCTGTCAAATACAAGTGAGCCGCTCGTTTTTTTGGGAGCTAATGTGGCCTACTCGGGTCATCGTTGATTATCTTATTTAGTGTCGTTAGATTTATCCCGTTAAAATCTTTTTAATAATACCAATAATATTATAAACGTTTAATATTTTCTCTCTCTCTCATCTCTCATCTCTCCTATCTATTTAGTAATTTTTTTTATTGAATATCACTGTTTTAAATAGCAACAATTTATAAAAATTATAATTTTCAATCATAATGTGTATAAAATGTATTATTTTATCAATTGTTTTCACTCTGCTATTCTGTCGATATTTTTAATTAAATATGGTAACTTTATAAAAAATCTATCAAATTATAAAGCGACTGAAGTGGATGTCACGTCAATGCAAGATACAAAATTTAATAACTATACCAATTTCTCTTCAAAATACCATACTTTTATCGGTACACACACTTCCATCAATTACGAGCTTTACAGGTATCTCTCGATTGGCTATCTGCACCAAATGTAAATTAAAAAAATATAAAAAGGAAGAACTCCTTGATTTTTTATTTTTTATTTTTTTTTGTGCAGGGTGTGTGTGGATATTCGCATGAAAAAGGGGTTCATTGGGACTTTCATTAAAGCAAATATGGAATAGCTAGGTGGTCTGCGCCAGAGCTAACCTTTTAGTTTTATAAAAAAATTTGAATCCTGACGCTGGCAGGACCGATGCTATTTTGATCCTGTACAATAAATGATCCAAGATTATTTTGGACTCTACAGAAAGCAGGATCAAAGAATAATTGTGTCCTGTGTGCTGATGTGTGTCCAATACTGAGAAAGGAGTTCAATCACCATGTGTTTGCTTGCTTGGTCTGCCAGCATATAAGTAGGCAGCCCAAGCCATATGTGTGTGCTGGGTCTGCCCAGCACATATGTATTAGCCGAAACGCTACATATCTTCTTGTAGTTTTTTTTTTATAATAATAACAATTTTTTAAAATTTATTAATAATGACAATAAGCCTGAAGAAGCCTAGCCCGCAAGTGTGCTTCACCTTCACTTCTTTTTGTACATGATTCTAATTTTTAATTTTACTAGTAGTAATTTTTAATTTTATTTTTCAAATCAAATATAATATTAATTATTATAAAAATAATAATATTCATAACACAAGATAATATTTTTAATATTAATATTTTTGATTATAGTAAAAATAATAATATTCATAACACAAATAATACTATTTTTAATTCCAAGAATATTTAGAACACAAATAATAATATTTTTTTATATTAAAACTTTGAATTATTATAAAAATAATAATATTATAACACAAATGATAATATCTTTGAAATGAATATGTTGAATTATAAGAAAAATAATAATAATATTTAGAACACAAATAATAATATTTTTTTATATGAATACTTTGTATTATAAGAAAAATAATAATATTTACAACGCACATTATAATTTTTTTATATTAATACTTAGAATTGTTGAATATTTTTAATAATATTGCGCCGCGGGCTGACTTTTTATTTTTATAAAAAATTATAATATAAATAATAATATGTCTTCAATATTAATAATAATATTTTCTTTCAAATTTATTAATTATAATAAAAATAATAATATTTCTAAAACAAATAATAATATTTAGAATCTCAGGACAAAGGAACCCTGGATCCAGCGCCATGACCCAAAGTGTGGCACATGCATGTCTCACTCGGCGCAGCCAATTCAAACGTCAATTGTGCCCCGGGGGTGCCCAAACCCCATGCAGGGAGACCAAGCGCCACGTGTGCGCAATGGTGTGCCAAACACTGAGGCAAGAGCCCAAGCAACACGTGTGTGCTGGGGGTGCCCCCCTAGACAGGGAGCTCAAGCGCCACGTGTGTCCAGTGGTGTGCCAAGAACTTAGGCAAGAGCCCAAGCGCCACGTGTGCGCTTGGTCTGCCAAAGACACAAGCAGTAACCCAAGCACTATGTGTCCCACATGGTTTTTCTTCGATAGTAATAACATTTTTTTAAAATTTATTAATGATGATAATAATAATAATAATAATAATAATAATAATAATAATAGTAGAAGTAGTAGTAGTAGTTTTTAATTTTACCTTTCAAATCAAATCTATGGTTGTTTTTCAATATTAACAATAATATTTTTGGAAATTTATTAATTATTTTATTAATAATATTAATTATTATAAAAATAATAATATTCATAACACAAAAGATAATATTTTTAATATTAATATTTTTTATTATAGTAAAAATAATAATATTCATAACACAAATAATACTATTTTTAATTCCAAGAATATTTAGAACACAAATAATAATTTTTTTATATTAAAACTTTGAATTCTTATAAAAATAATAATATTACAACACAAATAATAATATCTTTGATATTAATACGTTGAATTATAATAAAAATAATAATATTTAGAACACAAATAATAATATTTTGATATGAAAAATAATAATATTTACAACGCAAATTATAATATTTTGTATATTAATACATCTTCATCTCTATTCTCATCCATTTACAGATCTACTTTGTACTTTTTTCTTTTAACCCTAGCAAATCCAGCTGTCGCTCCCTCCCTTTTGTTCAATTTCTCGATCAGATCTTCATCTCTCCCATCTACAGATCTACTTTTTAGTTTCTTCTTCCAACCCTAGCAAACCCAGCCGCTGCCCCACTCCCTCTTGTTCAATCTCTCGATTAAATCTTCATCTCTCAATCTTTCTGTCTCTAAATTAAAACTAGCAGTCGCTTCTTTAAGTTCTTTGTCTCTCCAAGTTGGATGAGAAATTTAATGTTGTCTATTATCTTTTCTAAATTGTTTTTTTTTCTTTTTAGTTTTTATCAATTTATACTTTATATTAACCTATTTTGTTAAACTTTTTAGGTGAACTATTCAAGAGAATCAGATGCACTTTTAATGTCCATGCTTGCGTGCCTCAAAAGTTGGTTTTTTTCTCTACAATTTCTTCTCACTTGATTTCTAAGAAAATACAAGCAATAAAATGTTGAAGGCATATGGTTTACTTAACAATAATATTAAAATAGCAACATCTTTCCTTTGTTTTGTTTTTGTAAGTGCTGGGGAGAGACAATTGATGCGTTTTATTTCAATTTCAAGGACTCCTGCAGATTGTATTTCTTTAGTTTTATTAGAGGCATTATTTTCTTGGTTTAAGCCTATTGTTTTCAAGGTCTTAATCATTTTCCATGTTATTTGGTGTATAATTTTATTTTGGATTTTGATTATAGTTGATAGGATTGAGAAAATCACTCGGGTGTAAATTAAAAGATATTTCTTCCGTCATTTGAGATAAATCCTGGTAAAGGAAAGTTAAACAATGAATATAGGTTTTTTTTTTTTTTTTTTCAATTACAAGCCTTTTAAATGAGCCCATCAAAAGTCATAAAAAAGCCAAAAGAATTAAACTGGTTTTTCCAGTTTTCTCCTTCAATTAACCGAACCGAACCGAACCGAAACTGGTCGGTGTGAACCGGTTTCGGTTTTTTTTTAAAAAAATGGTTTGGTTATTTTTTTAGATGAAAACCGAACTGAAAATGCTCACCCCTAGTCTTTGCAACTCTTTGTGGCAAGGGTAGCCCTGCCATTACGCCTCCCCAACCCACAATGCTTTTAGCAAAGAGGAAACCCAAACAATGCAGTCCACAATGAAAGCACTCACATACTGTACCCGCGCGATAATGCAGAATATGTAGCAAAACTATTGTGTAAGTCCACAGTGAATTGTGTCTTGATCCACAATGCATGCATGTACAGTGAAAAACCCACGCGTTTTAGAGTTCTGATAATGAAGGGCTAACCATGGAGAAATTTTACGAATTTCATGGAGTATTTAATTATATTTTAGAGTTTATTTTTTCTTAAAAATTAAATATGATTAGAAAAAAAATGTTCAGTGAACATATTTTTTATTTTTTTTAGCAGGTCATAAATTTTATTTCCTCTATTTTTTTATACCTATTTTTTTCTTCAAAATGAGCGCAATAAATAATTAATATAATGCAATTAGTTATTTTATAATTTGTTAGTATATAGTAACCAATCAGTTTGTTACACGTGATATTTACTTTGTTTATATAAACTTATTTAATTTTAATAAATTCTTTATTTACTTTTAATATTCATCTAATATTTAATTAATGAATATAATATTTGATTAATGAATTTAGAGTGAAGATAAAATTTTTGGGATAAAAATAATTTACATTCAAAATTAAATAAATTTAAAAATATTAGATTTATTAATTAAATATAGGATGGATATTAAAGATAAATAAAGTATTTATGAAGATTAAATAAGTTTATATTAGTGCATGTCCATATGGTTATATATACACGTCTAAGAAGTCGGGCCAAAAGTCTAATTTCACTAAACTTTTCGGGATATGGAAGTAATTAAACTTTTTGCTTAGCCCGATAAGATACCAAAAGGTTTGTGACTAAAATTTTCTCATCTTGACACTGATACCCTTTATTCCTTTGATTTGTCTAGAACAACGACAAACGGGCACGCGTCCACACAAATTAGGTTCGTCTCCGCTTCCAGATCCGCCACCCCGTTCCGTGGGCACATGTCAAGAAGTTATTTTGACAAAGACTTTATCAAATTATTAAAATAATATAATGCGATGAATAATCAAGGATTCATGACACGCAATGGTCTGTGTCGTTTTGAGGCTTAAGCACCCCCCTCTCCCCTGCTCGGCTTGGTGGTTTTGACCGTTAGTTCTAACTCGTTTATTTATAGCGTGAATAATGTCGGCCCACACGACAACAACACACGTGGATAGAAACAAAGTGCCTTTCATTTGTAGTTTGTCCTGCTTGCTTTTCTTCCAAATCAAGCAATGCCCCCACAATTTACAGCATGAAAAGTTCAAATTCCAAAGGCATATCGAGAGAGTGGAACCCTAAATAAAATGTCAACTGGTCCCCATTAGCAACTACCATGAACTAGGTCGTTGGAAATGGATCGAGTTGCATTTTTGAAGAAAACAGGGATCGAATTGACTTTTTCTTTTTATAAATCTGAGCAGCCTCATTGCCGGGACTTGATGAAACTTTTCTATAAAGCTATTAATCTCATTGATATTTTGTTAATAAATATAATATTTGTGAACTTATTTAATTTTCTTTGTAAATTATTTTGTTTTTCAAGAACTTTACCTTCATTCTATATTCATTTATCAAATATTCAATGATTATTAAAGCATGCTCCATAAGATCAAAACACTGGCACCAGCAGACACCAGTCAGAACATAAATCTTAAACGAGAAAACAGATGCGGAGATTTACAACAAAATCGTTCAATGAAGCTATAAAGGAATTTTGCTATACTGATATTCAAAAGCAGACAAAAATTTTGGAGCATTATTTGTCCGAGGCATGGAGCAATCGGCATCATATTGACCCTCTGCCCCGACAATAGCAAAATCATTTTTGCTCGTGGCTTCTTCCTTTTGCTGGTGAACAGGCATCCCGTTACCATTGAATCACCAAGTGCTTTCAAACTAGCATATTTCAGAGGCCGAAATAGAATGTATATAGTTCATGTAATGGTGAAGTTGCACGGATATATAACAAAAACTGCGGTACCCTGTCCATTGTATATCATAAAGGAACTCCTGGTTTTGCAAAATCCCTGGCCGCTGATTCACCAAAAGAAAACAAGTCAAGGAAAAGTTCAAAGACAAACAAATGAGCAAGTCTATCGGAAGTGCGGATGGGAATTGAAAATCAAGAACAAGATTTACGACACCATTGTTAACTAGGGTTAAAATGGTTGGACAAAAAACATCAGAGATTATACAAGTCACATAATCTAATTAGAAATTGTTGCTCAATTTTTTTCAAATTCATCATTTCCTCCAACTGGTAAATGCATTCAACATTGAAGCTTGCAGACATACTCCCAGTTCAACAGGCACTTGATAATAGTAAGCATGACCCTCAAAGATGATATCTAATGGAGACATCTTTGATTAAATTTTGGTTTATAAAAGAGTGACAATCATTTCTTCCCAATTCCTACCTGGTTCAAAAATACACCCAAACCTATATTGTTATAGCTTTTCAATGTTCCTTCTAGAGATTACCAAATGACAATCCAGCCAATTCACTGTACTTTACAACCATTGAGCCTCCATTCTGATGTAGAACAATAAAAAGGTCTATCCCCAAGGCCTAAGTCCATCCAACATGCTCTCACTCACAACTTTTTCTGGAGCCATGTTTATTATCATTCAATGCTATACGAGTATGCAAACATTTCAACCCCATAAACTTTGGAAAGAAAATACACTTGAGTTGTCTTTGATGACAACCAAACAAAGCACGTATCATGCAATGCAAGGACTCTTGGCAAATCTAGCAGCAAATACACCTACACTAAATATCATTTATCATAGGCAACAACCTCATTAATCTTTTATGAGCTGAGGTTCCAATGCTAATATTAACCACATAGAACTGAATTGTGAAAATCAGAACAACATTCACGAGTAACAAAAACTAGTTCAACAACTGCGCATTGCATTAGAATCACCAGACCACAGCAAAAAAAAAAAAAAAAAAACTTAATGCATCATGAGCTCACCGTTGGACGATGACTGAACTAGAATAACATGCATATCTGCATTGTTTGGAGGAAGCTGCAATCGAAGTGGATAAAGCTTTGCATTCAAGGGACTACGAGTACACACAACAATATCCTCAAGGCCCGTGTCTTCCTTCAATTTTTGAGTCAACTCATCAACCCCATTTCCCTTAAAATTCAATGAGTAACCCACCGTTGCATCATCATCAACCTCACCACTCTCATCAGCCACATGGTAGTATATCGTCCTCCCTTCTGATTTCCTCGGCGAAGTCACATGAGAATCACTCGACTGTCCATTTCAAAAACAAATTACCACCAAGCAGAGAAAAAATAAAAAAGAAAAAAAGAACTAACTAAATTCAATCAAATCAGCAAATCGAGATCAGAATTACCTCCTGTCTTGAAAAATTTCCTGATTTGATAGAGAGAGAAGTTGGAGAGGTGGACTCGAAATCCAAAGAATCGGCATGAGACATGATTTTGTTCAGATCAGGCGCATGACCAGCAGGAGACTGATGTACTTGAATCTCCAGAACATCAACATCCCAAAGGACCCAATCTTGTGTAGAAGTCCTATGAGGGACGTCATGAGTAACCGAGTTTCTCCAAGGTGGCAATCCCCCATTGGCTCTCAAGAAGTTCCCATATCGGGTCTTGAGCTTCATCTGACTCCCTTCTCTAACGGGCTCCCACTCGACGGACGAGTCAAGGCGTCTGGGAAGAGTCTGAAGGACCTTGCGACCCGTCATGCCCAAAAGAAAAGGCTGATTAGAAGCAGTGAGGTATTTACCGTAGCAGGACTTGAGGCGGATGATGAAGTCAGATCCAGGTACAAGTTCGACAATCCATCTGGCGGTCTTGGAGGATCCGTCTCGGTCTTGGATCACGGACTCCTCATCATCTTCGGCGAGAAGGTACTTGTCGTGGTGGCTGCGGAGACGGACGGCTTTTGCTTTGTGAAAGAAATCCATCCCTGACCGGAACTTGGTGGAGTTGGTCTGTGAAAAGTTGTTCAAAAGAAGAAAAAGACTAGATATTAACGAAGAGTCGTAGGTGAAGTTGAGGATAAGAGAGAAGCGGTGCTGTGCTGTGCTGTGCTAGATCTTTGTTTTGGTTTCTTGGGTTTTTCTTCGATCTGTTCTGCTCGCAGGTGGAAAGGGATGGGTGTTGAGATAGTTCTTAAATTAAGAGAAAACGGTCAACTTCAGGCAGCTACGGTAATTCGGACACGGCAATTACGTGGCCTTTTCGTGTCAGTCATGATTTCTGGTCGATTTTCGGACATAAGTTCAGGTTCAGTGATCGATTGGAAGGGTATTATTAGTTTTTTTTTAAAATGTTTTTTTATTATTTAAAAATTAATTAAGTTAATATTTTTTAAAAAAATTATTTTCTATATTAACATACTAGAATAACCTTAAAAATTAACCAAAAAAAATAGTTTTAAGCTAAAATAATTTTTAAAAATATTAAAAATATAATTGGACTACAATGCTAAATATTATTGGTTCTATAAAAGAAATAATTTTATTTGTTTTGAAGTTTAAAATTATTTGAAAATAAATTATAAACTTAAACCTAATTAATAAAATAAAATAAAAATCTTAATCAGTATCTTTGGATCTAATTTAGATAGGTTACAGATTCACACTTGTAAAAGAAACAACACATGTAAAATGCCGTGAGAATTTTAACTTAATCTAAATGTAATAAAAATAATTTAATATATCTAATTTTTTCTTTTAACTCGGTCTTATCAACTTGGAGAGAGGGAGAAAATTATTTTATTACCAGAGTGTATTGGGAATCCGGAGTAGTCGACTTGTTTGACCGTAATGTATGCTTTATTTTAATCTCTCCTCTAGATTCGCATTTCACCTGAAGCTTCCTTGCGTCCACAATCCAAATATTTCCAAGTATTAAGAATACTTTTTAAATTTTATCAAATAAAAAAAATATTTCTTAAATTGAGCGTCATGATCAATAGAATTTGATCGAAAAGTATAATAGGAATTGTTAATATATATATATATAATATTTTAGATTGTTTTAATATGCTGATTTTAAAAATAAATTTTAAAAATAATAAAAATATTATTTCTATACATTCTAACTAACCTAGCATGTCTCTCTCTGTTTTTGTTTCACTTTCTTTATTTATTTTTCCTATATTGAACCTTAAAACGCTGCTATCTCCTCCATCTTCACTCACCCGTTAGCTTATTAATATAATGAAAATAACATGAAAGATGAGAGAGTAGGGAGTGATTTTATAAGAAAACAAGAGAGTAAAATAATATCCGGTTCGGTGTGAGTTTGTTTTCAACAATAAAGACGAAGAGAAGGATGGATGTCCAATCTCATTTGTGTTTGTGTTTGTGTGTGTGTCGTTGATGATGTCCAATCTCAACCGTTGAAGCACTTGGACATCAGATGAAGAAGAAGTACGTGCGCACTGCAATTGGCTATCATTATTTTCCGATCGGTGACACAGACGTGTACCAACCAAATCAGTGTCGCTAAGGAAGCGCCACGAAAGAAATGAAGGAGTGCAAAGTTGACCAAATTAAGAAGCAGTGGGGCGTAGTGCCCCTTTCTTTCTTCTACTACTGTTTCTGTTTCTGTTTCTTCTGACTGCCTTTTTCTAGTGTGAAAGGGTGATATTGCGTCTTATCTTTTTTTCCTTTTCTTTTTTTTAAAATTATAAATATCTGGATCAGCTTATAAATACCCCGACTAATCCTTGTAGATCTTAAAATTAATAATTAGATAAACATCAAATAATCCTGAGATTTATGACATACTCGAACTAATAATCTCTAAGAAACAAACTCAAAACCTGACCAATTAAACTACACCCCTCGTAATTATATTACATTTTTTTTTTTCGATTCAAATAAAGTGTTTGAACTAAGTTGCACTTATCTAAACTAATCTTCATATACCCTGAAATTAACAACCAATTAAATCTTCAGTAGAATCAATATTAGCAATCTAAAACTTGAATCTGAAATCACATCAAAACAAACTCTTAATCCTATCCTAAATTCTTAACACAGAATCAACTCTTATCTTGAATCATCTGGAATCATCTCTGGGTGGCGTTGAACCAAGAATCTTGTCTACCATTCCCTCTTTTCCCACCTCGAATCTTTATTTACCTAAATTACAATGATTCCTTTATTATTATTATTATTATTATTATAAGATTTATACTAATCGTTTAATAGATGAGACAAAGAAGCTCCTTAACATGTTTTCAAATTACCCCTAGGGAAAGTAGGGAATTTTTTAAAAAGAATTAAAAGCATCTTCCATCCTGAGTTGTTATCCATAAGTATTATCATCCCCTTTTTTTTAATATTTTTGATCATTAATATTCAATTCATAGTAAGTTACTCATCCTATTAAATTTATTCAGAATTATGCAGAATAATACTAAGTAAGTTACTCCTTTTATCCCTTCTTTAAATCATCTCTTCAACTAAGCATCGTAAATTAATTATTTACTCGTCTCCAAAATTATTTTATTTATTTTCACTAAAATGGCTTTTCTCACACAAACAAAAAGCTCACTAAAATGGGAATATTCAAGAACGGATCGGAAGAAGGATGGTGATTTTTAGAGTTTTTTTTTTTCTTAAAAATGTATTTTTAATCCTTTTTTTTTTTTTGAAGGCATGCATTTTTAATGATCAATCAGTTCATAAAATTGCACAAAACTTCCACCGTGCTCTTAATTATATCACCACACACTCTGTCTGTTAGTGACTAATTGGGTAACTATTTTTAGGGTTTTTTTTTTGCATAATTTAAACAGAGAAAAATAAACTTACAAAAAAAGAAGAAGAAAAATAGTGAAGCGATTAATAAACAAAATGAAAAATAGGTTCAAATTAATCAATTATCTCTGATGAACGTAATTAAATTCCAAATAAGATAATTAACGTACCAAATTTAATTTACCGAGTTTAAAGAAAAGAAGAACGTACCTTAGTTGAGGACAAAGACAATCTTGGAGACATTGACTTTACTAGGGTCAATCTCGGAGTCCTCCCGGACGACACAACCGATATCGGAGACCCGGCTTCCGATCCCTTATAATCATCCGAAATAGCGTCAAGAACATCATCTGACACTGTAGAAAAGCTCGACATAGACGACAAGTAATCCTTCAAGGAATCATTTCCAATCTCTTGTACCGCCTCAATATCCCAAAGAATCCATTTTCTCGTCGAACCAGTGTGTGGCTCATCGTGAGTCACCGAGTTTCTCCACGGCGGTGTCCCTCCGTTAGCTCGCAAGAACTTGCCACACCAGCTCTTAAGTTTAACCTGAAACCCGTCTCTTATAGGCTCCCACTCCAGCTTCCAGTTGTCAAAATTATTTTCAGACAGCTCTGTCTGGATCACTTTCTTCCCTGTCATGCCTAATAAAAAGGGCATGTCAGAGGCTGTGAGGTATCTGCCATAGCAGCTTTTGAGACGAATAACATGGCTTTTTTCATCGACTAACTCCACGAACCATATGGCTGCTTTGCGTGACGAGCCGTGTCGTGTTTGACGAGCAGTTTCTAGGTCTTCGTCTGCGATCAAGTACTTTTCAAGGTGGCTCCGGAGCTTAACTGCCTTTGTTTTGGTAAAAAACTCCATCAACAATCGAAACTGCAGTCCTTAATTACAAGTCCTATCCTCTTAATTAGCCAGAGACAAGTTCGTCCTGCTGCTTGTTACAGAAACCTTGATAACAGATTAATAGCTCAAGGATTAATAAACAAGTAATATGGAAGGAAATTAAGGAAGGGTTTTTGTCTCTGTGTTGGAAATGGCACAGCAGCTAGCTGGTCAGAGATGAAGGTGAAGAGAAATTTAGAAAGGTAATTTCTTTGATTATTATATAGTAATTAATTTGATCAAAAAGTATGATTGTGTTTTGGTCTTTCTTGACCTAACTATAACTACGGTTACTATAGCTAAATAAACTACTTTTCTTTCTTAGGGTGCAAGGTGACGATTGCAGAAATGAGGGTGCGGTTTCTTACTTTGGACCTCGTTAATAATCTATGAAGGTTCCCATATATGCATAAGTCTTTGGGTCCCTTCAACTGTGAAGGTCTTCCTCGTTGAAACTTGCAAATTGTCATATTTTATTTATATGTTTTTATAGTAATTATGTCACAATTAGTCAAATTCATGGAAGAACATGTCCTAAATAACATGGCTATGGCTGCAGATACTTCCCTGTGCTCTCTCTCTCTCTCTATATATATATATATATACATACTTGGGCTAACTTTAAACTCACTAAATCACATCTGGTTTAATTTTAGAACTAAATTAGCTAAAAAATCGAGTTAGAAGGTCAATGAATGCTTAGCCAAGTTTTAATTTTTGTTATTTTAAATTAATATAAATACTTGAAACAGTTTATACACTTTAACTAATTCTATAAAATTTAAAATTAATAATTATTATAAATTTTTAATATTCATAAGATTTGTAAGATTCAACTTCTGGAATATAAATCCAAAATCTAACAGTTTGAGACGAGACGGGCAGGCAGAGGAGTTTCGAGAGACGAGCTGTCTTTATCGGGAAGTCTTGAGGGATATGCCCGTTAGTTACAGGTAGCTATTGCCTCGCCACCTAGCACATTCTATCCTATTCCCTCCTCCGAACTAGTGATGTTCTCCCAGAAAAAGGAGGCATCATGGTAAGAGAGCAGAAACGCAAGAGAAGGATCATAAGAATGGACTGGTCGGGTATTATTGTTCACGCGCATAAAAGAGTGTTCACGCGCTTTATAGAAGGAGATGCAAGAGAGCGTGGGCTGGTAATGACGCGTCTACGCCCGCCCATGGTCTTCTGCCTCAAGAAGCTCCACAACAGACCCTTCGAGAGAGAGAGAGACGGATGGTAAAAGAAACCGTGAAGACTGGGTTCTCTTTTTTTGACACTTAGACTTTTGCTTTGTCTGGTGCGTACCATTCCTGTTTGCCTTGTTCTACCATTTATTATTTTTTAAATATGTTAAACTTCTTAAAATATCAAATCATTACAATTTTCATTTGTTTTATTCGGAGTTAGATTATTTTTTAAATTATTTTTTATTAGAAAATATATTAAAATAAAATTTTTATTTTAAAAAAATTATTTTTAACATTAACGTATTAAAATAATTTAAAAATACCAAAATAATATTAATTTAAATTAAAAAAAATTTAAATTTTTTAAAATTAATCTAAAACACGTACCATCACCATTACCACTCTCTTATTGCTCTACTGTCAGGATAATAATATGGAGAACCTAAGAACACCACACCACACCACGATCATTGATTCGAAAGACTTATATCGGTTCCTCACCTAGGCTATCTCGAATTGACTAGTGAGGAAAGTTTAAAGCTTCGGTTTTTAGTTAAATAATAAATTCGGTTAATTAATGATTCATAGAGCACATTAAATTTTTTTAAGGAATAAGTGATATCGGTTAAACACTATAATACTATAATATAGATAGCAAAACACTATGAATATGAATTCGCATCGTGTTCTACTTTTTATTATTATAATTATTTTGGTTTCTTTTCCATCTCAGCCAGTCAATTTTTTCTGCAAATTTCATCTTTTATTAATGTGTTCATTTAAATTTTGAGTTGATAATTTATTTTAATTTATATATTATATCATTATCATAATCTCAGGAAACATTCTAGTATCATTGATGCTTGATTTTATAGAAATAATTTTAATCTTGTTGTTTTCAAGAAATTAAAAATTAAAGGATCAAAATTAAAACAAAAAAATAATGACAAACCTTTTATTTTTTAAGATAATATGCTTGATTAAGAATTTGCTTTATGATTTTTTTTTGTTTGATGCCTAAGTGGTAATCGCGATCTCAAATAAAAGTCCTACCATTGAGTTGGTGCTCGATGTTACGAGTAAATATTTATTATTAAATAAAAAATAGTTTAAGAAAAAATTATAAAACTCGGTAGAGACGATTATCCAGTTCATGGGTTTGGCTATTAGGCCACGAAACCTAGGTGGATCCAATATTTTTCCATCTTAGTATTTTTAAAAAATAATTATTATTTTTTAGATTTTTATTTAAACCCAGACTATATTTTTATCGGTTATATAAAATAACTTTGGACCCACTATGTCAATTTTGTCACGTTATGACTACTCTCAAATGGTTTAATTTGAAACATGAGCTAGGAATATTGTCAAATTAAGAAGTTTCATAATTGATCTGTTGTCTACTAAATTTTTTTTCACGACTTAGATATTGTTAAATAGCCCTAATTTCCAGGACAAAACACGTACTTAAATACGAAATTACTAGGAATTGTTTTTCATACATGTATTTCTTTCAGCATGTACGATAACCTTTTAAAATTACCAAGTACTCCACTATAATTTCTACCTAAATTCCGACAGATTTTCCTTCATAATAGAACATTCCAAGTCATCGACTTAACCTATTTTACTTCTACAAACAAACACAATTCATTGATCCAATCATCCAAGAACATGATCCACATTAACCATATTCCAGTAATTTCAACTCATCCAATAAGACATATAATCAATCATATAATAAATTAATTATAAAGTATGAGAGTTTATATGAAGTTCAGCATATATGAATAAGAAACGGATAAATATTAAGAGACATATATATAACAAAAATTAAGCATTAATGTTTACATGCTTAAACAAAATACATTACAATCCAAAATTATCTTATTATACTTAGTCTATGTAAACAAAAATGATAAATAAGTCTACTTCTAGCATGTATGAGATGACTCTGAAAAATACAATAAACAAACATATACAAATAACATAATTTATCTAATAATATTACATCAAATAAAATGTACTCAGGCTCTCTTTTCTTTATCCCATGCTGATAAATATAACTTTTTTATCCCATTTACTTATCATCCTTTTATCTTTTATTTCAATTTCCAACATCTAATATCATATTATCATTCGTCACCTATAACCCGATCAATTAATCTATGCCGATATCAATTTCAAATTAATATTATTAGTCACCTTGAGTGTGGTTAATCAAAGGTGTGCCGATACCACCTAGTATTATTAGTTTCCATTCTATTGGATAACTAATCAAATTTTATAGTACATTTCAATGCCAATGAATCCATTGTCATCATTAGCCTTTCTATTTTTAGGGAACAACCAATCAAATCCATTTCCATACATTCCTTTCATGTTCATGCCGATGCCAATAAATCCATTGACATCATTAACCTTTCTATTTTTCGGAACAACTAATCAAGTCCATTTCCATATATTCATTTCATGTTTATGCCGATGTCAATGAACCCATTAACATCATTAACCTTCTAATTTTCTAGGAACAGCTAATCAAGTCCATTTTTATATATTACTTTCATATTCATGCCGATTCCAATAAACTCATTAGTATCATTAGCCTTTCTATTTTTTGGGAATAACTAATCAAGTTCATTTCCATATATTCCTTTTATATTCATGCGGATGTCAATGAACCCATTGACATCATTAGCCTTCCCATTTCATAGGAACATTTAATCAAGTTCATTTCCATACCTTCCTTTCATCTTTATGTTGATGTTAATGAACCCGTTGACATCATTAAACTTTCTATTTTTCGAGAGAAACTAATCAAGTCCATTTTCATATATTCATTTTATGTTCATACTGATATCAATGAGCTCATTGACATCATTAGCCTTTCTGTTTTCCAAGAATAGCTAATCAATTTTATTTTCATATATTCCTTTCATGTTCATGTCGATGTCAATGAACCAATTAATATAATTAGCCCTTCTATTTTTTGAGAAAAGCTAATCAAGTCCACATTTTTTTCATCCTTTATTCTTTTATTTATTAATCATGAATTGTAAATTTAAAGAGATTATAGTTAAACAATTTAAGTGATACAAATAGAAATATCAAGGTGTAGAACACCTACTTGCTGCATGTGAAGTTTCTACTTCTACTCCGGATTGTGGTCTAGCTGCGGTGATATCCCCTATCAACACAGGATAAATTCATCATCATCATCATCTTATTATAACATTTGGATCCATACTTGGATCCTCGAAATAACACCCTTCTATTATTTTAATATATATACATTTTTCACACTTATAAATTTATACATCCATATTTAAATTTCATTTTAACATTTAATTCATCAACATTATGGCAAACCAATTCCACATATCTAATCCCTATTTTTCTATCTTGGCCAAATGGCTACCTTGATTGTCCATTGTTAATTTTTTTCATCTTTTATTTATAATTCGACATCAACTTAACACAATTATATTCAAAACATATTTTCATAATAATTTCATGCATGTGCTTTGTCAATTTATCTTCTTCTCTCTTTAATGACCAATTTGGCTAAACCTTACTCGTAGAAAACCAAGGGTTTCTTTCAATTCCTACACATCTAACTCATCATAATAATTCATCATACACCTATATAAACATGATTTAACCCAAATATCATCATAATTAAATTCACTTTTCTCCCACATGCCTTGGCCAAATATCACATAAAGAAAAGAAACATGATTTCTTTCTAAATCCCCTAAATCTCCACTTACCCATCCATTATTGAAGTTTAAGAACACAATTATATTTAATTTACACAACAATTAAATCAATCAAATTCAAACTTCTAATCCTTATGTTGGCCAAAACTTCCATTTAGGGTGGAGGTAAATTTTCTCTTCAATGTTTTTAATTAACACTTATCCAGTCCTTTTTCTATATATATTGCTATATTTAAACATATCCATCTATCAATTAAATAAAAAAACTTCATTCCCTATTTTCTAAGGTTTGGTCGAAACCCTTAAAATAAAAAAGGTAGATTTCCTTTTCAATTAACTTAATTCATGCTTTACCCAATCTATTCACATGCTAATAAATAAGATTAACTCATAAAATCATGAAACCAACGATCCAATTTCACAAACTCATTTTCCATTATACAAATACAATACAAAGAGTTTCTTACCTTCTAAGAGCAAGGATTCAATAGAATTTCCTTTACCCCTGCTTTTCTCCACTCTAACCTTCTACTATCAAGCCTTTAAAACCCCAAAGGTTTTTTTAAAAAAATTTCTAGCTTAGTTCTCCCCTCAACCTCTCTTTGATCCGATCCTTTAATTTACCTATTTTTAATGGTTTGATTAGAAGAAATCAAGAAACTTCAAACAATAAACCCTATCTTTTTCTCCAAGTTTTGGCCAGCTATCAATGGCTTTCAAGAGAAGCTAACAAGGTATTTTTATTACCCATTTTATCATTAATTACAACCAGATATTTATCTTAGCCTAATTTTTAAATAACATATACAAAGGTTTTTAATCTTTAAAACTCATTTCAATCTATTCAATACGTTTTTATTTTATTTTATAATTAACCCATTTTATTCCCTGATCAAATTTAATTTTTTATTAATACTAAAAAATTCAGGTTTGGGTTTAATTCTTCCCTCATTTAAAAACTTCATATTCGAAACTAAACCACGTACTTGAGTCCAAAAACAATTTGGAATATTTTCTTTTTATTTCTGACTCTCTTTTCCAAGTTTTTTCCTCCACTTGACAACTCCTCCATAACAACTTTACAACTCATACCTTTTTATTTTTTTAATTATTTCTCACTATGATCTAGGATTTGTACTAGCCTTATCCAAGTGTCAAATATTTCCTGACCTCAACAGGAACTTGTGGTAACACCCAGGAGAGGTCAACCTCAGCTTTACAAAGCAAGGATACATGGAAAATATCATATATTTTGGATAGATGTGGTGGTAGAACCAATTTATTGGCAACAAGTCCTATTCTTTCAACGACCTCAAGAGGCCAAATACACCTTGGTGCCAACTTTCTCTTCTTCCCAAATCAGATGATATTTTTCTAAGGTGCCATTTTCAAGAACACTTTATCTCACACCTAGAACCTCAAAGACCTTTTTAGGTTGTTTGCATAATTTGTTTTTGCCTATCTTGGGTTGTTTTCATCATATCCTTGATAATTTTTTCCTTATTCATTGTAGTTTGTACCAATCTGGGCCCAATAAGCCTCATATCACCAACTTCCTCCGAACAAACAAGAGTTTGGCATTTCCTACCATATAAAACATAATTGGGAGCCATTTCTATTGTCATAACTTGATTTTGGGTTCCCTAAAATTATAAAAAAATAAAATAAAATTGTGTAGGACACGTGACTTGGTTGGCAAGAATAGGCTGGAGTAAATGTATAAATGAGAAATGGAGGAACTAAACTTGATCTATGATAAAATTAGAAACTCAATTGCACCCTCAAAGAATCTAGATGTAAAAGACAACGCAAATTCAAGGTGAACTTAAGTGAATATTAGACGAATTTGCATAAAAATTAAGTCTAAGGACTTAATTAATTTTTTAATAGGCTCAATTGATTTAATTATGGGCATAATTAAAGATTTAATTAGGTTTAGAATTAGTGTAGGCCAAAATTAAAATAATTAATTAAGTGCAAGGACTTAATTAGATTTTTAATAGGTCAAATTAATTTTATTAAGAACTTAATTAGTGAAAAATTAGGTTTGAAAGCCTAATTCAGGCATAATAGAGAAGAATGGAATTTTAAAGGACCTAATTTAATTTTTACAAGTTTAATCAGATTCAATCAAGGACTTAATTTAAGAAAAATCAAGTTTGAAGGCCTAGTTCCGATCAATTCACAAAGATTGAAAGATTAGGGACACAATTGAAATTTTGAAAGGCTAAATTGGTGCAATCAATGGTTCAATTGAAAAAAAATTTAAGATTGAAAGCTGACTGAGGGTCAAATTGAAGAATATCCGAGACCAGGTGCCATATTGAAAAAGACATCGAAATTGAGGGTCCAAACCGACATGACCAGGGACTCGATTGAAAGAGAAAATTAGGAAAATCAATTGAATTTAATGGAAATCAAAAGATTGGGGACTATTTGGAAAATAAAGAAAGATATGAACAAAATAACTCTATTTGGCGTCACTGTTCATTTTATCCTTCATTGTTCCCATGAAGAAATTTGGCGAGAAACCCTTTTGTAGAGCCATTAAATGCCCTACCACACCTTAGTTAAGAAAAAAAGGGATGCTACTTTGATAGACCTGACATCGTACTATATTTCTAGCATCGTTTCTACTGAGTTGTCACTTGAGAGCTACTATAATGAACGTCTAAAACCTTTGACTCAGTCAACCTTTGAAAGCTTGATAAGAGGGTACAAGGTTTGTTGGTTTGTTATGAAAGACAAGGATTGGTTAGAAAGGGGTTGAATGGTGAATATTAAAATGAAAAAGAGAGTTGAAACCTCTCTAGGGATCTTTTATAAATAAAAGTAGTAGACATATTGAAGAAAGGACCAAGAGCAACACCCAAATCCATTACACCAGTAAAAAACACAACGTCATCTCCTCTGTTCCAACACCAAGTCCACCACATAAGACACCACACTAGCACCCAATCCACACCACCGATGACCACACAACCTCATCTCCCATGTTGTAGTTGAGAACAACAACCAGAGACCATTGTAAGAACCACCACGACCACTACTTCTTTTCCTCTCCTAGTTCACAGTAGTAATATCAATGTAGTATCTCCTCAACATCAACATAGCAATCTAATAGTAGCAAAGTCCTTCTCAACAACCAACATCTCGTAGGTAGCAAGGATTTAAAAACTCAACAATACTCTGACATGTTGGTTTTAACACCAGACCAATGCCATCAACTTTAGCAACTCAAAGCTAGGTAAGGTTTCTCCCTTACTCCTTCAAGTTATATGTTATTATGGGATTAGTTATAGTTACTGCATAATAATAGGAACTGTGGGTTGATACGAGAATGAAGCTTATAACTAAAAAAGGCATGTTGTGTATATGGTTTTTGGGTAGTTTTTTTTTTATATCATTTTGATATGCCAAGTATTATGTATTTTATATGGGTGATGTTTTTGGACTAGGATTATTTTCCTTTAAAAGAACAAAATGAGGATGGGCCTTTTACTTAAACCTAATTATTCTTTGGGTCTATATTTTTCCTTTTAGGCTAAGCTGTGGGTCCACGAGCTAGGGTTAAGAGGCATAGCCAACGTGGCTGGTCTGAGTCCACTAGCTTAAAACAATGTTTAGTTGTGCAAAATTTTATAAAGGAAAAATGTTTTTTATTTTATTTTAGGGAATGTTTGGCAAACCTGCCCTAATGAATTATTGACAATTTGATTTACTTATCATTCCTTGTTTTATCAAACAAAGTTTTTTTTTTAATTCTTTTAAGGATATATTTTGTAATTAATTTTGAGTTCTTCACTTTATTTTTACTCTTTCATATTTAGCATTTAGGATTATAACCTACACATGATGTGTTTTTTTAATATTAAATAAACTTGGTTCTTTTTAAAAAAAAAAACAAAAATCTTTTTATTTTTGAGTTTTCCTTCAAAGCCTTGATACCTGACAAGTAGATTCATCTACCCATCACCATTAACCTATCATTTAGGACCTTAAAAGGTGTTTCAACCCCTTGATTCACCTTCTCCCTGATCTTTTCTACTTCCACATCCAATCATTAGGCCTTCAAAACCTTATCTTGAAGCACGAAATGAACCTTAATCTGGGACATCAAAGATCTTTCAGGCCTAAACTTAGCTATAATTTCATTATTCGTAACTCTATTAGTTCCTTTTTCTCTTAGACCTCTACATTACTCATCACCGCTTTACATTTTCTACTTAAAGTATCAGCCACTATATTGACCTTTCCTAGATGTTAATCAATTACATAGTCATAATTCTTTATCAACTCCACCCAACATCTTTATCGTATATTCAATTCATTTTACGACATTAGATACCTCAAACTTTTATGATCAGTAAAAATATGAACCTGTGATCCACAAATATACCCTTGGATAAGATAAATGCCCCAAGAACACCATTTTTTAGAACCAAAACTCATATATATTGAACTTAGTATATAATTTGTTCTCACTTAGAATCTACAATACTTTCTTTAAGTGTTGCTCATGCTCTATATAAGAACTCGAATATACTAATATCTCATCTATGAATACCACCACATACGAGTCCAAAAATGGTCTAATTCAATTCATCAATTCCATTAACATCACTATGGCATTAGTCAACCTAAAAGACATTACCAAAAACTCTTAATGTCTATAATGAGTTTTAAAAGTTCTTTTCTATATATCTTGTTCCCTAATCCTCAATTGATGGTACCCGGCCTCAAGTCTATCTTGGAGAATACTATTGCCTCTTTTAACTGATCAAATAGATCCTCTATCTATATAAGTAGATATTTATTTGTCATTGTCATTTGATACAACTTTCAGTAATTAATACACAACCTGATGGTGCCATCTTTCTTTTTTATAAACAACAATGAAGCTCTTTAATACGAGTTACTAGGTTGGATAAATCCTTTATCCAGTAACTCCTAAAGCTCTCTAATGTAAGTTACTCCCCAACCTGGACCTTCAATTTTGCCAACTTTACGGACGCCATGTTATACAGAGTTTGTGCTATAGAGGTGGTTCTCGGTAATACTTCAGTCGGCACTTAAATCTTCCTAACTAGGGGTAACCCCAAGAATTCTTTCGAAACACATTTGAATATTCCCTTACTACTGGAATACTAGCTAGCTCTATTTTTTCCTTCTCCAATTCTCTTACATAAGCCAATATACATGACACCCTTTCCTTATCAACTTTACAACTTCCATGACCAAAATCATGTAGTTGGGATATTACCTTTCTCTCTTTTCTAAATACCACTCTCTTGCCACACTCCCTTTAGATAATCACTATTTTGGTGAAACAATCCATTTATGCCTGATGTACACTTAACTAATTCCAAGATCAAATCAAAATAACACAAGTTCAAAGGCATCAAGTCTACCCTCAAGTCTAATTCCTCTATATACAGTCTAACCTTTTTATATACATTATCAATATCTTTATTTTCTCTTAGAAGTGATTAACAGTTACTCTTATATCCATTCAACTAAACAACATATACAAGTTATTTATAATTTGACATGATATAAAAGATTGGCTTGCTCAAGGATCAAACAAATCATAACCTTGCATGAATTTTATTTGTAATGTATCTGCCATAATATTTGGTGCAACTCCCACGTCCTTTAGTGTTATTTGATACACTCGACCCTGGGTCCTCTCTCCCTAAATCATAGGTTGGCTTCTATTAACACTTGCTCTAGACTAGGTGATCCTCGTAGGTCTATTAATAGTGACAGATTGCTCCTGAATCTGTGTAGTAGTCTTTTGACCCTAAATAACTGTTGTAGGTTGCTAAAGGCACTCCTTCTCGTGGTCTATCTCTTCATAATAAAAACAGTCTCTCCACTTATGCCCCTTACTTTTGCATATGACACCTCCTTATTAAAGCTGAACAATCCCCAAAGTGTCTCTAATTTCACTTTGTATATAACAAATATATGAGCCCTCTTTACTCGGAGACCTTTCTGAAAGACTTACCACTTGACATGCCTGTCTATTAGAGGACCCCCCTCCACTAACATGTGTCCATCCTTTTGAATTTCCTATTAGAGTGAAATCTCCTCCCCTTTTCTAAAATTGATTAGATGATTGTCCACTTTTCCTCTTATTTGGAAGATGAGGTTTACTAGTGAAGAATACATAATCCATCATCTTCACTCCCATCACCTGTCACTGTTCAACTTTCTTTTTCTGTTCATCTATGGTCACTCTCTCTATGTCTCAAGTTTAAGAACTTATGTTCTTTATCTTTTTATGCCGCCAAAAGTTATATCGCTCCTCAAATTCTGCCCTAAACTCCTACCAAGTCAGCACCTCTCTAGACCTCCTCTCCCTATTAGTCTCCCACCAAGAGTGAGCATTTTTTGTTAACAGCTGGGTCATACAATCAACCCATAACTCTTTTAGCATTGACATTTGATTGATTTTCCTTTTTACCTTCCTCAACCAATGTCCTACAATCTCAACATCCTTCTCCCCTAAATATATCACACATGTTATCTGTCTCATGCTTTTCACTCAATGTACCAGGGTGACAACTTTCTCTTCTTTAGATGTAATATAAGAAGCTTCAGTTATCCCTGTCCCTATTGCTTTAACCAATTGCTCCAAAAAGATAGGGTTTGATATGGTGTAGGCATGGCAACCGACACTATTAGCGGGGGCTTATTTGCTTACCTCTATCTATCTGATGTCTTGGGTAATGATAAATCTGTTTATCAAGAAATAGAATCATCCCGGCACCCAACTGATTCACCCCTTTTAAAGTGCACTGAAACCATATGTATATATGAAGCAATATTTATCAATAAATCTCCTCCCTACTCATAATCATCATAGAGTATATTGTATTCTTTTCCCTGAACCGGGGATGGATCAGTCCTGGTTCCATGTCTAGTCCGGATCATTCTAAAACACATTCCAAATTCATATCAATCATTAATCCAAGTTTACTGGATTGAAGCTAGTGCTCTAATACCAACTGTAACAACCCTAATTTCTAGGACAAAACACATACTTAAATACAAAATTATTAAGCATTTTTTCATATATGTATTCCTTTTAGCATGTACAATAACCTTTTAAAATTACTAAGTACTCTACCATAATTTCTACCGAGATTCCAACAGAGTTTCCTCCATAATAGAACATCACAAGTTATCAACTTAACCTGTTTTACTTCCCCACACAAACACAATTCCTTGATCCAATCATTCTGGATCATGATCCACATCAACTCTATTCCAGTAATTTCATCTCATCCAATAAGACATATAATCAATTATATAATGCATTAATTATAAAGTATGAGAGTTTATATAAAATCTAGCTAATCAAATCCACATTTCTTTCATTTCTTTCACCCTATATTCTTTCATTTATTAATCATGAATTGTACATTTAAAGAAATTACAGTTAAACAATTCAAGTGATACAAATAGAATATTAAGGTGTAAAACACTTGTCTGCTACACATGGAGTTCCTACTTCGGACTATGATCTGGCTGCAGTGGTATCCCCAGTCAACACAAGATAAATTCATCACCATTATTTTATTATAACCTTTGGATCCATACCTAGATTTTCAAAATAACACCCTTATTTTATTTCAGTATATATACATATTTCAAACTCATACATTTATACATCCATATTCAAGTTTCATTTTATCATTTAATTCACAAATACTAAAGCAAACCGATTTAACATACTTGATCCCTATTTTTTTTTATCTTGGTCGTATGGCCACCTTGATTGTCCATGGTTAATTTTCTTCATCTCTTCTTTATAATTCGATGTCAACTCAACACAATTAGATTCAAAATATATTTCCATAATAATTTCATACATGTGTTTTGTCAATTTATTTTCCCTCTTTAATGGCCAATTTGGCCAAACTCATAGGAAACCAAAGGTTTCCTCCAATTCCTACACACCTGACTCATCATAATCATTCATCATACACCTATTTAGACATGATTTAACCCCAATATCATAATAATTAAATTAATTAAATTCACTCTTCTTCCACATGCTTTGGTTGAATATCACCTAAGGAAGAGAAACATGATTTATTTTCAAATTCCTTAAATCTCCGTTTATGTTTCAAGTCACACAATTTATACTCATTTTACACAAAAAATGAATCAAACAAAATCAAACCTTTAATCCCTATGTTGGCCGAAACTTCCATTTAAGGCGAGCAATAAATTCTCTTTAATTCTGTCAATTGACACTTACCCAATCTTTTTTTTAATCTATATTGCCATATTTAAATATATCACATCCATCAATTAAATAAAAAAAATAATCCCGGTTAACCTAAAAAATATATTTTTTTAAAAGATCAAAACAACATGGTTTTTAATTTCAATATTCAATGTAAAATAAAACATCAATTTATTTTTAAAATATATAAATTTAGTAGAAATATTTATTAAGATTAAAATAAATATTTTCATATTTTATTTTATTTTGCTTATCATAAATCAAATAAACATGATAAATAAATAATCAATTTATTTAATATATTATTATCAAACATAGTTATTTTTTTTTCTTGTTTACTTCGTCCTATTGTTTTAGTTTCTTTCTATTCTATTCTATTCGATTCGAGGATGGTAACCAAATTGAGAATGAAAAAACAACTCATAAATCCCCAAATCAAAATGTATTGTTAATTGCAAATTCACCAATAAAATGGCAATAATTTGAAAGTAATTTAGAGTACTTGAGTCCAAAGGTCATCACTAGGCCACCTACCCACGTGAAGGAACGAAAGTGATGTAAAATTCCAAAAGCACATCGAGAGCGCAGAAAAGCCAACTCTAATATGTTTCCACTTCTCTTCACGTGACCTTCCTTCACTTCTCTCGATACCCCCCCACTTGTCTTCTCCGTCACTCTTTCATCTCCTCCGACAACCTAGGCAGTCGCCTCCACTGAAACCAGAAGAATCCACCCCAACTATCTCAAGCAAGATTTAGTTTAGTTCGAGAACCCATCTCTCTTTCTTGATCATCATCATCATCATCATCTCCACCAATCCAATCCAATCCAAACCATAGCAATGCCTCAGCAACCCCACCATTCCTTTCTTCTTCTCTCCATCTTGATGCTGATCTGTTCTCTATATAGCATTATTTCAGCAGATCCTCTGTTCCATGAATGTACTTCAAAGCAAGATACATCGTTGAGATCTTCTTCATGCCCTCCATTCGCATCCACTTCTCCTCCTCCTTTCCCCTTCTCTTTATCACCTGGTTGTGGTCACCCTTTCTTTCAAATAAAATGCTCTTCTCCTCACTCCATAATCTCCATTAATAACCTCTCTTTTGCTCTCCTTCACTTCGACCCCAACTCCTCCTCTCTTCTTCTATCTCCTCAACTCTCCTCTATAACATCCTCTACAACGATAAGACCCGCTGCTACTTGCTTTAGTGATCTTTCTTCCATTCCTGCCCATTCCATCAATCTCTCCGGTTCACCATTTCGAGTTTCTGATTCTTATTGTTCTCGGCTTTCTGTTCTGCGCTCTTGTTCTCCACCAAATCTCCCAAACTGCAGCCACTGTCCCTGGGAGTGTAAGCTCGTCAAGAACCCGCTTAACCTCCTCAATGACTGTGGATCTGCTACTCCTCGTAGTCTCCAAAAGCAGGGATGTCAAACCGACATCTTAGAGTACCTTGACAATTTCTTGAAAATCGGGTTCCAAGTTGAGTACGATGAGTCTCAAGATTCCTTCTTCTCCAGCTGCAGGGAATGCAAATCCAAGAAAGGAATCTGTGGCTTCAATTCCTCAGACCCAGAAAAGAATTTCTTTTGTTTTCAGTCCAGAACTCGGTTTTCACCTACATGGATTCACCAAAATGACCCAAACCGAGTCGCCATTTTGTGCTCCATCTCCGCAGTGTTATGTCTTGTAATTGCCGTTTTGGTTTTTGGAATTGTTTTTAGGTTTAGGCGATTGAAATCATTGAAAACAGAAGACGACCCAACGACACTGTTCCTTCACCGCCACCGCTCTGCTAGTCTTCTCCCTCCTGCGTTCACCTTCGAGGAGCTTGAATCCTCAACTAACAGGTTTGACCCCAAGCGTAAAATTGGAGATGGAGGGTTTGGGTCTGTGTATCTAGGCCAGCTCTCTGATGCCAGAATCGTTGCTGTTAAATACCTCCACAGGCACCACCAAGCTGCAGCCGCTGGCAGAGCATTTTCAACCAAGTCATTCTGCAACGAAATCTTGATATTATCTTCAATAAATCATTCAAATCTCGTTAAACTTCACGGGTATTGCAGTGATCCAAGAGGGTTACTTCTGGTGTATGACTACGTCCCCAACGGCACTCTCGCTGACCACCTCCATGGAACAAACAACTTGCACCGTAAAAGTTCTTTAACGTGGCAAGTGAGGCTTGATATCGCATTGCAAACGGCTTTAGCTATAGAGTACTTGCATTTCTCAGTTAAACCACCCATTGTTCACAGAGATATTACATCATCCAATATTTTTATAGAGAGAGATATGAGAATCAAAGTGGGTGATTTTGGGCTTTCAAGGCTTTTAGTCTTGCCTGAAACATCTTCATCTTCATCTGGGTATGTTTGTACCGGGCCTCAAGGCACACCTGGATACTTGGACCCGGATTACCACCGGTCGTTCCGGTTAACAGAGAAGAGTGATGTTTACAGCTTTGGAGTGGTTTTGTTGGAGCTGGTTTCAGGTTTGAGGGCAGTGGACCAGAGTAGGGACAAGAGGGAGATGGCTTTGGCTGATCTTGTAGTATCCAAAATCCAAATGGGTCTGCTTCGTCAGGTTGTTGACCCTGTTTTAGGTGTTGATGAGGAAACTATGAACGGTATTGAATCCGTGGCTGAGCTGGCCTTCAGGTGTGTGGCGGCGGACAAGGATGATCGGCCAGATTCGAGGGAGGTTGTGGAGGAGCTGAGTCGGATTCGAAGCCGAACGATTGGCATTAAGTAAATTGTCACGACCCGAATCTGGACCATCACAACATATCTGCATTATCTGGTGGGCAGTTGTGCGAAGGAGTTGGCATGGCTAAAGGTTTTGATTATGTTGTGTGGGCATGGCTGTGCTCTGGTGTGGGGAGATCAGTTGTTGATTGGTGTGGTTTGGGGCTTTTGATTGACCTGACTACTAGTCATGGTTGGGCGTTTTATGGTGTCTGCTTTGATTACAGACACTTGTAGTTTATGATGAAGAGAAGATGTCCATGCCTTGTAAGTAGTTAGCTGTCTTTACAGTTTATCTAAATCTTCAATTGTCAATTTTGCTCTCATCACAGCAAGTATGAAGAGGAAACTCTGCGTATTTTGTATAGTATAAAAGTTCGTTCAGGATGTAGCAAGGAGTACTAGAATTGTTGCAAGCTCATCCTTTTTGGCTCTGTTCTGATCAAGTTAGCAACATGGTTGCTAAACTGCATTTGCACAAAGTCACCTTTCTGATGTAATTTCTGGTGAAAATGTTTCTATCAGAGAAACCTAATCTGCTGTGACAAACAAAAACAAAAAAAACCTCGCACCTTCCACTTCTAATCCTCGGATGAAGCTTGCTGCCACAGCAACAAAGACTTCACAAGCAATCATTTCTTCTTCATTTCTAGTTTAATCTTTTTGCCTTTCCTAGTTTAATCTTTTTGTACACCCTCATCAACTATTATTAGCGCAAGGTGTATGATATGATTGAAAACATGCTCTATTATTATCCCATCAGTGTCAAAATATCTGATACGCCCACTGATCAACCAAAATATTGATTGCCTTTATTTTTGCTTTCACACAATGGTAACTTTATCTAGTTCAGTCTTCAGACAAACAGACTCATCGATTCACCTTTCCTTTTCATTGTTCTCCCTTGATTGAGATGGAATCATGGGATGCAGATAAAGGATAACTAGGAACGATGGAAGAAAGGTTACACATTTTTCATCTGTAATTCACACAGTTATGAAGCAAGGCTAGAGCCGAGTAGTAATTCATGTATGTAACAAGATGTCCAAATGCATAGCTGGTAGATTGATCCATCTTTCATGCCACCTGAACAAAATGTGCAGCTTCTAAGGCCCTAGCCTTCTCACCAGCAACTGTTGCTTCCTGACTGCCTGTCATTGCATAGCCTCTCTCCTACAATAAATAGGTCATGAAATTGTCACTCATCCAGATCATTTTATCCTTAAAAAAAACTCCGCATACAAGTCAGGGCTATACCAATAAGCGCCACATGAATGGGGTTCCTTCCCTCTTCTTGATCTGCTTCTCCATTACTCCTATTGCTACAACTCAAGAAAGAAGTCAGAAGGGCCACAATGAAGTTAAATTGCAGAAATAGGAGGTTTGGGATGCCAAACGTATGTACCCTTGGCGGCTTGTCCAGTATTTAGTAACATGCTGTACCAGACTTCATTAAATACATCAAGTTGTTCATCTGATGCCCCAAGCATCTAGCACAAAGGACAGTAAAATTCATATCTTTTAATTCAAATGTGTAAATACAGCTGATCAAAACACATGAATCAACTTGATAATAGTACCTTACAATCATTGGCATCAAAATCTGAATCAAGTAAATCTAATGCCTGCTTGTCATTACCCCTCCCATACTCGAATAAGGCTTCTGCAAGCTGAGAAAAGGGGAAAATGAAATCCTTGCATATCTCAAAAACACCTTTCAAAAAGCATCTGAAGAAATCAATAGCAACAGATTTATGAAAAGGAAGTTTTGTGAATTTAAGAGAGAAAAATGCGAATCCAACCCACAATTGCTTCAATTTTCTGATCATTTGTTACAAACAAAGAAAAGAGGAAAAGGTTATATATTCTAATTATGGTCAACATCCATACCCCTCCAGGATGGGGGTTTGCTGCATCTTTGGGATGTGGCCTAGTTGCATCCAAAGGTATCTTACCAGCTACTAACATGAAATTGTATAAATGGAGATAAAAAATGGTAAGAGAAGCAGCAATCAGAACAAACCTGAATCGCTTTCTGCATTCTTTGTTGCTTCTTCTTGCTCATCTTATGAATTCTGCAAAATGACGATGAGATTACAATAATGTAGGGCCATGCATGAAAATGTATAAAGATAGCACAGGCTTCTACCTGGATTTCAAGCCCTCAAGTAAATCTTCTGCCTTTGAAGGTTCACCAGTTTTAGCCAAGGCCCATAATATCAACACATCAAGGTGCCACTCTAAATACCAGTTGGCCTAGATATTGTAATGCACATGGAAGTATCACATAATAATCAGACAACACGAACACAGTAACATGAAAAATACGTGCCCATATGCATACCAATGGTATTTAAATATAATTGCTCGTGAAAGCATGAAAAATGCATCTCAAAACAAATTATCATTGGAATTTAGAGCTTTAATTAAAGTCAGTCTTCAACTGTTGCAAACTTCACTCCCGGGGTGAGCTAAAAGAAATTTTGTTCCATCCGCTCCTTTGGCATGTAGATGCAAGCTCCTGATTCTTGTATTATATGTTTGATAATGAAGAGACAGTATGCACAAACAAGATAATAGAAAAACAAAACAACAGCATGCAAGGTGCTGATAGCTGAAGCACAATCCAGGAATCGTCTGTGTCCAGCATATCCAGCGCAGAAGACACAGCTAATTGTCCAGCAAACCTGTAAGGATTCATATATCTAGGAGAGAAAACTGCCAAATCCAGGGAAAGGGGGTTCTTTTTCCATATGAAGAGCACAATTTGCATGCTTTGACCTTTGATTTCTGAAACTTAATCTTTTCAATAACAACTATATTTTCATGTTGTTCATTTCAGTTATAGTGATTATAGTTATAGTTACGGGGCTGGTCTATTATAACGAAGTTATAACAACAGAAGATTATTAGTTACTAAATTCAGCTTTTTGTTTCGGACTGTGTGAGGATACAAAATTCTTGAAATAAGCCTTCACAGAAAATCTTAGAGACTTTTATGATCTCTCAAATAGAATAAAGTAGAGATGATCATTCAGATATGTTTTGCAAAGTTTCATGAGAGAACTATATTCCAACAAATCACAGACATCACTCATTGATTGACTAGTTACTTTTTCTATGGTTCTTACACTAAAACACATATAACTTACTTGATCCGTTATGCAGGAAGCTAAAGTCTTCAGACGGTCCTCAAAGATGTCAAGCTCACCCCTTAGATACACACGCAACAACAAACCCAGAGCATTCAAGTACACCTGAATGCACAATAAAAGTAAGATCACTTCCGCACAAAATGAGGGCGAAATTTGAACAGATAGCAGAATAACATACTTCTGGAGGCACAGCATCAGATTTTTCCAACTCTTTCCAGATATGTTGGTCATAAACTTCTAAAACTTTTCTCACCGGAGCATGACCTTCCAAGTAGCAAAGAGCAACATGCCACCAATTATGTGTCAGCCTGTAGATTGAAACAGTGACGCCACCTCGGGCATTGGAGAAAGCCATCAGGAAATTTATAATAACATATAGCATCTCATTTCTATACTATAACATTTTATACATACATAAATGACAAGCAAGAACTCCATGAAGATGAGCATTCTTCCATGAAGTCTACTGCGTCTTTGAAACGGCATTGATACTGAAGGACATGACACATCTGCACAAGAATTGACACTCAAAAGGATGGTCTATTCTAGCTCTTGCTATCATAGAGTACTTAGTCACTCCAAACCAAACTCATACTCCTGATCTCTCTTAAAAGACGAGTTAAAATTTATCCATGACAATGAGCAAAATAGTATGTTCCACTACGGTGGAAAAAACATAAAAAGGCATGATATCATGTACTGCATCATACTAAGATGATGAGAACTCACAGCATGTTGCGCCCAGTAATCTTGCTTGTTGATCTCATATCCCTTTCTTGCTGCTTCCTCAGCATCAGCCATTCGGCCCAGCTCTAATAACGAAAACGCAAGCATGCCATATATATAATCTTCTTCTTGGTTTCTGGGTAGAACCTGTTGAAATGAAAAGTCTTGTTAACCCCAAGGTCGTTGTTAATAAAATATACCTTATGCTATCTGGCCAGAAATGAACCTGTTGCACAAGGTCCAGGGACAGGTCAGGTCTACCCATGTAGAAACATAAAACTTGAGCTCTTTTAAGAGTAACTAGATCTCTCGGGTAATCATTGAGGAGCTGTAAAATAAAATGTATGCATCAAATGAAATTAGAGGTTGTATGATTAAAGCCCATATAAATCATTTAATGACATAGTGTTCAATTAGCATTATAATTTAAATTATGTAACTAAGGAAAAAAAAAAGACTTACGCTAAAATAAATTTAGAAAAAGCCCCCCTTTTTTGAAGGCATTAAGGAAGAATAGGGATTTTCTCTCATGGCCAAAATGCATTAACAGATTAGCTTTAAGGATAGAGGGGGTGAAAGGGTAGGCGTACCTTAGAATGAAATTGAAGAGCAACATCATCATCTCTATTCTCACAAATCAAAGAATTAAGAGCATCAAAAACTGCTTTCTCATAAGAGGTGGCTTCTTCCTGTTTGTTAAAAGAAATTTCACAGGTGAAACATCCCATAAAAAGACAAAGGCCGTACATGAGTACAGAGGGCAAAACACTTACAAGTCGAGAGTTTGCAGCCTGGATATGGAAAGAAGCTCGGGAAGGATTGGCAGAGGAGCAGAGGAAATGAGCTGCCAGAATATTGGCTAACACGCAGTCTTTGTCATGAAGTGTAGCTTCCAAAATCACACGCCTCTCTCTTCCATAACTAAGAACCTTCATTTAGCCAAGAATCAACACCAACCCAAAAAAAAAAACTCCCTCTTTCTCTCTGGCAATCCAATTAATAAGAGGAGATAGAGAAAAGAAGACAGACCTGGTGGTAATAAGAGTTGATGGCAGAGATGCAAGCATCCGAGGAAGTGTTGACCTCGTAACCCCAATTGTCCAATTTAACACCACCTTCCATTTCTTCTGTCTTTCTTTCAACAATCACAGTGTTGCCGTCGCGGTCTGTGTAGGAGAAATAAGGACAGTTGCGACAGGGAAGAGTGTCGGGGACTCCAATAACGAATCTTGGTTTTATTTCCTTTGATCACAGTGTTGCCGTCGCGGTCTGTTTAGGAGAGATAAGGACAGTTGCGACAGGGAAGAGCGTCGGTTTTATTTCCTTTTACGTAGGGGCCACCCGTCTATACATTTCGTGACTGTAAACTTCAGTCCTTGTAGTTATTGAAATTGATTAATTAAGCCTTATCGTTTCTCATTTCTTTTTCTATTTATAATAGAAAAACAAATTGTGAAATATATGAAAGATTAACCTATATATATATATATATATATATATATATATATATATATATATATATATATATATATGCCTGGATTTTGGAATCACAAGAACTAATTAATTACGCTTATATTTTTTAGTCAACTTTGTCCTTAGAGATTATCTGTATTTGCATTTGTTTTTCATTCGATTAGTTTTTAATTAGTTTAGAATAAAATAGGAATGATTTTCGTCCACATTTTCCTAATCTAGTAATTAGTAATCTTATCCATATACTGTGACATTGTTGTGATTCAATCCCCATTAGAAATGGCGCAGAAAAAGGACTTTTCTCGAGCGATATAAGAATGGAATTGTGTAAGAATAACTACCATTAAAATTATATTTAATTACAATAATGTAAATACTGTTTTTTTTTGGCTATCAGATTTTTTTTTTACAGTTTTATCTTTATATTTGGTATTCACCTCAATTTATGAATCATGATTAGTTTTTATTTATATTTTGGTGCCATTTATAACTGGTTTTCAAATTACGTTTGATGAAAATTTAATTTTTATTATTTAAAATTAATTTTTAATATTTTTGGATCGTTTTGATATGCTAATATTAAAAATGATTTTTTTAAAAAAAATTATTATTTTGATATATTTTCAAGCGAAAAAACACTTTAAAAAGCAACCGCTACCACATTCCCGAATATATTTTTCTTTATCACATGCTTAAAGTCTCTAAGGTGATGTTTGGTGCTATGAAATCGGTTGAGTTTTATCGAAGCTAGCATGTAGCAGTAGTTGGTTCCAGCTGGCCTGATTGTGATTGTGGTAGCAGTTGCGGTTTAAAGTGTTTTTCTTGGTGACAATACATGACTCTGGTTCTACAAACATGAATTTTGTTGTTCTTTCCAATAGGAAAATGACAGAATGCTTAATTTTAAGACCATTTCTGGGCTGAATGCAGGCTACTTGCTTGATTGGGTTCATATATACCACAATTGATTCATGATTTGCATAAAAGTATACACAACCTTCCCTTCCTTCACGTAAGACTCGCTCGCCCTCGCTAGCTTATATATACTAAACTAGGGCCTCTTCGTTGCTAATTGGACTTATTATTTCCACCAAATTTGAATGCTTGTTTTTATTCATAATTCTCAAGGCAAAAATAATCAAATAAGTCTCCAATCTTAACAGAGTTTTAGGTTGACCTTCTTGTGTTTCATCAGATAAGGCTCTGTGCTTTCCTTTCCTTGAACTTAATTTTGGCCCTTCTTAATTCTTGACTTATAAGATGATCTTGCTTTAGCAATGTTGTAACCTAATTTTTTTATCCTTTTTCTTTTAGTTTTTTGAAAAATCTAAAAAATAGTAAAAAAACAACAAAAATCAAAAACTTTATTTTTGATGTATGTGTTGTTTTTGGAATTTTTAGCGTCTTTTCAAAAGAATTAAAAATTTACTCTCGACACGTTTGGTTTTTAATGCGCTCATTTCAAAATTATTGATTAGTTTTTCTCATTGAGTCGACGTTGTCATTATCTTTTTTTTTAAATCAAAATACAAAAAAATATATATTGGACAAAGGAACCAAAAATGCAAAAAAAAAAAAAAATAGGGACCAAAGTGATTTTAGGTTGCTTGGTCACCAAGTTTGTTTGGAGACCAAGCAATTAGAAGGAAAATGACAAATTTTTTTTTGTCTATAAATAGACGATTGTACAACAACAAAAAAAGAAGAAACGGAGGAATTTTAGGAGAAAACGAGTTAGAGCAAAAGAAGGCCACACACAGTCACTCACCACACAGAATACCCTTATTCATTGTCCCTGCAACCTCCTGAACCTTTACCAACTGCACTCAAAGAAGCCACCATTACTTTTAGTTGAGGCTCCTTATGGTAAAAAAGGGGCCATGGACTAATTATTTGAAAGAAACAAGGAGACCATTTTTTTTACTCTCTCAGACCCACAAAAGAATCCAAGTCGTGTCTCTTCTTTTTTGTGACAGCCTTCATTCTCTTTACCTCTCATTGCCAACGACGACCACAACTTCCATCAACGTTGGTGAAATAGCCACCATCTGAACACCGTTGATCCAAATAGACCTGTCACCTCCTCCACCATTAAAAAAAAGAACAACCATTGACGGCCATACCCACAGCCGCCAACAACCCCAATCTCATTATCAAAGACACAAATTATCAGTCTCCCCTTCATCTTTCAACTGCCAACAGTGTCCCTTCACTATGACTTTTTTATTTTCCCAACATACGGTTAATAGTCAACCACCTTTCCCCTGTCATTTTTTCTCAAGACAACAGTGACAACACAGTCCCCACCATTAAAAACCACGACCTCTCTTCTCCTAGTGGCCGTTAAACACAACTCAGCCATACCCAGCCATGACCAACAACAACAATCATCAGCAACAACATGTGACCCTCACCCTTCTCCTCCCTTTCAACCCAACTAAATCACCCAAACCTAATACAAACATGACCCATTTATCCCCCCTCTAACCAAACCAAATCACCCAAACCCGAAACCAACAAGTCATAAACCTGATGTTGTTGTTGACCTAACCAACCTCCTCCATTATTACCAACAAGATCCATCTTCTCCCGTCACGCCTTTCCCCCTATTGAATGTTGAAATAACTAGAAAGGAGAAGGAAAAAAAATATCAAGAAATAGATTTGTGAATAAGGAAAGAAAAAGATGAAAATGAATTGCTTGTGTTGATTCTCTTTTGTAGGCATTCATTTAGACTCATCGCTGGCATAAGGAGGAAGAAGAGTAGGAACCACTACAGATCCACCAGGTCTCGACCTTCATTGAGTGGTGGCGTGTGAACCCACACACCGCTAATGGTGGTGACACGTGGATACACGCGGCACCACTGTTCCTCCACTTCCCAAAGTCTTCCAACGTTGTTTCCTTGGTTACAATAGTCTCTCCAATTAATTTCCCATCCTTGGAAGGTCGGTTTATAACCTCAAATTAATTTTTTGGAAAATTGCTATAATGTTATGAAATTTAGAACAAAATGCTTATTATTATGTATAATTTTTGGACTGTTTGGACACTTAATTTGGTTTGATGGTGTTGTTTTTTTTTATTTAAGATTGATTTGAAAAGGGTGTAGTATTTCCAAGATAATGGGAGAGCTTCACTCTATTGAAGGAATTATTATCGGAGATGACTTACATTCCTTTGCTACTAAGTACTTGTGTTTAAGGAGGAAAAAAGAGATATGGGTTAGTATGGGAGATCTTGAAAAGAAAAAATAGCTATAGAAAATGTATGAGCGAAGTAAAAAAAACTTAGATGGAGAGGTACATCTTGTTTTCTTATGCATGATGTTATTTCTTCTTAAAACAATGCATCTATTACAAATTTTCATATGTTATTTAACATGTTACATATATATAGATTTCTTATCATCTAATTACCTTTGCAGCTGAATATGATGGTTGTGCTAAGGCGATGATTGCCCATATCATGACTACTTTATGTTGGTAGAGAATTTTGTAATTGAACATTTAAATTTGTTTATTGTTAGTAGCTCTCTTTCATACTTAGTTAACTTTAATTATTTTAGAGTTTATTCTATGAACTCAGAAAGGAAGATTAGTAATTTAAATATGTTGTGTTTCCAGTTGTTTAGTATGATGAGTTGGTCATTTGGTAACATTTAATTGATGAGATAATGTGATTACTTTTTATGTCAATTATGTCTACCATTGGTTTGAGAAAGTTATTATTTGTTATGAAATTGACCATAATTAAGTGTTGATGGTTTTTTAAAGGAACATGTGTGTTTGCATTAGGGTTTATTATTGAATGGCGATGGACATCAATACTAGATAAGAGATGAATAATTTTATTGTGTACATGTTTGTTCGTCATAATATTGGTGTTAAAAGCTAAAAGAAAATTGTTAATAGGGACATGAATTTTTTTAAAGTCATATCTTGGATTTTTTATGCTTAGATGTTGTTAGCTCTATAGCCATAGAATGGTTATGGATGAAGTTAATTTTTAAAAATGATAGTGACCCTGTTTAACTCTTGTTACACTATTCTCTCTCCTATATATATATATGCAATCAACTCGCCTTGCACTTGACACAACATCATCTAGCTTTTCTTGTATTCCTTTCTTTCCCTATTCAAGTTCTAGTACAAAACTCATATCTTTATCTAGATGGGCTTGACGAGGAAGATGGCTTGTCTAACATATGCATGAACATTCATTCTTCTACTTAGCATTTCTATATGGGCAATTGATATGGCCAACAGACACTGGCACTATGAGTTTAATAACACCTATTTGGATTAATAAACATGGCTTTTATTGTCAAAATAATACAGATACTCCTAATAGGATCATTGTGGGTGGGTTTTAAAATTAAGAATTTGGTGTCAACTATATTGACTGGACTCTCAAGAACAACCCATTTTACCTAAATGATACTCGACAAGTAATTTTTTATCAGGCAGTGTTCTACAACCTCTAGTGCATGCCCACATATGGCTCTATGTTGTCCGATCCCAAATATGGTAGATGACTTTTTTATAGTGTATTTATTTGATAGTAGCTAGCAGAAAAGATACGAGAGGGAAAAGTGGAAAAAAAGAGCAAAGTTATGACATTACAAAGGGAATCAATGTGTTAGAAATGATAGAGACAAATATGAAAAAGAATGCTGAGAAACAACAAATAATATTAGTTACAAATGGTACACCAAATCTGTATAAAAGATACAATAATTATTTAGCAAATTGAATTATTTCATACAACATCAATAATGTTAAGGACAGACCAAACTTAATGTTGACATACACTTGCTATTTTATCATTTACATCATTTATTATATCCTATATAAGGCAACACATATTCTTGATAAACAACATCTTTACTACAACAATTACTAATAAAACTTCAGAGCATATCCAAAAATGCAAATAAGTCATCAATATATTCTACTTATTTTTTTTTTTATTTTTTCCATACATGCATGGTTATTGTTATGGTATTTTATTTGAAACATAAGTAAAACATGTATTATATTATTTTACTTGCTTTACATTATAGATATTAAAGCTGCACAATTTAATGATATATTTAATGAAGATTTTGATGATGATTATGAAAATATAATGAATCATGTTGTTGATCATATTAATTATCGTGGTGGTGATGTCAGTGGTGGCTTCAGAGGTGTTGGTGATGATGGAGATAACAATGGCGACAACGATAACAATGATGATGATGATAATGATGAGGATGGTGAGTTGTTTTGGAGGTGAGAGTTTGAAAAAAAAAAGTTACTTTTATACACAACTAGGGCTATAAACCTCTATTATATTAATTATATGAATAAAAAACCTTATATGGTATCATATAATATAGGCATGAGAATGTTGACTGAAGTTCTAAGAGGATATTGAAAATGATGTGTCCACATGTTTAGGATGGATACTACAACTTTATTGAGCCTATGTAATGATTTAGAAATATAGTATTGGTTAATACCTACAAGAAGGATGAACATTATTCATAATGTATATACAATAGTATTAGGGTGTCAAATAGACAAGTTTAGAAAAGATTTTAACATTCAGGTGAAATTGTTAGTAGATGCATTAAATAAGTCCTAAAAGCGGTGTACTTATTCATGGTAGATGTTATAAAACCAGAAGACCCTGATTTTACAAACACTCCACGATAAATTATAATGAATCCAAGATATATGCTTCATTTCAAGGTTAAACAAATTTTGTTCTTTATTGTTAATGCCAAATATTAATTGTTTTAAATATATTGGTAATTACTTACAATTTAATTGTTATTATTTTTCATGTAGAATTGTGTTGGTATGATTGATGGCACACATGTGCGTGCTTACATATCTACCAAAAATAAAATTTCATTTATCAGTAAAAAAGATGTACTAGCACAAAAAGTAATGGTTGTATAGTTTTGACATGCAATTCATATTTGTTTGGGCAGGATGAGAAGGCAGTGCCCACAATATGCTTTTTTTTTAGGCTATTGACAATACCCGTATAAGATTTTCCAAACCACCAAAAGTTAGTTAAATGGTAAAAAATGAATGTTAACTTAACTATAATAAATTGCATATTTATTTACTAAAGTAATTACAAATTCATAACTTGTTTGTAATTAAAGAGAAGTAGTATTTGGTTAATGTTGGATATCCAAATGTGTTGTTCTAGGATCAAGAAAACAATAACACTAAGAGGGTGAATTAGGTGTTCTACTAATATTAACAAATAATACAATTTAAATTAATTAAGCATATTAAACACAATAAACACAATAACCATTAATATAATTAAAGTGCTTAAAATAAACAGGTAAAGGAAGAGAGATTGCAAACTCAGTTTTTAATGTGATTCAGAAAGCCTACATTCACACCTTAAGTACCAGCCGTACTTGAGTATTATATTATTTTACTAATCCAAATTAAAGATACAATGTCCTTGATGAATCCACACCAAGCTTATACACCACTTGAAGATGTCTCATTCTTAAGATTTTTTTCTTGGTGACAATACCTTACTAATACCAAGAGTTTGTCCAAACTCAAGTTTTTACAAGTGTGATTTTGTAGTTACAAAATACTCTTTTAATAGAATGGATTTTATAATTGAGAATCTATGATCTCTATTGCTCACTCAATAACAGTTGTGAGCAATAGAGAATGTATACTCTTGTGTAAAAATACTCTCTTGTGTAAGGGATTTGATAGTGTTTAAATGTTGTGAGAATAAGAATGTATACTCTTGTGTAAAAATATGAAGGTTTTAATGCACACATATGAGTATGATTAAGGATGAATGATTTTAAAGGTTTTTTTTTTTGCTATTAAAATAGCTTGTATATGATATATGTTCAGATTGTGTATCTAATCCTATAATTAGACAAGCTATATATATGTTTCTAGCAAAAACTAGTTGTTTTATATTTGTTATTATTCCTCTAACAAATCAAATAGTTGACCAGTTCAGATTGGTGAAGCCAATCGATCGATCAATTCCTGCAAAATTTCCAAGTGTTCATCCTAATGAATAAGCGGTCGACTAATTCACTTGGTATAACCAAGTGGTCGACCGGTTCAACTTCAAATCTAGATTTGAAAATTTTAAACCTGATGAATTTTGAACCGACTAAATGCATATCAATCATATAATGCATGCAATGTGAAGTGTGTGAGTTCATTTTAATTTATGCTATCAAATAAGATATAAAAATTTACATAATTGCCACTAAAATGAATCTTTAAAAACTAAGTCTTCATTTGCTTTGCATCTTGGACATGCTGATTGATTTCTAAATTTAATTCTTCATGCTTATTGATGTGTTCTTCATATATAATTTGTTTAAATTTATTATCAATCAAATATATTATTAGTCCAATTTTATTTAATTGTTATCATCAAAATATGTAAATATTAATATGTGAACCATAAATTAACAAAATAAGTATAGATATTTAGGTCCATATAAAGGTGAGAGTTATCACTTACAAGATTTTCACCGTCGTGGGCAAATAAGAAGTCAAGAATAAGTATTTAATTATATACATTCATCACTATGCAATGTGACAAAACATTCTGTTGGAGTGTGGAAACAAAGGTGAAATTTTTTACAAAACATGTTCGCTTATCCATACAAAACTCAAGTTCAAATTATAATTGCATTAATGACACTACATAACTACATTAGAAGGAAGTTGCAAGATGATGTGGCATTTGCATAATTTGATCGCCATCCAAATTTTGTTCCTAATGATTTTTTAGCTGAAGTTGTTGCACGCTAAAAAAGCCATGGATACTAGAGACCTTCTCGAATAAATTTTGTACATGATATAATTGTAAATAGTTTAATAGAACAATAAAAGTAGGACCTTGATAAATGATTCTTAGTTTCATGATGTATTAATAATCCAATCTTTAATATTTAATTCAAAAAATAAAAAATTAGTACATGTTTTTTTAGTCATTTTATTATCACAATCACTTTCAAAACACAATTTTAACAAAATATTTTTAAATTGCTGTGTACTCAACATTAATCTCAACCATTGTTTTAACTAAACATATATTTTATTAAACTAACCACAACTAAAAGTGTTTTTTTCTAATCTAGTTTTTTTTTCAAATCATAACTGCAAAAGATACTGCAATGCCAAACACACCCTAAAAGTGTTTCTTGTGTGAATTAACCATCAATTTTATGAAAAATAATTTAAATTTGTTGAAAAGAAAAATTAAAAAAAAAAACAAGCATTTTATTTTTCTTTTCAAGAGACATGGAAAACTATAGTATGGCCCCTAAAGTTTTAAATCTTCTCAAATTTGATTTCTATTGTTTGAGAATTTTATATTTAGGTCCTAAATTTTATTTGTTAGTGTTTTGGTCCCTCTATGTTGAGGGAGAGAGAAAGTCATTGGAAAAAGAAAAAAAAATAAAATATGTCGGTTGTTCACATTCCAACAATGAAAATAGTCAATCTTAGTATCAATGAGTTTTTCTTGGAGTGAGGTTCTATGAAGGTGGTTTGGAACTTTCATCTTGTCGGAAAAAACATATCCAATCTCGTATAGTTTTTTTTAATTGGTCTAATTTTTATTGTTGGACCAATTTATAGTATTTTGGGGTTAAAATAGATTTATTTGGGCCTCTAAGATTTTCTTATGTGTTTTCAAATGGAAAGAACCCAAAACTTAATTTTTCAGGCACTTAAAGTGGCTAGATATTGAAACAGGTGGCCACGCACTGTTTGCCTCGATATAAGACGCGTCGCCTATTGAATTTAAAAAATTGTTGTCCACCTATTTGATAAAAAAGGGGCTACTGTGCAAGTTTGGCATTGCAAGCTCAAACACGTATGGCTCCTTTCTTGGGTCAACCATTCAACTCAATCCTCCTCAACACTTGAACTGTTTTTACATTACCTTTCAATTTCTTTAAAAAAATAAAAATAAAATTCACTATGAATAAAATATTTAGAATGATAGTTAAAATATTATCTAATTTTGCATTATTTTCAAATAAGATTATACATTTTTTATAATGATATTAGCAATTAATTTATAAGTTATTATATACGAACTTAATTTGCAAAACTTATAAAACAATATGCTCATGAATATTTTTTGGAAATAAAATATATGTTGTTCTTGTAATTTTTTACATGATTTTTCACTTAATTATTTCTTTATTTTTTTATCACATACAAATCATAAGGTCATGATTTTATTTTTTTTATTGAGCCTTACTTTTTAGATTATAATAAGTTTTTGTTCAAAAAGCAATGACTCGTAAAAAACAATATTCATCAAAATAAATAAATAAACAAGGTCATGGAATTTTTATTGAAGAGATATATTTTTTATTTCTTAATTAAAATGATTGATATTTTTATGAATATTTGTTTTAATGGTTTTTAGTATTTTATTCGAAAAAAACATGTTGCTAGTAAAACAAGATTATGTAAGAACAAAAACAATACATTAATAAGAAAATGAAAATTCATCTAATAAAAGTTAATTCTTTTTAAAATTTCAATCATTGCCTTTTTTTTTTTTTTTACAAATATCTATTTTATTAAAGCTTAACTAAATAAAAAATGATTTTAAAAACTGCCTCACAACATTGCGCGATAAAAAACACTAGTGATCACTAATAATTACACATTAGTAAAATTGAGGAATTCTAAAAAGATATATAAAGTTAATACTGGCCTTATAAGACATGTTAATATTGTACCATGATTTTTCTAATTGAAAACACAAAAATATTGTTTACGCTTAATGAAATAAAAAAATAAAATGAACCAATAAATTAAGAAAGAGTTGTTCATTCTAATTAAATAGTAAAATAAAAAGATAATGTTTTCCTTAAAAAAAATAGATGAGTATGCAAATGTGTAGCCACAACTTTTCTTTTTAATTTACATGTTTTTATTTTTATTTATATTATCTTAGAGGTTAATGTATTCTTACCAATAACAAATGATTTTATTTTTATAAATACATCAAGCAATATGAACTAATTAAAAGATAAATTAAATATAAAAGATATTATGATACATCTTTGAAATATTATAAAAATAGAAAATAATTAAAAATAACTACTATTTAAGAAATATGAGCTAAGTAATTTTAAAAACCAAAGAGAGGGTTCAATTTAAATTTAAATAAAAATATTAATGAAAAATAAAAAAATACATAAAATAAAGAGGTATTTAAATAATGTTTTAAAAAATAATGTAAATTAAAAAAAATAATCATGTGTTGTTAGGTTTGGTAGGGCAGACCTATGCATCTAGCCAACTACCCAAGCGCATGACATGGGCAAATGTTTTTGATTGAATGGATGAAACGTCATCATCTCTATTTTTTTAACTTCAATGTGGTGAATGACTTGTCATCATCTACAATATTTTCTAGTCCCCTCCGATGATTAAAAAATTAGGGTCTAAGTTTTGAGATCCAAAAACCTATTTTTCAACTTTTTTTCACTTGAAAAATACTTAAAAAACCCTAGAAGCCTTTAAAAAACCATTTGCAACGACAAAACAACTTATAATCTCTACTTTTCTAGGCATTGTTAGAGGGAAAAATTACCTCCATTGAACTTCCCTCAAGAAGCCCAACCAATTGACACCAAAATCATCCTTTTTGACAGCCAAAATGTCGACAACCAACAACATTCTCTCTCCTCAATATTTTCCAGCAACTTTTTCTTTCCTTTCTTGACTTTCAGGAATTGAAACATAAAAAAGATGAATCTTTGGACCGAAATGTGAAATGCTGAAATTTCATGGACTAAACAATAGATAAATTAAAAAGTATAAGGAGCAAATTGAAATTTTTCATACCAATATTAAAATGGGAGAAGTTTTGGTTTGTTTGTTAAAGTTGGTGGTTATTCTTTTAATTTTTATTTTTAACTACCAATAAATTTTTATTTTATAAAAGTGGTCTTCAATTCATCACCAAAATATCCCCATATATTTTGTGTGTATGGGAAAACACAAATCAAAAGACATATTAACCTCTAAAACCGTGATCATATAATTCCCAACTATGCAATTATAATTAAAAAAATTTGAGCATAAAAAAAATAAATATGCATTGTTCATGTGAACAATGTTACAGGTAGAATCACAAGTTATCTTAGAATATAATAAAATAATATGTTAATATAATGGATGCATTTTAAAATATCATAATTTATTTTTATTTTAGAAATACAAACATATGGTTTATATCGTGGCTAAGATTTCAAGTTAAATTCTAACATGAAAAATAATAATTATGTTATGGATATGTTCTTATGCATCATAATTATTTTTTAATCGAGAAACAAAAAAGATGTTGTTTATTCTTTATAAAATAAATTGAGAAATACATGAAATGAGAAATTCAAAAAGAGTTGTTAATATTAAAAGCTCGTTTAAGAGTATGGTAGCGGTTGCTTTCAAAATATTTTTTGCTCGAAAATGTATCAAAATAATGTTTCTTTAAAAAAAAAAACTTATTTTTGACGTCAGCACATCAAAAAGATCTAAAAACATAAAATAAAAAAATTAATTTGAAGTAAAGAAAAATAAAAGTTTTTCAAAACTTTTCAAAAGTGTTTTTGAAGAGCAAAAATACACGAAAAGCTAATCATTGTTGTAGAAATAAAAATAGATGCACATACAACTATTTTTCATTACTTGTCCTTGTATTTTAAATGTTTTCATTTATTTTATCTTAGTAGCTATATGTTGTTGCTAATAACAAATGATTATATATATATAAAACTTCATACAAATACAACTAGTTCATGTAAAATAGAAAAGAAAAAAAACTCGATATAAATCAAATTAATATTTTTAAAGTATCATGCAACTAAAATAATATAAAAGGTTAATATTTAAATAGAAACAATTAATAAAATTGGGTAAAAAAAGAGGCTAAACGTTGATGGGCTAGGCCCACATGATTTTTATTTTTTAAAAGACTTGGCCGTATGCATAACAAATAAAACATATTTATTGTATTTTTTTGAAATGAGAAAATTTTAGAAAATTTGGAGAGTTTTGAGATTTCGATGAAAAATAAGTATTTTAATACCAAGTCAGCAATTTACAGTATAAGTCTATAAATCTGATATTAAAACTGGAAAAAATATGCAAGGATAATTTTAAATTGGTCCTTGAATTTTTTTAGAATTTTTAGGAATTTATTTGGGGCATGTTTGGAAAACAAAACCATTTTTATTCAAAACATAATTGTCAAAAGCTAACAGTTGGAAGCTTTTGTACTAAGCTGGTTTTGCAATGGTAGTTTTGGTTTTAGGGGTACTTGGTGGTTTTGCTAAACTTGGAGGGCAATGAACTATTTCTGGCCTTTTGATCTTGAGAGGGAGGTTTTAAAGTCATTGATAAGAACTCTTTGAGAAGCTTTAAGTGTTAACACGCGAAAAAAAATGGGTGTCACAATGAAGGCTAATTGGGTTGACTACTTTCAAGGCCTCATTAGAGCAACTCCGACATAAAAGTTGCCTGAGATCACCTGAAATTGGTAGATGAGGTGCACACGATTCGTTTGGATCCAACATTACTCAATTTTGGAGGTTTGTAGCTTTACATTTATTTGTCTAAAGGTGCTAACTCGGTCAACTCAGAATCTGAAAATACAATGAAAGCTGATCAGGGACAAGATATTTGAGACTTCTATTGAAGAATTGGGGAGTAAACATCCAATTTTATAGGCATGAGGTTGTAGAGGATGTGTTTCTCAGTTGAATGGTGGTGGTTACAACCTTTAAGGTGGTCAGAAATGCCACATTCATTCTTATGAAGATGCCTACTCAACCAATCAAAATTGCCAAGGAATGAGATGAAAAGCGGGTGAACGACACGTTGTCTAGGTTAAACCCTAGAAACGTGAGGAAATGACAAGGCTAATCATAGACAGTGAACCTTGACATTTCCTTTGAATTGAAACGTGAGACAATAAAAAGATGAAGGGGTATCATGAGATAAATGATGGGCAATTAGCTTTAATATTCTCTTTAAATTTGAGATTGACAATGGAATGAATGATATGGTTATATGACAATGACCGATAGGAATGAAACTTCTTGAACTATTGATTAAATGAGGTGAAAATTCCTGTTAAAAATAATGGCATGGTTATATGTCAATGTTTGACCTTGATTGATAACATTAAAAGTTTTATATTGATGAAAAGTCCTGTTAAGAGGTGAGTCATGGTGCTTGATTTTGATTAATGAAAATTCTTTAGAAAAGATGAAGCATGATTATATGTCATTGTTTGATTATGATTAATGAAAATGAAGTTTCCTATCCAATTTAGGAAACATGATATTTTTTATGAGATGTATGGCGTGATTATATGTCATTACGAAGATAACAAAAGAAAAGGAGTGATGTGAATAATTGATGGTGATCTTAGTTCTTTGAAATCCTCAAATATTTTTTGAGCCTATGAATTTTCCTTTCTTTCATAGCTATGAACCATAGTCTGCATTACATGCTTTTAAAATCGCTTTTAATCAAGTAAGTGATTTGAACCAATAAATAGCGCTCTCAAAACATAAGGGTTGTGGCTTCATGAATTAAGCTACTGGTTATTATGTATGATGATAAAATGGATGCTCAAAAGAAATAATATTTCTTGATAGAGCCTCGAGTCTTGACTCGAGCCTCTTTCTGTTGAAATCAATAGAATGTCACCTCGTCATGTACCATGAAATGACATGCTCAAAATGAGAGATTAAAATTGACACAAAGAACCATATAAGAGCCAAACAAACTATTTTAATCTTAGAATTAATCAATTTCTGTTTTCAAAGTACAAGATAATCAAATAACTGCATGTATTGAATGGTGTGTGTTGGGTTTTTTTTTTTTTTTTCATTTGGAGCAAGTTCTTGGACCCAAAAACTAAATTTAGCTTGTTTTTACTTATAAACACCTCTAAAATATAATATAAATCTCAACAAATCACTTAACAATCCTAAAACACTCTAAAATCACTTTGGCATGCATGTGGAGTGAGATTATAATCAATCACACATTGTCATGTTTTTTTTTAAAAATTGATAACATAAAATAACCCCTAGTGAGGACTTTAGTGAGGACTTTATGTGTAAATGTAAAGGAGAAATATAGTACAAAAGTGTAAATGATTATAAAATTTATTAGTTTAAACTTCATCACGCACAAGTCATATGTGTGTATTTTTATTAGTTTTGATGACAAAAATATGTCAAAAAGATAAATAGAAGAGATAATAATTATTTTAAAAAAAAATATAACTAAGTATATAAAGATAGATTCTACATAATTCTTAAAATATAAATACATTTGAAGTTATTCTCCTATAACAAATTGATCAAAAACTCCATATAATATACTTGTTGTTGGTTAATTTTACTTAAACGAATCAAAATTATATACTATTCGCTTTAATTTAAGTTCGAAGGCATAAGAATAAATAAAAAAAGATAAATTTTAATTTGTATGATTTATGTGGTATTTTAATTTAGAATTTGATTTTTATCTATTAACTTTGTCAACGCCATGTAAATTTCAATATTCTTTTTAAATATATAAAACATCTAAAAGAAAGAACAAATGACTTTAGATTAAAAATGGAATTTTTTTTCGGTAAAACAAAAAATTATAAGAAAGGGTTTTTTCAGTCATGTTTGATTATTTTGTACCGTTATTTCAACAAGTTTCCTTAATTTCAAGCAAAATGGTGCATTAAAATTACAAGCAAATGGTAACTTATATAACAATATGCTCATGAATAGTTTTTGGAAATAAAATATCTATTGTTCTTGTAATATTTTGCATGATTTTTCATATTAATTATTTCTTTATTTTTTTTTATCACATACAAATCACAAGGTCTTGATTTTATTTTTTATTGAGCATTATTTTTTAGATTATAATAAATTTCTATTTAAAAAGCAATTACTCTCATAAAATAAATAAATAAATAAACAAGGTAATGGATTTTTTTATTGAAGAGATATATTTTTTGTTTCTTAATTAAAATGATTGATATTTTTATGAATATTTGTTTTAATTATTTTTAGTATTTTATTCAAAAAATACATGTTGCTAGTGAAAAAGATAAGTTTATGTAAGAACAAAAACAATACATTAATAAGAAAATGAAAATTCATCTAATAAAAGTTAATTATTTTTAAAATTTAAATCATTGCCTTTTTGACAAATATCTATTTTATTAAAACTTAACTAAATAAAAAATGATTTTAAAAACTACCTCACAACATTGCACGATAAAAAACACTAGTAATCACTAATAATTACACATTATTAAAATTGAGGAATTCTAAAAAGATATATAGAGTGAATACTAGCCTTATAACAAATGTTACGCTGGATGTAGGATTTCAAGTTAATTCTTAATAATAAAAGAATATGTCAATGTTACATATGTGTAATATTATACCATGATTTTTCTAATTGAAAATACAAAAATATTATTTACGCTTAATGAAATTAAAAAAAATGAACTGATAAATTAAGAAAGAGTTGTTAATTCTAATTAAATACTAAAATAAAAAGATAATATTTTTCTTAAAAAGAAAACAGATGAGTATGCGAATGTGTAACCACGACTTTTCTTTTTAATTTACATATTTTTCTTTTTCTTTTTATTATCTTAGAGGTTAATGCATTCTTACCAATAACAAATGATTTTATTTTATAAATACATCAAGCAAATATAATTTATTTATATTAAATATAAAAGATAAATTACGATTCTATCTTTGAAATATTATAAAAATATAAAATAATTTAAAAATAACAATTGTTTAAGAAATGTAAACTAAGTAATTTTAAAAACCAAAGAGAGGGTTCAATTTAAATTTAAACAAAAATATTAATGAAAAATAAAAAAAATATACATAAAATAAGGAGGCATTTAAATAATGTTTTAAAAAATAATGTAAAAAAAAAAAACAGTCATGTGTTGTTAAGTTTGGTAGGGCAGATCTATGCATCTAGCCAACTACCCAAGCACACTTGAGATAGACTAATTTTTTTTTATGGAGTGGATGAAACGTCATTGTCTCTATTTTTTTTTTAACTTCAATGTGGTGAATGACTTGTCATCGTCTACAATATTTTCTAGTCATTTTCGATGATCAAAGAATTAGGGTTCAAGTTTTGGGATACAAAAACCCATTTTTCAATTTCTTTTCACTTGAAAAATACATAAAAAAACTCTAGAAGCTTTTAAAAAACTATTTGTAATGACAAAACAACCTATAATCTCTACTTTTCTAGGCATTATTAGAGAAAAAAACTACCTTCATCAAACTTTCCTCAAGAAGTCTAACCAAATGACACCAAGATCATCCTATTTTACAGGTAAAATGTCGATAACCGACAACATTTTTTGTTTTTGTTTTTTTCTCTCTCTTGACTTTTATAAATTGAAAAATAAGAAAAATGAATCTTGAACCGAAATGTGAAATGCCCAAATTTCAATTTGCATGGTTAGTTTTACTTAAAAGGAATAGAAATTATATACTATTCGTTTTAATTTAAGTTCGAAGACATAAGAACAAATGAAAAGGAAAGGTAAATTTTAATTTGCATGGTTTATCCTAAATTTCAATATTCTTTTTAAATATATAAAACATCTAAAAGAAAGAGCAAACGACTTTTGATTAAAAATGAAATTTTTTTTCGGTAAAACAAAAAATTATAAAGGGTTTTTTCAGTCATGTTTGATTATTTTGTACCGTTATTTCAACAAGTTTTCTTAATTTCAAGCAAAATGGTGCAGGAAAATTACAAGCAAATGGTAACTAGAGCCCCCATCAATGTTCACAGCAAGTAAGGCAATAATGGTTATTTAGGAGTTCGAGCTGGCTGCTTTGAATTTGGCAAGAACCTTGGCAAACTCAACAAGCTTCTCTGTCTCTGGAAGAACATCCTTCACAGCAGGATGTGAAGAAAAACTAGTTGCCCATTTCAACAGGCTAGGAGTCTTAGTTTCATCAATCAGCTTCACTCCATTCATCTTCTCTGTGGTTCTCAACCACCCCAAAAAGGAACCAAATGCAATGTCAAGGTACCCGATCTGATCTCCTCCAAAGAAACCCTTACCTTTGCTACACCTGCTAAATGCATCCTCCAGCATCATCACCCCTTCTCCTGCTTGCTCTATCAACGCCTTTCGAGCCTCCTCTTCTTTAGCTGCTGCAATGCTTCTCATCGTAGGAAACCACTGCGTATATTCAATATGGCCAGGGAAAGATCAGGACAACATAACAATAAATAAATCCAGAATCAGAACGTCTCAAATAATGAATCTAGAAATTGAAAGATGGAGATCAGAGAGGTGGTACCTTCTCATCGAGATAGGCAGCCCAAAACCGAGCAAGGGCACGATCATAAGGATCAGAGGGGAGGATGGTAGGTCCAGAAGACCAAACCTCATCAATGTACTCCACTATCACAAGAGATTCACAAATGGGCTTGCCATCATGAATCAGAACTGGAATTTTCTTATGGACAGGGTTTGATTCAAGAAGACGCTGGCTTTTGGATCCCAGTGTTTCCTCAAGAAACTCATACCCCAGAGATTTAATATTAAGGGCAATTCTTGCCCTCATCACAAAAGGGCTCGGCCATGCCCCTATAAGCTTCACATCACTCTTAGCCATGATCGATAATATCAAGCCGAACAAAGTTCTTAGAGTCTGTGTGTGTTTAAATATAATATGTATGGAAAGGATGACAATGGAGGACGTATTTATTTGGAATTGGTGTGGGGTGTGAAAATATATTGCAGTCTTGCGGGTAGTTGGAACACATGGTTGTGCTGTCCTAGCATTTATGAGGCGGAGATTTCGCTTTACCCATTATATCTGTCTGACATTACAATGTTCACACGGAGAATGAATGGCAAAAATGAAATTATTCAGTGGTGGAGAAGCTCACCACGTAGTAATTTGACATTTGCCATCAGGCAGTTGAAGGCTCTGTTACGCGTATGCTGTGATAGGATTGAATTGTTGTTTTGTTATTTTTTTTTAATTTTAAATTAATTTTTCTATGATTGATATAAAAGGTAAAATTTTAAAAACAAATAAAAAAATTATTTTGTTATATTTTTAGGTAAATAATATTTTAAAATGTAATATTTTTCACACTTCTAAACATATAAATAATAATAATAAAAAAACAATAACCGTTATGGATCTTTGTTGGAACTAGTCAGCTTATTTGATTGGATTTTTTGTTAGAACTTTATACCAATCTTTTTCTTCTTTAAAAATTTAATGAAATTCTTAAATATACATAAAACAATAGAAAAATTATACAATATGTCTTATTTTACTTTATTTTTTATTTGTTTTTAATCTATGTCGTGACATGCACGATGTTAAATGACAGAGTTGCCTCCTGAAATTGAAAGGAGGTTTTGAGTTTAATTATAAAGTTATGATTATGAGTTTCAAGAGTCGCCACCTAATATTATAGTCATTAGAAAATCTAATGGTCTGCAAGAGTCTGAGTAAAGGAACTAGTTGTACATGAAAAAGACATATTAACCCTAGTACAACCTACTTGAGGTAAACTGTATTGTTGATTAATTATTTTTCTAGGTCATGTTTCTATCTGTTGGTCTCATCTACGGTTTAAAACAAATCTCCCTTCATGAGAAAATCTCTACTTTATTAGATTAAATCCTAACCATTCTAAGTCCTAGATTTAGCATCACATTTATTTTCTATTTTGTATCTTTAATATTTGAAGGTATACTTTATAGTATAATTTTATACTCTCAAATATTAAAATCTACAACTAAATCCTAAAGCTCCAAATAAAAAAAAATTGTTGTGGGATTTTTGGTATTTTGACCAAACCCTAATGGATTATTATAAACTGGTTATGATATTCATTTTTGTATTTTTTAAAACATGATAAAAATATGATTTTATCCTTTTTAGAAAAAATACATGAAAAATCTTTAGGATTTGGCCATATACGTGAAAACAAAATATTTTTTATATGAAAGTCTTTTTGAATTTTTTTTATTATAATCATTTTTTGGAGAGAAATCAAATATTTTTTATATCGGGTTCGTATCTTATAGTGTAAGTCTATAACCCGATATTAGACAAAATTATTGAAAAACACGTGACGGACCCACAAATGACTTTAAAATGGTCATTGGATTTTTTTAATCATTTTTAATATTATTATATTATTATTTTTTTGGATGGGTTGTTCGGCTAGTTGGGCCAACTGAAGGCTCGACAATCCCTTTTTTTTAGAATGGGCTAGACCTAGCCCATCTATATGGACTGGGCTGAAATGGGCCCAACCCATTTTTACCTCTGCTGGCGAGAGCCAACAGTTGTATGGCGTGAATTAATTCACGTTCTGCATGGGAAGAAATTGCAAGAGGAAGGGGGTGGTTACTCGACACATAGGAGAAGTGTCGCTGTTGTTGCTGCTTTGCTAGCATGGCTAAGGTGCTGCTGAAGTTGCTCCCAACGCCGTTGCTGGAGGTTATTATGTAGGGGAAGTAAAAGAAGCTTATGGTGGCGTTGTTGTTCATTGGTGAGGTGGAGAGGATGAGTCGGTGAAGGAGGTACATAGCGGTCGATGGAGTAGACTGGTGTTGGTAAGGGTGTAGAGGCTGAAGTTTGCACTCTTCTTTTTTGCTCCCTAATGCCCAAAATTCACCCCTATTTATAGGGGGTGAAAGAGGGACATCTTGTCTTTATTAGGAACAAATCTTGACCCTTGATTAAAATGAGAAGGATCTCAACTGTTGGCTTAAAGTCATCATCATGAGCTACAAAAATTTAGCTACTAAAAGCTGATTAGGTTAACCTCTTTGGGGTGGTGTCGTGACAATTATAAAGGCAACCAACTTGTAAGAATTATGTTGGGGTGTAGTATGATGTCAGGCCATCAAAGTGGTGTAGGTCATCTGACATCTCTCTCTGTTTTTGTTTTTCCATATAGGTCAAAACAACTTTGTTTTGTACCAAAACAAATTTTATCTCTGATTTCAATCAATTGACTTTGTAAAAATTGAGTTTAGTCCTTTAAAATTCCAAACTTCTCGTTAAGCCCAAATTGGGCTCTCAAACTTAATATTTTACCTATTAAGTTCCTAATAAAATTAATTTGACCTATTAAAAGTATAATTAAGACCTTGCACCTAATCAAATCTTTTAATTTGACCCAAATTAATTCTTAAACATAATTAAGCTTTTAATTTTGTCCATGATTAAATCAAATTGGCCTATTAAAAATATAATTAAGCCCATGGACTTGATTTTTATGTAGATTTGTGCAACTATCATTTAATTTGACCTTAAATTTGCACTGTTTCTTCAGTCTTAGGTACAATGGGGTATGATAAGGCTCACAATTTTATCAAAAACTCCAGCTTGATTCTTTTACATATTTGAAACCCTCAGCCTGCTTTTGCCAAGTTGTTAATCTTCTTGTTATTATTACTTTTATTTATTTATTTATTTATTTTTAAAGGAAATGGTAAATTTAGAGCGAAGAATCCAAAAATAGGTTATGACAATTTATACTTCTCATTGTTGTAGTAATTATATCCAAAAACCCAACATATAGTGATTGATCAACATACTTCGTAGTAAAAGGCCTTTCTTCAATGAACCTATGACCAAAAGAGACCAAAACAAAGGAGAAGCTTAGTAAAGGCCAGGGCTCAGGATAAAAAGGTCAGGAAAAGATATTGCCCTTCTTTTTTGGCTACATGCCCAAAGCACCTGTGGGTCTGGCACCCTTATAGGCTCGGCTACGTACTAGGCCCACACACTTGCGGGTTTGGCAAGCCTAAGCACCTGTGAGTTTTGCACCTTGCCAGACTCAACCCCTTTAGACTCGGCTACATGCTAGGCCCAAACACTTATGGGTTTGACACTTTGCCATACTCCATCTTCTTGGGCTTGGACACATGCCGGGCCCTAATGTTTGTGAGGTCTGGCACTTCGATAGACCCAACCTCTTTTGAACTAGGTCTTTCTTCAGGAACAAGTGCTTGAAGTGAGAATCTAGAGTCATCATCTCTCTACTCCCAAGCGGGTCAAAAAGTCCTCTAAAGGCCATCATTGTGTCAAATCAATAATAATGTTGATTATAAGGGATGATCCCATCGATATTAATATTGTGTACATATTGATACAAGATCATCTTACTTAAGCACATGACATTCTCAACATTAAATATCGTGTAAAGAGACATTGACTATCAATATTTATGTTGATTGTAAAGGTTTTCCTTCCACTTAGATGAAGAAGAAAATACTGGCAACCTCTCAAAGAGGAAATGAAAAAGGTTATAAATGCATTCTAAACAACCCAAGCTTTCACAATCTTCACTATTTTACAACTTATTCTCAACATTTATCATACATAAATAAAGAAGAAACATTAATATTCTTAGAATTTAATGCTCATTTATTGTAAATCTTTAAAATAAAGTCATTGACTTAATCATCAGAGAGTCTCTAAAATCTCAAAAAAGATTATTTTTGCAGGAAATCCAGTCTCTATCACTAACACCTGGAATATTCAGTTATGGAGAATAGAAGATTGACATGAACTAGTGATCATCCATCATCCAAATATGACAAAAAGTAATTTCCTTAACATTTTTAGAGCATCATCAATTGGCATCGTCTGTGAGAACTTATTCAAAAGGCTATCCACTGTCTAGAATGTTTTTTTTTTCATTTCTAAAATGCCTTAAATGATCGATAATCAAAGAACTCATGGGATGAGAAATGTTAAGGATCTCCCGACGGTAGTTGGCACATTTAGCCTATAAGCCCCCTAGATTCTCCACAACTAATTAACCATATACAAGGCCTCACTTAAGTCGTCTTGACATCTTAAGGGTAACATCAAACTTCACCTCCTTAACAGACCCTAGCTAGGGAAGCACATCTCTAGAAGGCAATTTATCCAATTTCAGCCACACAACGATATAAGTCTCATCCTGCTAAAAGACAATTGTCTTACCTAAAAGAGGTAGAGCATAACGATGGAATGATCTTTCCACCTGAGCAACCTGCTAGCCTTTGGAGGGGACACTTTTATAGAGACGATGCCTTCCCAAAAAGCCATCACTCCAAACGCGACCCCTCAAACCACTGTAGGAAAGAAGTTAGTCATCAATCTTGCCACTCCACGTTGGGGTCTTCCAACTCCCCTGAGCCACCTAGATAGAAGGCAGGGAGAAATATGAACGAGAGATTCTCCTAGGAAGAGACCTACAACCCTTAAAGGATAAAGGGGTCTCCCTTATCTAAACAAATACTACACACTCATTTCTTCAAGGAATACATTTTCACAAAGATGACCTTGGACAACTATGCTAGACTAGTGGATCCACGTGAGCACATCTAAAACATCCACAACAACTTAAAATTAATCATCCAGGACATTAATGCCCTGTGCAAAATCTTGCCAATAGCCTTCAAAGGGCCAACTAGAGTATGGTACAACATCCTAAAGCCAAGCTCAGGTTTTCTGGCAGGAAACGAAGAGTTGAAATTGATGTTTGAAATTTGGGTGAAGGGGATAGAGTGTGGTAGTTTTTGGAATTGGTTTTTTTCTACCCCTGTAGCTGCCTTCAACATGGTCGGCCTCCTTTCTTTTCCCTTCAAAGCCTCATTTCTCGGTGGGTATAAAATTTCTACCACTCCTGACTTCTTATTCTATGCGCTTAGTTACTTCCATAATGTTAGTGAATTGCTGTGCCGAACTACCCATCAAATGCTCGTAGTACGACGCCTTGAATGTGTTGGAAAATAGAGTTACCATTTCTTTGTCCAAAAATGGGAAATGCACCTGTGCAGCTAGATCTCTCCATCTTAGAGTGTACTCCTTTATGCTTTCTTTGTTATTTTTCTCCAGATTGAACAAGCTGGTTCTATCAGGAGCGATATTCATGTTGCACTTGTACTACTTGACAAATACATCTACCAAATCTTTCCATCTACGGATTTTGGTATTGTCTAGTTTCATATACAAGCTCAATATTGCCCTACTCAAACTATCTTGAAAAAAATGCATTAGTAGTTTCTTGTCATGCACTACTTCTGTCATTTTATTGCAATAAGACTTGAGATGAGTCATGTGGCAATGAGTTTCAGTGTATTTGATAAACTCAGGAACATAAAACTTCTTCAATACAACTACATTTAGGACTAGGCATATTTATATGGCCTATACTGGGTTATACAAGTCTACCGCTTTAATAGCCATGATTCTGGCTTCAGTGCTGCCATCTTATCTTGATCAATATCATCAGATTACTTTGTCTTGTGAGACTCATTGGAAAATGCAACTACAATTACAGGGGCTGGCGCCAGTGCTGTTGATTGCACAAGTATTGGACTGTATTGGGGCTCTTGAGCATGTTCACCCTTTTTTTTTTGAGCCGTTGTTGGGGTCTGAACAAAGGTGACAGGTCAGTTAGAAGGACCTTCACTAGAGGCATTTCTAAATGCTTGCTCGAGTAAGCTAGTGAGATGAGCCACACTTTTAGAGACTCCAATTCTTCTTAGAAATAAGCATCACAGTGAGCACGCTTTTCATCTTTCATATTTCTTAGTCAAAGTCGGGTGTTGTAAACTCTTTAGGGACCTATATTTTAACCTAATACATGCATGCATGTTATTTGCAATGAATGAATGTATGTGTATAGATGCAAATGTATGTACATGCACATCGGGTATGGATGGTGAAAACCTATAGTCTGATCATCTCATACTCTTTTTAGAAAAGTCATGGTTTTAGCTTAGAAAATTCTGTAAAGTTCAGGATTATTGATAAGGTTTGTTTTGATAAATTATTAGGGAGTTCATACCCTAAAGGCAGGTTCTAGACCATACATGATGGGTATGCTTTCTACTTGGTCTTAAAAAGGTTTATGAACTACATAGTGATCACCTTGCGTGAAGGTAGTATAAGGGTTTACAAGGAATGATTGGGGAACAGTGTGACCGCTATTACTGAGTAAACACTCAGTTCATGGTTAAATATTTCATGAATCTGAACTCCTACTGAAAGTCATGAGGCAGACCACTACTCCCCACTTAACCTAAAAATAGATTTATTCACAAAATTAAAATGCATGAAGGCATTAATCCGTACCTGATGTACTTATGCATGAGCAATATAAAACATACATTCTAAAGTGGTAAAAATATGAGCTAAAATTAAACAGACCAAAACAAATAGACAAACAATCAAACAAGCAAAGCATAGTCCAACCAGACAAAGCGTTCCCTAGTGGAGTCGTCATTCTATCACGGGGCGACGTCAAATGACGTGCTTTTAGCCTCCTGGGATGTATGAGGAAGGAAATGGTTTTGGATTTAATCATAAAATTATAATTATAAGGTTTAGGAGTCGCCACCTAGTATTATAGTTACTAGGAAACCTATGGTCTGCGAGAGTTTAGGTAAGGGACTGGTTGTGCAAGGGGAAGACACATCACCCCTAGTGCACCCTACTTAAGTTAAGCTGCATTGTTTTTATTTATTTTTTTATTTTTCTAGGTCAAGTTTCTATTCATTGGTATTTTTATAAGGTCTAAGGCATATCTCCTTTCGTGAGGAAGTCTTTACCTTATTAGGTTAAATCCTAATTGTTCTAAAGTTTAAATTTTGCACTTTGTATCTTTATTACTTAAGGGTGTACTCTACTGAATAGTTTTACACCCTCAAGTATTAAAATCTACAGCTAAACCCTAACATTTTAAATATAAAGTGAATAAAATGATTTGTGAAGGGTTTTTGATATTTTGGTTAAACCCTAATGGATAACCATAAACTGGTTATGATTTTTTTTTTGCATTTTTAAAACATGAGAAAGATGCAATATATTTGTTTTTTTTTATGAAAATATGCTTGCAAAACTTTTAGGATTCAGTTATATGCATGAAAATAACACATTGTTTTCTTGTTTTTTTTATAGAGGAAATTAATTTAAAAAAATTTTAGACTGTTTTTTAATTTTCAATTTTTTTTATAAAATATTTCAGAGAAAACCGAGTATTTTAATACTAGATCTGTATCTTACAGTGAAACATACAACCCGATATTAATGAAAAATTGGTAAACAAAACATGCGAGAAAATCACAAAATTATTTTTGAAAGGACTTTTGATTTTTTTCATTTTTTATATAATATTATATTATTAAATATAAATTGAGCTAGACCCGGCCCAGTCAGGTTGGGCCGACTAGTGGCCCAACAAACCCTTTTTTTTGGGTGGGCTGGATTCGACCCAACCCACGACCCATGACACAACCAAAGAGTTGATGTCTTCTCCCAAGTGTAGGAGTGTCGAAGTAATAAATAACCCAGCAAGACCGGGGTCGAACTATATGGAGATTAACTATATAAATAATAATAATAATAATAATAATGTGGACTTTGAGATGTAAGATTGATTTAAGGATTAAACAGTGATAAAAACAATTGTCAAGGTTAGAGGATACACTAATGGTATTTCAAACAAGTATAGTATAAACTCTTATTACTCAACTGGAAACCACACACAAATCCAATCGGATTATAAATTGTTAACATGATTACATTAGCTATCTTATTCGAATAATGCTAATACTTGTAAATGTTGTCAGGTATTCATGATTATAATTTATGTTAACAACAAATCAAGTTCCTTTCATAGCACATGTGTGGTTATACCATACGGTTTGGGCTATGAAAGTGCTAAGTATTTGTTGTACCAAGGGTTATATAACATAAATCTAGATTAACCATTTAACAACCAAAGTATGAAGAGTGAATAAGATAACAAATACAAAACATGTTAGTATCAAACATTAAAGTCCATGTTGAATTTATACTATATTTATTCTTACATCATTAGTGTAACCTTTTCACCTTGACATAATAAACTTAGCTAAACATAATGAAGAAGAGAAACATAAATAAACAAGATAAGAACATAAATAAGATATAAGTTAACTAAGTAAAGGAAAGGAAATGAAAAGCATAAACAAGAGATTAATATAAACAAAATTTAAGCATTACAAATATAAAGAGAGAGAGAGAGCAAGAGCATGATCTTTATCTGAAAACCAAGATGCCTAAATGCATGGCAAATGCCTCCTTTTATAGGCCAAAATTTAGAACTATTGATTTGATGACTAATTGTTGAGTGGGTGGCCACATCTTGACTTGGTAACAAGCCTTATCTTCTTGTCTGAACAAAAAATCATTGATAACGTTAGAATTTGAACAGACTAAAATTATGATAGTTCTAGGAAATTGTCTCAGCTTTCCAAGAAAAAAAATTGAGGTCATTTGGACTTTTAGAACTCGAGATATGGACTGAACACTGAACAGTGTCTCTGCTGTAGGACAGATTCAGACTTCTCTGTTGTTTCTACAATTTGGACTTGAAAACAACCTTTTTAAATCTTAGACTCCGCATGAAAGTTTTAGGCATATGTCTTAGCTTTCCATCCATATAAAGTAGACCTAAATCCAAGATCTACAGCTCCAGATATGACTCGATGACCGAACAGTGTTCCAGTTTGGAATGAACCAACACTTTTCTAAGTTTGGCCCTCTCTTTGTCCTTTCAATTTCAGTACTTAAACTCATCAATCAATCCTTTCATTTATGTGATAGGCCTGCATTTAAGATGAACATTTACCATAAATTAAAGGTATCTTATGGTATCAGACTTGTTATTATAAAATATGCTTTAGTTATGGAGTTATTGATACTTCAAGTGCAAAATGATGATATAAAACCTTGATAAAAATGCACTTTTAAGTACTAATCACCCCCCCAACCAGCTTATTACTAGTCCCTAGTAATCAAAATGTTAAAATAGAAAAACAATTTGCAAATTCCACAAAGCAAGGCATTTATCATTCAACTTCCATTAATCTATCCAGATAAACAAAATCTCATTAAATTTATATATCTGCTCAACACCTCTTAAACAAGATATTAATAAACCTTCCTTTTGTGCTTAATATATCAACACATAGTTATGGGGCTTTAATTGGAAGAAAATAAAATTTTTGTTCCAATGTTTAAGGTTAACTTCCTTGGGTTGGGATTATTATCTTTTTCTTTTTTTTCCCTTTTTTTCTTAATATATATACATATAACTTAAAACACAATGCATTTTAACCCATGTAACGAGCTTTCGGCTAATGACTCCCAGACTAGTTGGTCTTAGGGCATTAAGTGTTGAGACACCACTACGAGCTTAGTAACTCGGGTTGCAGATACTGATACGTAGATTGTGCAATGTTTGATTCCCTTAAGATTTTCTCCTCAATCCATGTAACAAGCGTTGGGCCAATAGCTCCCAAGTCAGTTGACTTTAGGGTATTAAGTGTTAAAACACTCATTCGGGCTTAATTGTTTAGGTTAGGGAGGCTACGAAACCAAACTTATCTATGTTTTTATTATCATAATTTTTTTTTGTTTTTTTGTGCAAATTATATACTATCCCTTTCACTTAGTTGTTACCTTTAACAAAAAATAAATAAATAATGTAATAATCCAATGTGCAACCCACAATCATATGTTAAAGTGCATATGTGAATGAAGGTTTAAGAATATTTGTTAAATGAGTATATGAGCAGAATTAAGTGATAACAAAGCGAGAGTTTGTAAACCTGAATATTTCAAGAAGTATTCTGATAGACCTTGTTAAGAATGTTTACTAAGATGCGTCTCAAGAGTCATTTTAACATAAGAACTCCTTTACTCTGTCATCCTAGTAACAACAGTTTTGCAAATGGTTTATGAAATAGAAAACACAGTGAGTTAATTTTTTTTGAAAATATCAACTACTACCCTTTCCCCCCAACCAAAACAGGACAATGTCCTCAATGGCCTAAGGTAGAAAGATAGAGTATAAAAGACATCACCTGAAACAACGAACACTGACAAACCTGAAACACACTTAAACAAATATAAAAAACAACAAAACACAATAATAAAACCAAAAGACACAGTTTTTACAAACAAAGGCTCAAATCCAATCTAAGCTTTTTATGACTTTCCTTAGTTGACCAATGTATGTAACTCATAGAGGGATCAATTACAGGGATGAAAGATTGTAGTTGGTCAATCAATTGTTGAGCAGTAACAGTAGAGATTATGATTTTTCGTGCCGAAGATGTTAGAAATTCCTGTTCCACAACATGATCAAGAAAAGACAACAACTTATCATAAAAACCATTAACATTTAACAGACCTATGAGTTTATGGTGAATATGCAATTGGGCCCAAGAAGAAATATGAAAGATCTCTTCCAATGTGCCCAGACCACCTAGTAAGGCAATGAAGGCATCAACATGTTTAAACATTGCATTCATTCGATCAGACATTGTGTTGTGGAGACTTGTAGTTCCTCTCCAATTGTTTTTCCAATGATGTCCCCTTTTGCTAAAGCTTTGGGGATGACCCCCAAAACTTGACTATCTTCTAAAAATACAGCTATTGACACTCCCCCCATTAACCCAAGGCTGCCTCCCCCATACACTAAATGAATCTTTCTTTCAGCTAGTACCTGACTAAGATGATTTGTTGATTCTAAAAACTCTATTTCCTTTCCAGGACTAGATCCACCGAAAACACAAATATTGTTTATGTGATGACTTGAGGAACCTGTCATTTCTACACACTTCTATATCTATTGAATGTATGGGTTGAGTAGAAATGAAGGGAAGGAAAAGAAGATTTTATAGATGAGAAATTGAGAATTCAATCATACCACCCGTATGTAGGCCAGCTGGAGTCATACTCTCTCTCTCTCTCTTTCTTTATTGATTGATTGATTGATTTATTTATTTATTTTGAAAAAGCATGTGTATGTACAGGTAGTTGTGATTGTGGCTCACATCTTCTATTGGTTTTACATCCAAGAACGACTTAAACGCCCTCTATGGGTCGGGATAGGTTTCCCATCCAGTTTTCTTAAAAACTGGCAAACAAGGTCTTTTTTAGTCAGATTCCCAAGACTATGTCTAACATTTTCTTTATGGAATTGTGGCTGTAAATAATGAATTGCACGATGCACATCTCCACTAGGGTGCGTCTCAAGAGTCAATAGAAGATTATCTAAAGATCCTTTACTCAGGCCATCCTTAATGAATTGTATTTTATCTTCACGGTTTACAGATACCATTCCTAAAGAACGATATTTTGCATTACAAGTCCATCTGGCACATCTGTGACAAACTTTCAGTTGTTTTGCACGACGTTTCTTCGTAAAAGTGTTTTTACTTGTTCCAGGCATGTATGAAATGAAAGAATTGGAGGACTCACCTGATGCGAATATCTTCAGGAATTCCATGATTCATTAACAACCTCAATCTTTCACATCTAACACGGTAAATTTTTGCAATCGCATTTGGAGGCAAAGCGGGAAAATACTTTTTTAGTTTTTCAAGAGTGGTGTCCATTTTCAAATGAGAATTGGAGAAGAAATTCAAAGAAAGGAGAAAAAGCAAAGAATTGCACAAATATATACATAGATATTAGTTATCATGAAAAACTGAAAGAACCGACTTAAGAGTCACGGAGTACCGTTATCCGCCATTTGACCGGGGTAAGAGAGATTAGCAAAACAAAAGTCACACAAAAAAGAAACGTAAAAACAATGTGAGAAAAAGAATCAATCTTTATATACAGGATCACCCAATTCAATAGAGTCATGTTCAACCGTAACATTGTCAAAGTAAACTTTCAAACGATGTCCATTTATCTTGAAAACATTGCCATTCTTTGGATTCTCGATATCACAGGCTCCATATGGATACACATGTTTCACAATAAAATGACCGCTCTATCTTGATCTTAGTTTTCCAGAAATAAATGGAGTTGAGAATTATAAAGCAAGACTTTTTGACCAACATTGAATGTTTTTCTCAGTCTTTTCTTGTCATGAAACTCTTTGATTCTTGCTTTATGAATTCTTGAATTTTCATATGCATCATTTCTTATTTCCTCAAGCTCATTTATTTGTAATTTTCGTAGCTGACTAGCATCATCAAGGTTTGAATTGAAAGCTTTAATAGCCCAATAAGCTTTATGTTCAAGTTCTACGTGCAAGTGACAAGGTTTTCCATAGACTAGTATATAAGGTGACATACCTAATGATGTTTTATAAGCAGTTCGATAAGCCCAAAGTGCATCATTAAGTCTTAAAGACCAGTCTTTCCTATTAGGGTTCACTATTTTCTCCAAGATTTGTTTGATCTCCCTATTAGCAAGCTTTACTTGTCCACTTGTCTGAGGGTGATAAGGGGTGGCAACTTTGTGTGTGATTTCATATTTCTTCATTAAAGACTCAAATGAATTGTTGCAGAAATGTGTTCCACCATCACTTATCATGGCTCGAGGGATTCCAAATCGACTTAAAATGTTTTCTTTCAAAAACTTTATCACTGTTTTGTGATCATTGTTTCGACTTGGAATTGCCTCTATCCATTTTGAAACATAATCTACTGCGACTAATATGTACAAGAAACCAAATGATGGAGGAAATGGACCCATGAAATCTATACCCCAACAATCAAAGATTTCAATGACAAGAATAGGATTTAAAGGCATCATGTGACGTTTTGAAATTGATCCTAACTTTTGACAATTTTCACAAGTCTTGTAGAATGCATGTGAGTCCTTGAACATGGTGGGCCAGTAAAATCCACTTTGTAAGATTTTTGCAGTTGTCCTTCTTGATGAGAAATGACCCCCACATGCCTCGCATGATAAAATTTAATGACACTACTTACCTCATTGTCGGGAATGCATCTTCGAAATATTTGATCGGGACAATATTTGAATAAATAAGGGTCATCCCAATAAAAGTTCTTCACTTCGTTCAAGAATTTTCTTTTGTCTTGGGTACTCCAATGAGCTGGCAATTGTCCTGAAATAAGAAAATTAACAATATTAGCAAACCAAGGCATTGTAGAGACATAAAATAAAGATTCATCAGGAAAGTAGTCATCGATTGATGTGATGTCAGATCTCGAATCTGTTGTCAATCTTGACAAATGATCTTCGACAACATTTTCGGTGCCTTTCTTGTCTTTGATTGTGATATCAAATTCTTGAAGTAACAAAATCCATCGCACCAATCTAGCCTTATAATCTTTCTTAGAAAGAAGATATTTCAATGCTGCATGATCGCTAAAAACAACAACAGCTGAGGCAACAAGATAAGACCTGAATTTTTCACATACAAATACTACTGCAAGTAATTCTTTTTCGATGGTGGTGTAATTCATTTAAGCACTATTTAAAGTTTTACTTGCATAGTAAATCACATAAGGTTTCTTATCTTTTCTTTGTCCCAATACAAAGACCCACGATATAATGACTAGCATCATTCATTATTTCAAAAGGTAATGACCAATCAGGAGGTTGAATGACAGTAGCAGAAGTAAGCAAGTTTTTAAGTTTAACAAAGACTTCTTCACAATGTTCAGTCCATTTAAAAATATTATCCTTTGTTAGAAGGTTATTCAAGGGCTTAGATATTACACTAAAATCTTTGATGAACCTTTTATAAAAACCAAGATGTCCTAAGAATGATCTAACATCTTTAATAGATTTTGGTGTTGGCAAGTTAGCAATTAACTCAATTTTAGATTTGTCAACCTCAATTCCTTTCGATGAAACAATGTGACTAAGTACAATGCCGTTTGTTACCATAAAGTGACATTTTCCCCAATTCAAAACAAGATTCTTCTCTTCACACCTGCTCAAAACCTTTTCTAAGTTAGTCAAATAATCATCAAATGAATCGCCAAAAACAGAAAAATCATCCATAAAAATTTCAAGAAAACATTCGACCATATCACTAAATATACTGAGCATGTATCTTTGAAAAGTGGCTGGTGCATTACATTATCCAAAAGGCATCCTTTGATATGTAAAAGTACCAAATGAACATGTGAAAGTAGTCTTCTCTTGATCTTCCAATGCAATTTCAATTTGGTTGTAACCTGAATAGCCATCTAGGAAACAATAAAATTCATGACCTGCAACTTTTTCTAGGATTTGATCCATGAAAGGTAAAGGAAAATGATCTTTTCTAGTCATTGAATTAAGTTTCCTATAGTCAATACACATGTGCCAACCAAGAATAGTCCTAGTTGGAATTAACTCATTTTTCTCATTTATTATCACAGTGACTCCGGACTTCTTGGGTACAACTTTGGTAGGACTTACCCATTTGCTGTCAGAAATAGGATAAATGATTCCATTATCTAGAAGCTTAATGACTTCATTTTTCATTACTTCTTTCATATTAGGATTAAGCTTTCGTTGCATTTCTCTAGAGGGTTTAACATTTTCCTCCAAATAAATCCTGTGTGTGCAAATCAAAGGACTAATTCCTTTTATGTCAGCTATGGTCCATCCTAATGCATTTTTGTGCATTTTCAGAGTTTGTAATAACGTACCTTCTTGATGTGCATTAAGTTTGGAAGAGATTATTACCAGAAAAGTTTCATTTTCTCCTAAAAATAAGTATTTGAGATTGAATGGTAACGACTTCAAATCGGGTTTTGGTGGTTGAACACTTGAAGGTATGGACTCAATTGATCGTGGTGGCAATTCCTCAATTTTTGGTCTCCAACTATTTGCCTTTGATTCTTCCCGAAAATAAACCATTTGCACATCGTCGATTCATCAATCTCGGTTTCACTTTGTAAGTGGTTTGAAATTGATCATGAACTAATTTTTCAGTAAAGTCCACTTCCTGTAAATCATTATCTCCAAGTTGCTTGCAAATGTTGAAAATATTCATCTCCAATGTCATGTTTTCAAATGATAGTTTCATCAGTCCATTCCTACAATTAATTAATGCATTAGAAGTTGCAAGAAACGGACGTCCTAAAATAATAGGAAATGAATTACATGCTTCAACAGGTTATGTATCCAAGACAATAAAATCCACATGGTAAATGAATTTATCAACTTGTACTAACACATCCTCAACTATTCCTCTAGGCACTTTTACAGATCTATCAGCAAGTAAGAGAGTTACGGAAGTTGGTTTTAACTCACCTAGATTGAGACTGAAAAACTGAATATGGAAGTAAATTCACACTAGCTCCAAAATCAAGTAAAGCTCTTTCAATTTTATGTTCTCCAATAAAGCAAGAAATTATAGGACAACCAGGGTCTTTATATTTCAAAGCATTATTGTTCTGAAGAATGACACTTACTTGTTTGGCTAAAAAAGCTTTCTTTTTCACATTCAGTTTTCTCTTCACAAAGGCACAGATCTTTCAAAAATTTAGCATAAAAGGTACCTGTTTAATAGCATCCAACAAATGTATATTGATCCTTACCTATTTAAAAGTTTTAAAGATTTCAGAGTTGTGATTGACTTTTCTTTGTTTGGTCATGACATGAGAAAATGGAAGTGCTGACGAGGAATCGGTCTTTTCTTTGCAATGTTCAGATTCAATCCCTTCCTTACCCTCAGAGATTGACTCATCATCTTTCTCATAAGGTTCAAGAATGGGTTTTTCAATAACCTTACCACTGCGAAAAGTAGTGACTAATTTGACTTGATCTATGTGTTGGCTTCCAGAACTACTTGTATTTGCATTGTATTGCCCCTTTGGATTTTGCTGTGGTTGAGATGGAAACTTACCTTTCTCTTGAAAACTGAGAGCAGATGTGAATTTTGCAAGAGTATCTTTAAAATCTGTCATGCTTTGAGCAAGTTGAGTGTTGATTGTCTCCTGCTTTTCAATTAATGCATGCAATGTTTCCTTAAGATTTCTTCTAGGAGGGGGAGCATAAGGAGGTGCATATCCATGAGAATTTTGGAAATTATGGTGTGCTTGAAATGATGGTTGTGAAGTTTGTGCATTATTGTTATCACTTTTCCAATTGAAATTTGGGTGATTTCTCCAACAAGGGTTGTATGTTTGCGAGTATGGGTTATTATTGGGCCTTTGGAAACTGTTTAAAGCATGAGCTTGTTCATGGAGACATTCTTTAAAAGAAGGCAAAGTTGGACAATCATTGGTTGAGAGTTCATTGGTTTCACAAATTTGACACACAATATCTTGAATAAATTTTATTTGACCACTCTTTTTCAATTCTAGTGCCTCGACTTTTCTAGCTAAAGATGCAAACTTGGCTTGGAGGTCATGATCTTCCCTAAGGTTATACATACCTCCACTAGATGTATGAGGTTGAGTTTTACTTGGTGCCTTATAAGTGCCTGTAGTGTCCCAATTTTGAGCATTTTTAGCTAGCAAGTCTAGGTACTCCATTACTTCATTAGGGTCTTTATCTTCAAAAGTTTCATTGCACATCAATTCAACAATTTGCCTATCTCTAGGTGTTAACCCTTCATAAAAATTTGAAACCAATCTCCATGTTTCAAAACCATGATGAGGGTAAGTATTAAGCAAGTCTCGATACCTATCCCAACATTGGTAAAATGTTTCTCCTAGTTTTTGAGTGAAAGTGATGATTTGTCTTTTGAAAGAGTTTGTTCTGTGAGACGGAAAAAACTTCTTTAAAAATTGTTGTTGCATTTTATCTCAAGCACGAATAGATCCTGGTCTCAAATTTTATAGCCATATTTTAGCTTTATCTTTTAATGAAAAAAGAAAAAGCTTTAATCTAATGGTGTTCATGCTACAATTTGAGTCATTATAGGTGTTACGCGACCTCCTCAAATTCCCTTAAATGCAAGTGTGGATTTTCTAAATCTAAACCATGAAAAGAAGGTAAAAGTTGAATAATGCCTGGCTTAAAATTAAAATGAGATGCATCAGGAGGAAAAATTATGCATGAGGGTGCACTTGTTCTTGTGGGATTCATGTGGTCTCTAAGTGTTATCACATAATTATTCTCATCATTCTCATTATGAAGCGACTGAATATCTTCTTCGGCTATATTTTCTGAAAATGATGAGGATAGCCTACAAAGTCTACCACTTAATGTACGTGACCAAACTCTCATGCACGTGTAGGAAGAGAATAAAACGAAGAAGAAAACAAAAAAAAAGAAACAAAACAAAAGAAACAAAGTTGATACAAGAAAAGTGAAAAGAGAAAATAAAATAAATATTATAATTTATACAAGAATTTACCTCCCCGGCAACGGCGCTAAAAACTTGACACGACCAAAAAGTTGATGTCTTCTCCCAAGTGCAGGAGTGTAGAAGTAATAAATAACCCGACAAGACCGAGATCGAACAACAAGAAGGTTAACTATATAAATTATAAATAATAATAATAATAATAATAATGAGGACTTTGAGATGTAAGATTGATTTAAGGATTAAACAGTGATAAAAACAATTGTCAAGGTTAGAAGATCCACTAATGGTATTTCAAACAAGTATAGTATAAACTCTTATTACTCAACTGGAAACCACACACAAAGGAGGTTCCAATCGGATTATAAATTGTTAACATGATTACATTAGCTATCTTATTCGAATAATGCTAATACTTGTAAATGTTGTCAGATATTCATGATTATAACTTATGTTAACAACAAATCAAGTTCCTTTCATAGCACAGGTATCGATTATACCATACGATTTGGGCTATAAAAGTGCCAAGTATTTGTTGTACCAAGGGTTATATAACATAAATCTAAATTAACCATTTAACAAGCAAAGTATTAAGAGTGAATAAGATAACAAATACAAAACTTGTTAGTATCAAACATTAAAGTCCATGTTGAATTTATATTATACTTATTCTTACACCATTAGTGTAACCTTTTCACCATGACATAATAAACTTAGCTAAACATAATGAAGAAGAGAAACATAAATAAACAAGATAAGAACATAAATAAGATATAAGTTAACTAAGTAAAGGAAAGGAAATGAAAAGCATAAACAAGAGATTAATATAAACAAAATTTAAGCATTACAAATATAAAGAGAGAGAGCAAGAGCATAATCTTAATCTGAAAATCAAGATGCCTGAATGCATGGCAAATGCCTCTTTTTATATGCCAAAATTTGGAACTATTGATTTGATGACTAATTGTTGAGTGGGTGGCCACATCTTGATTTGGTGACAATCCTTATCTTCTTGTCTGAACAAAATGTCATTGATAACGTCAAAATTAGAACAAATTAAATCATGAAAGTTCTAGGAAATTGTCTCAGCTTTCCAGGAAAACAAATTGAGGTCATTTGGACTTCTAGAACTCGAGATATGGGTTGAACATTGAACAGTGTCTAGGCTGTAGGACAGATTCGGACTTCTCCATTGTTGCTACAATTTGGACTTGAAAACGACCTTTTTAAATCTTGGACTCCATGAAAGTTTTAGGCCTATGTCTTAGCTTTCAATCCATATAAAGCAGACCTAAATCTAAGATTTATAGCTCCAGATATGACCCGATGACCGCACAATGTTCCAGTTTGGACTGAACCAACATCTCTTTTCTAAGTTTGGCCCTCTCTTTGTCCTTTCAATTTCAGTACTTAAACTCATCAATCAATCCTTTCATTTATATGATAGGCCTGCATTTAAGATAAATATTTATCATAAATTAAAGGTATCTTATGGTACCAAACTTGTTATTATAAAACATGTTTTAGTTAAGGAGTTATTGATACTTCAAGTGTAAAATGATGATATAAAAGCTTGATAAAAATGCATTTTTAAGTATTAATAAACCCATGTTGTCACTAGCTCAGTCCAGTGACCGCTTTAATTAATTAGTCGCTGCATGCACAAATGAATTCTGCATGCAGCAACCACAAGGGAAGAAGAAGAAGAAAAAGAAAGGAGGAAGGTTGCCTGACGTGGGGGTCGTGGCCATGGTGAGGAGGTCCAGCCCGGTGGCTCAAGAGGCATTGGTGGAAGAAATGGTGGCCGATGTTAGTTGTGGAAGGAAGAAGCGAGAAGCTTGCAAAGGAGAGGGAAGCTCGCGGTGGCTGCTCCTGACGTGAGGTGGCTGGGTGGTGGTCATGCTGGCGACTCGCTGTTGTTCTGAGGTCATGGTTAGTGAGGACACAACAATGGAGAAGGAGGAGGAGCGACTAAGATCAATGGTGGAGAGAGAGAAGAACGAGGCTGGAAAAATAGGGGTAAGGGCTGGTTTTTTTTCAAACTTTGGCTTTAGATTTCTTCCCTCTCAGACCATGAAATCCACCCATATTTACGGGAGGTGGAAGAGGGATATTTTATCTTTAATGGTGCCAAATATTGGCCCTTTATTCGACCCGGAAAGATCTTAACCGTTGGCTCAAAGTTATCATAACGACTTGAAAAGTTACTGCAAAAGGGGTTGGTCGGGTTAGCCATTTTAGGGCGGTGCCACAACCATTATGGCGTCAATCGGCCAGGAAGGACCACACTAGGGTGTAATCAAATGTTAGGCCATCGTTTGAATGCAAGTTTTGTCAAATTTGGTGGAGAGATAAGACATTAAATGACTTGAGAAAGAGGCTATTTGAGTAGCTTTTTTTTGACTTAAATGTAGAAGAAGATGAATAGTCACCAGACGACGCATCGTCTGGCCCCCCTTTTTTTTACTGTGAAACGACGTCGTTTTTGGGATTTAGGGTTTTAATTTAGAAATTTGGTCAGATGTTAATGTGGTCATTCGACTTTTGATTTCTTTCAATTACACCCCTAATTGACCCTAAACTTTCAATTTTATATAATTTTGCCCCTGCCGAACTTTAATGTCAGCTCCGAATTTCAATGCCTCTTTCATTTATGTCATTGGTCTTGGATTTATGCAATTTAACCCATAATTGACAATTAAACTTTCAATTCTCTTCGATTTCATCTCTAATTTCAATCAATTGAGTTCTCAAAGTTCGGTGCCTTTTGCAAACTAGTCCTTCGCTATGATTTTCTTCAATTTAGCTCTTAATTGACCTCAAAACTTTGATTTTCTTGCAATTTTACCCCTGATTTGAACCAATTGACTTGGTAAAATTAAATTTAGTCTCCTAAAATTCCAATATTCACAATTAAGCCCAAATTAAGCCCCCAAACTTAATTTTTCACCAATTAAGCCCCTAATAAAATTAATTTGATCCATTTAAAGTACGATTAAGTCCTTGCATATAATTAAATCCTTTAATTGGACCCAAATTAATTCTTAAATATAATTAAACTTTAATTTGGCCCATGATTAAATCAAATCGGCCTTTTAAAAATCTAATTATGTTCTTGGATTTAATTTTTATGTAGATTCGTCCAATAATGATTTAATTTGATCTTGAATCTACATTATCTTTTCAGTTTTGGGTATAATAGGGGTACAATTATGCTCCTGATTCTATCGAGAATTACAGCTTAATTGTTTTTACATTTAAAATTCTCTCAATTTGCTTTTGCCAAAATATCAGTCTTCTTGCTATTATTATTTTATTTTTTTGATTTTTATTTTGAAAAGAGAAAAAAACAGATGAATTTGGAGAATGACCTAAAAATTGGTTATGATAGAGAACATCAATCCATATCTATCCCATCATAAATGGGATCGCAAAAACTCATCCCGATTAAAAAGTTGTCTTCTTTACTCATGCCTCTAAAACTTGTTTTCAAAACTAATCAGAAATTCATGATCACTCTCCTCTAGTTTTTAGAATGCTAAATGGCCCTATGAAAAGAATCTTTTACATTTCAAGACTAGTTTTTTGATTTTTTATAATATAAGGAAAAATTGTAATTGAAACATTATTGTCAAAAGTGAAAGTCACTAAAAAATGCCAAACCTTGAAAATGCTTGAGGCTCTAGGCGCTCGCCCGAATGAACCAAGGCACTCAACCTGTATGATAGAAAAAATTAAATCTAATATAATATAATATTATGATATATGAATATAAAATATATACCAATTAAGATTAGATCATTAGAAAATCAAAAGAAAAATATAAAACATCATAATATAGTAATATAAAGTTATATTTTTCACCCTTAAAACAAAACAAAATAATTTAAAGTAGTAAGTAGCCAAATAAATTAAAACACAAACTTAAATATCATCATTATTTTTCATTAATCTTAAAAAAAACATCTTCATCTATGCTTTCCTCTCCTTCACTTGAGTCCTCCATATCCTCTATTTCATGATTATAATCCTAGTCTTCATCTTTAAAAACATATTGCACTTGTTTAAAACTAGAACTTGATCCCTTTTCATGTATAATCCTAGCACTTGATGTTCATATACTTCTCAACTTCGTCTGTTGTCTAGTATTGGTTATTCAGCTCTAGTTGCCCTTGCCACATCATCCCATGTTAATGTCTCCATCAAACACCAATTCATCTTCTACTACAATATTATCCTCTATATTGACACCTATCGTCCTTACCAACCACTCATTGCAATCATCAATGTCTTGCAAGGAAATAGGATCAATAACATTCCTAAAATCATGACGAGCTTTAAGTGCTTGATTGTATTTAACATACACTAAATCTTGTAATCTTTTATGCTCTATTCAAATTTTTTTTTCTCTGTGTGAATATGTAGAATTATAATGTAAAATAGAGTTAAGATCAATTCATTTCTTTATGATAACAGAAAAACAAGGAAAAATAGTCAAAGTGCTTACATGTTCAAACACACTCCAATTACGTTCATTTGTTGCACTATAAGTTAAGCTCAAGATTTTGATACCTAATTTTTGTCAATTTGGAGTGGAACTTTCAAACATGCTTCACCATTCAGCTGTAAAAATTATGAGCAAATAATTTAAATTTTTAAGGGTTGAATGCAATAATTTTATTTTTTTAAAAGAAATTAATAAATATTACCTGGAGACTTTGTGTTTCTTTATCGAATTGCTATTAGATTGCCAAAAAGTCCTTTAACTCACTTGTATACTGACAACTCACTCATGATTATATCTTGAACATCACTACTAGGAACCAATTTTTCAATTCATTGATACAACACAGTGACCACTTCTTGATCAATTTCACTAGATGAATCACTAAAAAAGAATTTAGGATTCAAGTAATGGCTGCTGCATGCAATGGATGATTAAGTTGACATTCCCATCTTTTATCAATGATATCAAATATTTGTCTATATTTCTCTTCATTATTATTGAAAGAGTTTTGGATTGTTTCTTTAGTGCTATCCATAACCTCATAAATGTATCCCATTGCTGGCTTTTTCTCATTGTCTTAAAGCCAAAGAACTCTTACAAGAGGACTTATCACTTTAAGGATATAAATCACATGATTCCAAAAGGTTGACATTAAAATGATTTCAATTGCTCTTTTCCCGTTAGCTTCCTTTGCCCATTTACTCATTGCCCACTTTTCTGATGTAAACATGTTTATAAGATTATGTTTTCGCTTGTGTACTTGTTGTAAAGAAAACTTGTTGCAAATCGAGTAACTCCATGCTTCACTAACTCTCTCTTTTTTCTAAATTCCTTTATCATATTCAATGCATCAGGGTGGTCATAAAGAAAGCCAATAACAAAAATGGCTTTTTCTAAATTTTTATTGACTTAGGATTTTTTCCAATATCTTCCAACATAAGATCCACATAATGAGTTGACATGGAGCCCAATACAAATGCATCCTCTTGGCCTCTAACAACTTACCTAATTGTAATAAAAAAAATCCAAACATAATTGTTTTAGAAATATAACATATTTAATCAAATAATTGAAAGAAAATCCAAACTACTACATGTAAATTAAAAAATTAATTAATAACCACTTACCGACTAACACATAACTGTTTCCATTGTCGGTGATTACTTGGACACCATTGTTCTCTCTAATTTGCTCTATAAATCTATCAGGTAACTCAAATGTCTTCTCATTAGATTTTGCAAAAGATGATTCGTCAATAGACTCAATAAACATGGAGCCCAAATAGTAGTTAACCATAAAATTAATTATGCTTTTATTCCTTGTATATGTCCATCCATATGATATAATGGAATAACCATGTTTACCCATTCTTCTCTATGCCCTTTCAACAAAACCTCAGCAGTATACTCCAACTATTTTCTAAAGAGTGAAGCTCAAAGTTCATGATAACTAGGAGGTTTCTAGGTTCAAATTTGGTCAATATCTTCCAATAGCTTCAACCACCTTCTGAAAGCTTTCCAAATGAGCAATATTGAATGCAATCCTGCACGATAAAAGAAGCGAGCTATATATTAAATTGTTCTAGCTCTTGCTTCTTTGTGATGAACATCGTTTACGTTTGTTTGTCTCAACTTGACTTCTTATTCTTGTTTCGGGATTAAAAAAACAAATTCTTTGGTCCCTTATCCTTTGCTTTCTTTCTACTATCTTGTCGGCCACTTTCTTCACATACTCTTTTACCAAGAAAAGGCGAACCCATCTCTTGTGCTACATCATCCTCATCAACATCATCCCCAAGAGCTTCAACTTCACCAAATTCAAGTGGGCGACCACAAGATGCAACCTTTTGTGTCTTCTTTTCTTCCATGTAAGCTTTCAACTCCTCATTTACTTCAAGAGGACATTTTTTACATGCCACATGCTACAACATTTGTATATGTTCCAATTTGATGTTGTTTTGCTAAAGCAAAAGGTCCACCTCTTGTTGCTTAGTGATTCTTCACTTGTCATTTTTTTATGAAAGTGAAATGTAAGAAAACAAGGACTCGAAACATCAAAATTACACAAATAAAAATATTGCTTAAACACATCTAAAGAACATAGAGAAGATTCTTATACATTGCAGTGCATATGAACATAAAAAATTTTGGATGAAAACATATGATTTCCCTTTACAATTCCTATTATGTAATTTAAATAGTAAGTTCTTAAGAATATTTTATGTTGTTGTGTTGACCAAGTTTTGAAGGTGCTTGATTTAGTTAATCTATTCAAGAATTTAAGATTTGAATTAATTAACATATATAAAAAATCAAATTTAATTGACAGCCTAAAGAAAAACACTCAGGCTGCTTATGTAAAAAAAGAAAAAGGGATTGCAAATAAATAATCAAAGTACCCCACTACTGCTCTACTGGAAATTCCAAATAAATAATCATAGAGACGTGGTCAAATATATGAGCAGTAGTGCTCTGCTGCAAATCATAGCCTGGAAAAATGAAAACTCTAGGAAAAACGGCGTGGTTTTTGACTAGATAATCCGGAAAAAGTGGTCATATTGGCTATATTGACTATGTATACATATAAGCAAACTGGATGTGCAGTATAACTGAAATATAATATATATTATATATAAGCAAACAACACGTTTCATGACATGGTTAAATAATCTTTGTAATTTACCACGTACAAAGCTCCAACTATATGATATAACTGAGTTGAGATTTTGGCAGCATAGCAAAAGAGAAAAAAAAGAAAAAAAAGAGAGATTGGTGGTGGAGGTGCTGGTGCCACAATTCACAAAGCAATGTGTCCACAACCAGCGGAAGTCAAGTTTGGTTACAATCAAAATCGATGATCTTGAACAATCTCCAGCCGACTTGGTAAGGAGTAATGACTGTCTACGTTGATCTAAAAAATCTTGCATAAAATGCAAAGCAAAACTATTGCTTTTCTTTCTTGATTCTGTTCAAAAAACAATTCTCTATTGCTTCATCACAGAGCTCAAGTGCAGTTTCCATGTTCCCTTCTCCGTAGCTTATATCCACAAAAAGGTTGTATATTTCTGCATCAGCAGCCATCCCTTCTCTTCTCATCTCTTCAAATAGTTCTCTAGCCTCTGAAATCTTTTTCTTCTTGAAAAAACCCTTGATGATGGAATTGTAAGAACTAGCTGTGAGATTAAACCCCTTCTCAGCCATTTCTTTGTGCAAAAACCATGCTTCTTTCATATTCCTTGCTTTACAATGCCCTTTTATCAAAATATTATAGGTGTTGCTATCAGGCATTACTCCCCGTGCACACATTCCCTTATAAATCTCTGTCGTGCCACGCATATTATTTCTAATGCAGTACTGCTTCATAAGAGAATTGTAGGTGGTGGTATTTGGCATTATACCCTTCTCCAACATCCATGCTAGTAGCCTCTCACCATCTTCCAGCATTCCTGACATACAAAACCCATTCATGAGCACATTGAATGTAACAACTGTGGGTTGAAGTCCTCTATCCAGCATTTCCCGCAGAAGCTCATGAGCCTTAACCATCTCCCCTGTCTTACAATAAGCATCCATTAAAGTGGTAAAAGTAATGGTATCAGGATACATCCCGGCCACCTCCATTTCTTCCATCAACTTTACTGCTTGCCTGATATTTCCTGATTTACAAAGGCCATTAACAAGTGAGTTATAAGTGCAGATATTCAATTGAAGACCCTTTCCGCACATTTCATGAAGGAGCTCGTTTGCTGTATCTACCTGCCCAAGCTTACAAAGGCCATCAGCAAGTGCGGTGTATGTGACAACATTTGGAGTCAGCCCACTTTGGACCATCTGGTTGTGAAGGGAAAAGGCCTTTTCCATCTCCCCTGACTTACAATAGCCATCAATAAGTGTTGTATATGTAACTTCATCTGGTTCCACTCCTCTGCTAAACATTTTGTTAAAGACCTTATCGGCTTCCATCATCTTTCCACATCTACAAAGCCCACAAATAACAGCAGTATACGCTATAAAATCAGGAACAATTCTCTGCTTCTCCATTTCATCAAACAACTTGTAAGCAGCTTGGATATTCCCTAACTTGCAGAAACCATCAATTAAAGTTGTGTAGACCACGGTGTCGGGAACTATTCCTTGGTTTATCATCTCCCTCAAGACCCTTTCAGCATCATCAACTTTACCACTCTTACACAGAAGAAGGATTATGCTGTTGTAGGTATATAAGTTTGGCTTCAATCCCTTCATTTGCATTTCTTGGATGAGCTTCAGCACCTTTTGCAGCTCCCCACCAAGGCAATACCCATTGATTACAGTACTATAACTTACAACATCAGGAGCATCGCCTCTAAACTTCATTTGCATGAGCAAACAATGGGCTTCTTTAACTCTTCCTAACCGACAAAGAGAATTAATAATGATGTTGCATGATGCAGTATTCCAACAGACACCAACCTGAGGAAATTCATTGAATACCTTTATAGAAATCCGAAGCCTATCAAAATTGTCTGATAGGCGTGTGAGATATAAGTTACAAGAATCTGTAGAGATAACCACTCCATAATTCAATAACTTGTCAAAAAAACTTCTTGCTTCATCAAGCATCCCAACTTCAATCAGGACTTGAAAGAAAATATCGAATACATGGGGGTCTGAACCCCATTCCTTGTAAGTGTATATTAACCGGTCAACAAAATGAGTGAATGAAACACCAAAATCCAAATTGGGTATTGCCCAAAAATCACAAATAAGATCATGAGCCAATTTTAGATCCTTTGAAGCCACAGCAATCTGAACAATTATGCAACGGGCTTCAAGGTTTGGGTCTCTGCGCAGGCATGCCCAGTCAAAGAAATCTAAAGCCAATTTATAATCATGTCTGATGTTCATGAGAACCCAAATTAGGTGGTCAGACCTAAACTTGGACTCATACGGTTTTAGAATGTGCCGGAGGGGGCTCAGAGTGACGCAACTTTATTGCATTTGAGATTTGATGAACAAGTTGAGCGTCTAAAATGGTGGGCTTTTTTGGAGAATAATTGGGAAAAGGTCTGGTATTGGATGAAGAATGAAGACTTTGGCTCAAATATCTTCCAACAAGGAACGGTAAACGAATCGGAGAGAAACCCAAGCAGGCATGACAAGAAAAGTGAGGAAAAGAATATCCCAAGAAAATAACGGCACACCTCCTCATGTCTATCAGAGAAACCCATTACAATAAAATTTGAAAATCTGTGGGTGACAGTACCTTGGCTCCCCTCCATGTGGAAAAAGCAGGACAAAGAGTGTTCATCACTCCATCACCTGCAAATTAGTAACTATCAACAACAACTTAAAACAAACAATCTGGGATGAGTTAATACTATTTGGTGTTTTGAGAAACTGTAACAATAACTTTTCCAATAATCATTACCATAAGAAAATTTTCTAGTTATGATTGCAAGAAACCAACTAAAGAAAAAAAAAATTAATAGCGATTCCACTCGTGCAAAAAAAACTAAAAAGCAATGCACCTTCATTTAAGGCCTCATTTTGTTTTGTTGGGAAAGGTTGAGCTCCCATATGTCTCATTTCGAAACCAATAAATATTGCTAAACTCCGGCAATGTTAACTACGCACCAAAATAAAACCTTTATGCACTAAACTTGGACTTCAATGAGCCAACAAGAACCAACTTGAAACAAGTTTGCCATAACAAAGACATACATTGGTTCCAACACTAAGCATTTTGTATCTGCATAATTTAAAACATCCAGCAGGTATGCTTTCACAACTCTACAAAAGAGTTTTCAAAACGATTCCTCAGAGGCATTCTATCGAACAGCTGGTGAACGATATAAAAAACCTCCAGCAAAGACAAAATATCAGGTGAGATGATATAAAAGCAAGCCCAGATGTCATTTCTTTCTTGTTTAATGTTTTAAATCAGATAATTTCAAAGTTCTAACTCAATTAGAAACTCAAAAACAAAAAGAAAAAAAACATATTTTTGAGCGGAAACGCATAAACTAGGAAAGGTTAGATAGATAGATAGATACCTTCAAAGAAGAAAAGTAATGATTTCGATATTTGCTTGAGCTATAACGCTTTCTCTATCGGAATACGTCAATATGCTTGGCCCTCCAAAAATCAACAACTGCGAGTATCATCACCATTTTTACATGTACATAAACCCTGGACTTAGGAAAAGGATATGTTTGTCGCCCAAACAATCACGCCTGTTTCAATTGTTGCATTACTAGGTAATGTAACTCTATCATCTACAAAAAATTAGTGGGACCACTAATATATATACATTTATCCTGCTAATGAAAACAGCCGGAGCAACTGCTATTTTTTCCTCCAAATAAGGCGCCCGAATGACTTGTATAATATTAGTTTTTTAAATATTAAACAATAATAATTTTGTGAAGTATAATGATTTTTAGTAAAAGATGATTAAAAAAAACATGAATAATATATTTTTTTATCTAGCTGGCTATAATAAAATTCCAACACTTATGTTGAATTATTTTCAAATAATTTACCAGAACACAACATAATATTAAGAATATGTCAGTTTAATTATATTTTTTTAAAGTTACAATTACATAATATAAATTGCAAAATAATGTCGCAATACTTACATCTGAGTGGAAGATGAAGTATAACCCTCATTGTCTGTATTGCACGTGCCCTCGCGACATTACGACGTCAGGATCGAGAAGTCGCTACCTAGTTGTTTGGTTCATGGTCATTAGGAGACCCGAGTGGACAGGTCTTATATTATATTCTAAGGTAAATGAATATGGCTAGAGAAGGTATTAGCACCTCAGCGCACCTTACATGAGGTAAACTACATTGCGTGGTCTAGATGTGGCTTAAAGATATTGATGAGTTCATAATCGATGATATATATATGACTTAGAATAAAGATTTATTCTAATGAATAAATTTGGCGTTTCAAATTCATTATGGGCTCGTATGCCCAAATAAATTATTGTGAAAAAAAAATCATGTAGGTGTCCTAACAGGGTTCACCTATCTTGGAAGGCAAAAGTATTTTCCACAACTTATATATCATGGTGAAAAATACTCCCAATTAAAATTGGTGAATATCCAAAATAATTCTGAGAATTGTTTAGTTAACTTTTGGTATTTAATTATCAACCTACTTGTAGGTCCAATATTTCTACCAGAATGTTAGCCATTAATTCTCATAAAAGGTTTTTTAGAGTTTTTGAAATATTGACAAAGTTCTTATGGATTCAATAAATTAGTTATTAAATTAAAAAAATTCATGCAAAATATTATTTTTTTTGCATTTTTGTGAGTATAAGAAAATGCTAAATCATATCAAATTTTTTATGCCAAAATATGATTTTTATTTTTTAAGAGACTTGGTTGTATGCACAACAAATAAAACATATATTTTTTGTATTTTTTAAATGAGTCATTTTTTAGAAATTTTGGAAACATTTTGAGATTTCGACGAAAAACGGGTATTTTAATATCAGGTCAGCATCTTACAGTATAAGTCTATTAAATAAAATTGCTGAAAAAAATATGCAAGGGACCCACAAATAATTTTAAATTAGTCCTTGATTTTTTTTTAGAATTTTTAGGAATTTAGTTAGGGCATATTTGGCAAAAAACCATTTTTATTCAAAACAAAACTGTCAAAAGCTAATAGCTGGAAGCTCTTGTACTAAGCTGATTTTGCAATTGTAATTTTAGTTTTAGGGGTACTTGGGGGTTTTGCTAGACTTGGAGGGCAATGAGTTATTTATGGCCTTTAGATCTTGAGAGGGAGGTTTTAAAACCATTGATAAAAACACTTTGAGAAGCTTTAAGTGTGAACACATAAAAAAAAGGGTGGTTTTTGAAAAATAGGTGTCACAATCAAGGCTGACTACTTTTTAGAGCTCGTTGGAGCAACTCCGACATCAAAGTTGCATGAGACCACCTGAAGTTGGTAGATGAGGTGTACACCTTTCGTTTGGATCTAACATTGCTCAATTTGGAGGTTTGTAGCTTCACATTCATTAGTCCTGATGCAATCGTACTATTCGATAGTTTTACCCACATTTACCTAGTATTTTGCCTATGTTTTATATATAAAATACATTGATATTCTTTGTTTTATGTTTTGAATGCACTTTTGAATGTAAAATTAAAAAAGAAGTAAATTGGAGATAATTGGCAGATTTTACCTCCAAAGATGTTTTGTGCAGAGCTTGAGCTCTAGAGGTCGAAATGAAGTGATTCCAGTGACATTAGAAATTTAACATCCTTACCTTTTTACACATATATGGCAAGAAAAATAAAAAGAGAGAGAGCATGGAAATCACAACCTTCAAAGACAAATCTTGCATTCTACCAATGTTGATCTTTGGCCATTCCAACTTGAATATCTTGAGTTAGAGAAGTTCATTAGATGCAAACTTAATTTTGTAGGATTTATGACTTGAAGACCTATCAGCCTACCAAATTGCAGCAGAAAAAGAGTTCATATAAGAAAGATATGATTTTTCTAAGGCTGCTATTCAATTAAATTACTAGTGTGGATACTATGGTTGTTTGATGGTTAAGGTTAGTTACACTGCAGATCGGTTAACTAATTAACATTAAGAAAAGATAAATATTCAAATTATAAATTGATGTATTTTTTTAATGATCGGTTCTGATTTTCATAGGTGGATGTCTACTTGAAACCAAAGTTTGTTCTCTTAATAGTTTTCTGGTTTATTTAATTTAACTTGATTGTTTAATTTTATTATAGTCTAGATAACCTCAAAATCCCCTCAAATTGCATATCGTCTAACATAAAAATTTGAACTAAACCTTTCTCGTGGGATCGACCCCTTGCTTGCTCTATACTATCTTGTTTATTTAAGCTAGGGTAATTAATTTGTGTGACCGCGACATCACAACACGTCCATAAGTGCCAACTCGGTCAACCTAGAATTTAAAAATACAAGGAAAGTTGTTCGGGGACAAGATGTTGGAGACTTCTATGGAAGAATTGGGGAGTAAATGTCTAATTTCATGGGCATGAGGTTGTAGAAGGGGTGTTTCTCAGTTGAATAATGGTGGTTACAACCTCTGAGGTGGTCGGAAATGCCACATTCATTCACCTGAAGATCTCTACTTAACCAGCCAAAATCGCCAAGGAATGAGATGAATAGTGGATGAACAACATGTCGCCTAGGGGTGTTCAAAATAACCGATTAACCGAGAAAACCGATAAAACTGAAAAAAAATTAACTAAAAAAACCGAATCGAAATGAAAAACCGATTAAACCAATTTTCAAAACCATAAATTTTAACAGGTCCGATTCGGTTTCGGTTTTGAACCAGAAACCGAACCAAACCGAACCAGACCCACTAAAAGCCAAAAATTACAAAAATCTTTGAGGTATAAATAGTTAAACCTAACCGGCTAACTCTAACAAGTAACATAACCTTCCTCTTCCTGCCTCTCACAAAAAGCCGTCGCTTGCCCAGAGAAAATCCCAATCTTCCTCTAAATTAATTCTCAATCTTTCTTTCCCAGTTTCCTCTTAATACATGCTGTGGACTTGAGTCAATAGACTCCTAAAGAAGTCATCTAAGTCAGTCGATAGTCGTGATGGAAGCGGAACATCTACCTCTTCATCAAATGCTTCTACAAGCTCAAGAAACAGTGATCTAGTCAGTAAAGCAAGAATAGACTGACATCATCATTTTTTGGATTTGCTACATGAATCAGTTCAGTGAGGGGGGCTACAAAGATACTTCGAGCTAACGGAGCTAACACCTCACTCCTCTACTAGCTATTCTATTTCTTTATCTTGTCAAGTGTTTGGGAGCATCAGTAGAGTATGGCTCCTTGTATCGTGTCTTTCTGGCAGTTTTGATCAAGAAATTAAACCGAAACAGATCTTCTTCACTTTGCTAAATGAATGAGTCTAAATGATGGGATTAGGTTTCCCGGTTTTTTGCCATAAAAACCGGATTTAACCGAACTAGATCGGTTCGGTTTGAACCGGTTTTCGGTCCGGTCCGGTTAATATTTCACAAAATTAATGTAATTCGGTTCGGTTGGTTTTTTTAGTCTAAACCGAACCGAACCGAACCGAACTGAACCGTGAACACCCCTAATGTCGCCTAGTTTAACCCTAGAAATTAGGGTTTTCTAATTTGGGATTTGACCAATTTCAATTTGGTCCCTACTCTTTTAATTCCTCTTAATTGCACCTGTAATTGTCTTCCAACTTTTAATTGCATGCAATTACACCCCTGTCAAATTCAAATATCAGCCTCAAAGTTCAACGTCTTTTACAAAAAAAGTACTTGGTTTTCAATTTGTTCAATTTCATCTATAATTGACCATCAAAATTCCAATTCCTTTTAATTTGACCCCTGATTTGGTCAATTTCAGCCCCTACAATCACATGCCTTTTTTAGTTTGGTCATTGATTTTTGATTTTTTCAATCAAGTCTCTAATTTCATAGACTTTAATTTATTCCAATTAACACCTAAATTGACTCTGAAAACTGATTTCTTTGCAATTAAGTCCTCGATAAAATTAATTAAGCCTTCCAAAATTCTCATTAAGTCCTTAATCATCCAAATTTGTATTTATTTACCCTAAATAAAAATATTTTCACCAATGAGGCCTTTTATTAATCAGAATTGGGTTGCCAATTTTGTCAATCTTATATATTTTGGTCCTCCAACTTTTTCACTTGTCATATTGGTCCTTTACCACTAATTTGGGCAATCTTCTAGGCTTTCTTCTTGTATTTGTTTTCTTGTATTTTTGAAAAAAAAATTGTATTATTTTTATAAAGTCAAAAGTGGGTAACAACATGTCTCTTTTTTGCAATGTTTACGAAACAAGAAAAGAAAATACAAGAAAAAGAAAAAGTACATCAGTCTTTTTCTTTAACCACGTCTCTATCCAGAGGCAGGAAGGAAAAGCCATCATTCTCGATCTTTGCCAGAAAACCATCGGTCTCAGCTAAGCTTTGATGGTAGTAAAGGATGTCCCCTCCAATCCTTCACGTATTGGTTCTAACAATTCGGGCATATCTGGCAGCTTTGTCTATTTGCTCATCCATTTAAGTCATCCTCTCTATGAGCTACATGTTGCTTTAGTTCAAGGCCTTGTTATTGATGTCAATATGGTCTTTATACTTTTCTAATGCTATTAACTTCTCTTTCAAGTGCTTCACTTTTTCTCGTTCTGTTATCGAGCTTCATTCTCAACACCTTGATTTCATTTCTTCTAATCATTAGATTTGCTTCAACAACCTCGACTGCCTTCCTTTTCCTGTAACCTTTATTGCTTCTTGTGTTTTGGCTAGTCGACTTTCCATTATCACATATATTTTGTTCAACTCCTCATATCTTTTAACCCTGTCCATCAATTCTATTTGAACTCGTGCAAATTTATCATGATAATATTAAGCGCTTCCTGGACAGTCATTGAAGTCAAACTTCAATTCTTGAAGTTCAGAGTTGCTTTGCATCAAGTTCAGACCTAGTTCTCCTATCTCTTTCTCATATTCTTGCCTTGCAACCTTCTCTTTGCCCAATTATAGCTCTAGCATTGTTATTCCTGCATCCCTGGATTGAACTTGCTTATCTAGAAATTCCTTCCCTTTGTATCTATTTCTTGCACCATTGCTTCGAAAGCTGCCTTATCTCTCTTCCTCTTACCTAACTCTATTTGGAGCTTTTCTCATTGTTCTCTTAGCTCCTCCTCATTGCTGGCATTTTTTCTTTTAACGGTCTCTTCCACAGCTTGTGAAGGTCCAACTTCAGAATACATTATAATAGCCAAGGTCAAATTCCTATTTCTTATTTACTCCTAACTTGTGCTAAGGTCCCTCAAATTTTCAGACTCTTTTTTGGTCAAAACCAAGTGATTCCAATCTTGCTTTATAATTTACAGGATCTTACTTGCGCATGCATCTTTAAATACCTTAGAAATTAGGCAAGTCCAATAGTTCTTGAGATGTATTGTTTCCCCCTAGTTATCTTACCACAAGGGATGAAGCATAACTTACATAACATGTAATCCTGACTAAAGTTACCCAACATCTTTGCCCGTAACTCATTAGGACATCTATTGTTATGACCCACGGGGCTTTTCAATTGAAATTGCTACTAAGCAAATCTTGCAACTTTTCTATCTAATCTTGATCGCCCAAATTTCCTCATTCTTCTTCTTCCACCAACTTCAAAGGCCTTTGTTTAAACCACCAAAAATTATTGAAGGTCGCTTTCTTCATTTCAATATGACTCACCATCCATATGTATAATAACTATATGCAATATCCCGATTGCCTATTTTCTAGTTTTTCTACAATGATTAAGGGTTAGGATAGTTTCAACTAATATAGCAACAACATGGTTAATTTGGGTATTTTCATACTCCATAAACACAGTGCCACCTTCTAAACTTATTACACCTATTAAGCTTGGAAACAACACAAAGCCAAATATACCTAAAGCAACTAGTTTGTCTCTTTTTATTAGGGCTCCATGTTGTGACTTTTTCCTCTCTAACTCAATTTCTAATAGTTTCCACTTCAATTCACTAGCATTCTTCTCTAAGAACTTAGTTAGATTAGGAATTTTGAGCAATTTTGACAATCCAGGAATTACTTTGTCATCTCTTAAAGGGAAATAAACTCTATATAAATAGTTGTGAAACTCCATCAACATTCCATATTCTTCTATAGTAGGACATAAATCTACATTCCTGAAAAAGAAACATTTGTAATCAAGATCCCAAAAGTGAACAAGAGCTCTAACTATCAAGTTCAGCACTTCTACCCTCATGATTTCGATCAATCGCCTATATTTTTCTAAAGAATGCAATCTCATCAACATACTAAACATGGGCCATCAATATCTTCACCTCATTTACTATGCAATTTAGGGTCTTGATCGGTGGCAGTTTTCTTGCATCACATCTAGGGTAGTCTCTTTCTGACAGTTGTAATAATTCAAAATTTTATTCATATTCTATAGTAGTAAATTCAGCAGTGGTAGCCATCTTATCGTTCACAAGTCCTGTAATTCAAGATGTTTTATGATTAGGCTCAGGCTTGATGCAAAACAACTATTATAAAGCATACACCTTAAAAGCAGGTTATAGTTCTTCTACATGACATAAATGGTAGATTTACTACTTGGTCTCTAAAAAGAGTCTCTAGTTGTCCCAGTGATTACCCTTGAGAAGACAATATGGGGGCTTAATAAGTAATGATATTGTATGTGTACCAATCATTATTAATCTAAACACTCAGCAAAGAGTTATGGTTAACACAAACTTAAACCTTGTCTAAAAGTCATAAGGTAAGCTGTTAGTCCTTCACCTAACCTAAAGCTTAATTGTGTGCTCTCATAAATAATATTAGTGATGCATGAATGTCTTTGCATGATAGGATGTAAAAAGAATGCATGCTAAAGCTCTTAAACAAAGTAAATCATTCATAACTAAAAAATAAACAAAAATCAAATTTCATAGAGCATAAACAAATAAAACAAAACTTAGTCCAAGGATATCTAGTCGAGTCGTCATCCTATCGTACCCCTCATCACAAAAGCACGACGTCGTAGCGACTCTTTCTGAGTGTGTTCGAGTCTTTAGTTGATAGGGAGTCGCCACCTATTATTATGGTTACTAGGAACCTAACTGGTCTTTTAGAGATTATAGGCAAGAGACTGGTTGCATAAAGGAAAGGTATTAATACTCATAGTATGCCTTACCTGAGATAAGTTGCATTGTTTTTTCTTTGTTTGTTATGATCAGATGATGTCGTTATTTTTATTAACCTATTATGGCGGGTTTGCTACGATAAACAAACCCTGGTTTCCTAGGTCAAGGACTTGGTTTGTAATGGTGAAATGTCCTCAATTATCGTTGAGGCTTTTTTCAGGATAAACACTTGGAATTTTTTGCTATTGCGTCATTCTAAATAATATTTTATATAAAATTCCTTATAGTTTTTTATTCTTATATTATGAGTAAATGAGTTATACTATTCCCAATGATATTTTGGATATTAACCTCATACAAATGTTTTATCCTTATATTAAAGTGATGAATAATAAATTATTACCCCTAATAATATTTTGAATATTAACTTCTTTTAGGATTTTTTTTCCTTATATCAAAAGTGAATAATATTTTCTTGCTAAAAATAAATTTTAATATTTTTTAAATATAGGCTAAAATCCTTTAGAACTTTACAAACTTGTTGTAAAATCCATGCAATGTTTTTTTTTAAGACATGCCAAAAGATTTTAGATTTTTAAAATAATAATCAAATAATTTTCAGGATTTTTGGCCAAATGAAAGGAAAAATAGAAAATATTTTTCAAATATTTTTATTTTATTTTTATTTCTAGGCTTTATTTGGCAAAAAAAACTCATTTGTCTTTGTAATAAAATTGTCAAAATAGATCTAAGAGGGTGTTTGTCAAACACACCCTTAAACCAAAATTTCTTTTATCAAAATAGTGGTAAACCAAACAAGGCATTAACCCTTTGACCTTACCGAGTTGACCTTCACATTTAGCTTTCTTATCAAGAATTTCCTCCCCTCTTTCCCTCTCTCTGCCTTGATTTTTCAGGGGGCATTTATAGGATTTCAAGCTAGGAATTTGATGGATTTAATCAAAGATTGATCATCATTCATCAATGTTTGGCCCTCTGATCCAAATGGGAGAGTTTTGGATATGTTTGTACAGTTGTGAGCTATGTACCCATGTTGGTTTTACAATGCTGGTTTTGAAACAAACTTGGTTTTGGAGATTTTGATAGTTTTGCTAAACTTGGAGACCAAGGAGATGCTCATGGCCTTTTAATCTTTAAAGAAATGTGGTCGGCCTTTGATAAGAATCTACTAAGAAGGCTTGACCAGTGAACACATAAAAAAAATCAATGGTTTTGCAAAATAGGTATCACAATCATCAATGACTGAGTTATCCACTTTCAAGGCTTCACCAGAGCAACTCCGACTTCATCGTCATTAAAGACCACCCGAAGTTGGTAGAGGGGTACACACCTTTCATTTTGATCCAACCTTTCTTGATTTGAAGGTTTGTAACTTCATATTTATTCATTTGAAGGTGCCAACTCGATCAACCAAGAATCTATCAACATAGTGATGACTGATTAGGGATAAGATGTTGTTAAGTTCATTAAAGAAAATGGGATGTAAACAATTGATAAGAGTGGCTAATCTTTGTAGAAGAGATGGAGATTAGAGGGAATGAAGAGGGAGCACTTTTATTTCATATGACTTTGTAGTTATTTATGTGTGTCCACTATTCTCTCAACAATGCTTCTATTTATAGGCACATGTACATAAATACTTGTAAGCTCAAAGGTCATTAGAAGATATAGATTCAAACTCGGAGAAATTTAAATGAACTTGATGATGATGAATAAACATAATAATGAAGGGGTGTAGGAAGGCACCTAAACATCTATATAAAATGTATGATTTTATAACAGTTCCCTTACTAATTTATTTCTCCTCGATTGTTATCAAAGATTTCTTTCTCTTTTTAACTCATATTTCTATTTTTTTTTATTCATTCTCCATTAAAACTATATTTTCAAGAAAAAAATTATTCTCCATTAAAATTATATACTTAATATAAACACAAAGAAAAAGAAGAAACAAAACTCCAACTTTAGAACTATCAAAACCTGGCATGGTTATTACTTATATTTTTTCTTAACTTAAATAATGGAGATCATAATCCTGCTTTTTTTTTAAAAAAAAAAGAATAGGCTTTAATGTTTACCTCTATTTTTTTGTAGAATATTCTCCTATGAAATAGAGACGAGAAAGAAATTGGTCCATGATTAATGAATTGACTACTATTTAAGTCTTTCTCTCTCTTTTTTTTTTCACAAAGTTTCAGTGGAAACAGGCTTTTGATGTTCCTATCCTAATTAAATTCAACCATTTAAAATATTTAATTGTCTAAAACCAAGTTATTTCATCATTTTGTATTCTTAAAAAAATGTAGATGTATTTATTTTCGAAGTAACACTTTTTTATTTTATATCTTTTGTTTTCGTTTTCATTTTGTTAGTATTACTAGAATGTTGCTTATCAAAATTCATAAAAACAAATACAAGAATGACATGAAACTTCCATTAAATAGAGTTAATGCGAAAAGTAATGAAAATGAGGGATTTTAAGTGATAGCTAGATTGGTATTCCATGGTAAGTTGCAGGCTAAATTGAATTTTTTTTCAATGTAAAAAAAATGATGTTTAGGTGCTAGTAGCATATTATAAAGAAATAAGATAAATTCATTACTTGGATCATAGATCTGACTGATCCAATAAGCTGGTTTCATTAAATTATACGATAAAAAAGGATAACAATAGTAAATGGACTTAATTTTTTTATAAAAAAGAGTGATCCGAGTTATGAAGCTTAATTCTCAGTCAAATGCTAAAGGATAAAATTGAAAAAATAACACAAAAAATGACTTGAGTTAGCATGTCGAACCCACGTCCCGAGTCATAAGGCTAGGATAATCTCATAAAAAAATAAAAAAAAATTACAATACCCAATCTCCAACAAACCCAATGTGAAATGATAAAATAAAAAAAAATCAATTAAAAAAATAAAAAAAAAGCACCAATAAAGCATGGCAAGTTCAATCAAAACTCTGCAATCTAGATCATGTGAATGAGATAACCTAAAAGAAGACAAAATTAAAAAACTTACGAAACCCAATTATAGATGATGAAACTGAAAAATATTAAAATTTAAGAAAAACGACCCAAAAAAAGACTCGAGTCAACCAACGCTAACTCACCAAACCCATGACCTAGACCATGAAACAAAGATAACCCTATAGAAAGAAAAGTGAAGAAAGTCATGAAGTCAAACTTCCAACAAACCCACTGTGAAATAATGAAATTGAAAAGAAAATCAATGTATAAAAATGACCTAAAAAGGCCACTATCAACCTGAGTAAACTTTTCAAACCCATGACCGAGGTCATGAGAATGGAATCACCCCATCGAAAAAAATCATGAAGTTTAACTTCCAATAAACCTACTGTGAAAAAATAAAATTGAAAAAAAAATCAATGTAAAAAAAGGACCTTAAGAGAAGACCGATCACTACTACAAAATTGAAAAAAAAACAAAAAAAATACCGATGGAAAAAACTTTATCTTAGTTTACCAATGAAAATGCTAGCAAACAATTTTCATCAATAATTTTAGATGAAAATGATGACGGGGTAAAACAATCTAAGTCGGCAATTCCATTGGCATTGCGACATGTTAAATTGCAGATTGAAATTCCATTGATGATTTTAAAAGGAATTAAAACTCGATATTTCTCTCCTCTCCTAATTTCATCTTCTTCTTTCAATTCAAATTACATCAACCTTCTCTCTCCTTGAAAAATCACAACAGCCCCTCACAAATCCATCTACCATAACACGTCACCATCAACATAACATCTAAAAGCCTAATCTTTCCTCCCTTGGTTCTATTTAATTTGTCATTTGATGAAATTATGCGTGATTTTGTAACTTAAGATGTGTAAGAATTAAAAAAATGATGGGTAATTTAATAAGTATTGTAAACCCCGAAATAAATTGAAAATAATAATATAATAAAAATTAAGGTGTAATGCAATGAAATAAGAAAAAGAAAAAAAAGAGTTAAAGAGATAAAAGAAGAAGAGTTTATGGCAAAAATGTCCATTAATTCCATTCTATTTAGAATTGTTAAAAACATTGTAGTTAGATTTTTTATTTTTCAATTGAATCATTATCTGATATGAGATTGTTGCCCTGTTCTGGGCTAGATGACTAGTTCTTTTGTTTAAGAGCTAGTGCCTTGTTTTAGGCTAGATGACTTGTTCCCTGGTTTAGGGACCAATGCCTTTCTAGGCTGTGAAATTAGATATCCTAATTAGGATTAATGCCATGTTTATAGGTAATGAGGATGTTACCCTGAATGAGGGTCAATACCGAGTCCGGGTTAAAGGATAAATTTTTGGATGTTCAAGGGAATGTTATAAAAGATATAAAGAAAAGATGGAGGGATTAGGTTAATTATTAATTAAATTCCTAATAGATGTGTACACCTTAGTTTACTCAATAAATCCATTAAATTGTATTGGAAAACCTTATGTCATATTAATTAATTATTTTATGGTATACAATAATTTAAGAATCCTCGCTGCTTCATTGAAATTAGTAGATGACAAAACTCTTGCATTTTGTATTTTATAAGAATATTAATGATGTTACATGCTATGTGTAATTTTTTGGAATGATAATATGAAAGTAAATATTTTGTTGTAACTATTATGCTAGGATTTTATGATATTTTGGACTTAAATATTAATTAATCCATAATTATCTAATGTAGATTTTAATTTGATAATATTTGTATTAAATTCCTAATGTAGTAGTTAAATTATTCTTAATTTTATTTATATGTTGTCATGTTCCAGTTATTTGTATGGATGATTAAATTGGAAAATTTCCAAGTAAGAATTTTATATTGATAAGTATATGTATGTAGTGAACCATAATGAAATGTGATAGATGTAATGTATTGAGTTGTGATGTGATGAGTTCATAATGATTGAATAATATATGAAATGTGAATTGGTTGAATATTGAAGAGTAACAGACTTTCATCAATAACTTGAAATCTTTTGGTATAGAAGAGATTCTGCTAAAATTTTAGTAGATTTTCAAATCTAACATTAAAAAAAAAACAAATCACTTTAAACATTATAATCTTCTTGAGATACTAAGTAGTGATTACATATAATTATAAAAGATGTTATAAGTACCAGTTATTTTGTGTTAATTTTATGGTTAAGTTGGAAATTTAAAGAAAATTGATTTTGTGTGGAATTGATAATAATTAAATGTATTAATTTAGATTGAATAAGTTTGAATTGAAGAAATGATGAATGATTAGTTGGGTCCCAATTAATTTTAGTCAATTATAGGTTTTGTTGAAGATTTAGAAAAAAATAAATTAATGTGTAATTTATATTAATTAGGGTATTAACTGATGTTATTTATTCTAAAATGAGTAAATAATAGGTAATTAGTTGGGTATCAATTAATTTTTTATTAGTTTTATGGTTTAGTTTAAAATTTGAGGAAAATTGAAATTGTGTGGAATTGATAACAACAAAGAGGTTAAGTATGTTTCAATTTATGAAGTGTTTGATGGTTATTGGATTATGAATTATATTTTTCTAAATTGAAGGAATAATATTTCTTCGGAATTAAAAAAAAGATGGGTTATTAAGTTATTAGTTAGTCTCAGATAGGTTAATTATGATTTATTTTTAATAAATAATTGAATCTGTGTTTGATAATATATTTTAATTTTTGAATTTTGTTCATTGTTTGATAATATATTTCAATTTCAGACAAATTGATAGCAGAATGAAAGGGCGATATTTCTATGTAATTATTTTGTTTATTTTTATTAAGTTATTTTAAATTTTACAATTATATAAAAATAAATTTTCAAGTTTACCGGTACAACATAGATTTGATTGGCGAATTTGTTGGTCAATAAGACCCCAGGCTAGGAGAAAGGTTTCTGAAATTGAATGTCATCTTTCCTTGGCAAAGAATGTAATGCTTTCTTTTACCAAACTAATTTATAAAACCTGTTGTAGATTGCAGAAGTAGAGGGAGGAATTCCTTTTGTGGATGAAGCATATCAGCTTATACCATCGCAGAAAGAGGATGAGAATGGCTATGAGATTGAAGCCTCAGAAGAAATCATGTATGTTATGAACAATGGAAAAGTAGTAGTCATTTTAATATTTCTGTTCAATGGGGCATGTCTGGGATTGTGATAGCGATAGCAGTTTAAAGTGTTTTTCACTTAGAAATACATCAAAATAAAATTTTTTATTTTTTAAAAATTATTTTTGATGTTAATATATTAAAATAATCTAAAAATATATAAAAATTATTTTAAACACAATTTACTTCGCGTTTCCAAACACAACTTTATAACCAACCTGGCCATTACAGAGAGACTGTTGAAAGATAAAGTAACAAAAACCTCGGTGAGAAAGAAATGGGCTTCGGCTTATACAGTAAAAGTGTTTCATTTTTTATTTCAGGATGGAAAGTCTTCTCATGAGCTTGTTTGCTCTGTTAGTTATCGTTAGATTGTTACTTTTGTTAACCACTATAATCATATTCTATATGTTAAACTTCGTTTTGACAATACATTTTCAGTTGAGTAGGATATGAAGTTTGATTGAAAAATTGTTGTAAGAACAATAGCAGAATTATATGAGATGTCCTAAGAATATTAGTGACTGTGAAATTAGATATTCAAAGAATCTTTGTTGGTTTTTTAATTTTTTGATATGCTTTTCTTTTTTTTTTGGTTATGGGTTTATTGTGAGAAATTGTTGGCTTAGGGATCACCATAAATAAAATAAAAAAATAAAGAAAGCACTAATGGAAATGCCAACGAAATATTCTTTTGAATACTGAAAAAATATTTCATTAACGATTTTATCGATATTATAAATTATTAATGGAATAAAAACCCCAATAAGCAAGTTTTTGATAATGGTATTTCATTGATAATTTATAATACCGATCAAATTTACTATAAATAACAACGGAATATTCCAACAACATTGTTCAATTTTTTAGTAGTGGATGTCTACTTGAGCTAACCTTTCAAACTTATGACTTGGATCATAGAACGGGATCATCCCATCTAAAAACATCATGAATTTTAATTCATAACCAACCTAATAAGGATGAAATTGAAAAAAAAATCAATTTTAAAAAAGAATTCAAAACCAAAAATAGCAATTAAAAGAATGTGGATAAATTTGACACAAAAACAAAATGACATACCTTTCAATTTTGGCAGGCTAGCGCGAATCTTAAGAAGAGAAAAGAGGAAGAAAAAGAAAGAAAAGACCATCAGAGCCTCGTCGCCGCTTCTCCATTGATGCTCCTCGCACCATTGACAAGAGGTCATTGTATTGCTTTTAACGCAACCATGGATGGATGTGTTCCATCACCATAGGAAGCCATTTATTGTTCCAGAGTGCAATGGCTTCACCCTACATGTTGGCGTGTGTGTTACACGCGTCATCCAAATTGTCATGCTTATTATCCTTTTCAATCCCTGAAAGTTTTTTAGTTTTAAATTTGATCCTTAAGCCTTAATTGTTTTCGATCAATAGAATTAGATTTTATTTTACAAAATCGACCATCAAATGCATGTCAAAATTCTTCCTTGACATCGCAGAATTCTCATATCTAGGAAACCAAAAAACTATCCAGTCCAATCCTATAAAAAAAAACCTCGATGTGAAATAATAAAATTGAAAAAAATAATTAAGGGACAAAAAAATAGTTGAATCTCTCCCTTGCCTGTGCAATTGATCAGTCTCTGATATTTGTAAGAAAAAAGGTCTTAGTTCTTGTCTAGTGTTCAAATTTGATCTTCGTAGCTTTAATTATTTTAATTTAATTTAATTTCATTTCATTTAAGTTTTCCAAATCAAACATCAATCAAGAGTTGGTTTTGTTTCTCAACGCCACGAATAGCCAAACAAAACAAATAACAAAGTCCGATTCCAAATTAATCTAATGTAAAATGATCAAATTAAAAAGAAAATTAAGTCACAAAAAAATAAAATGACTGAAAAAAAAAGAGAGAAGAAATATTATGCGAATCTACAATATTTCCTCTCACAATGCACAAGAAATGTCTCATCTCTTTTAGTTTTTTCTTAAATTAAAGAGTATTATGGAAATTTAATTAGAGAAGAGAGTGTTATTAAATGAAAAGTATCTATAAATATTAACTTTTGGATTCGAAGCTATCAATGGTAGAGAAGATGTGTAAAGTCTTTAGTTTTTCACCAAAGTACCAATAAGTTTACTTTTGAAAAGTACTATAAAATTTAAGTTTTCTTTCAAATAAGTTCACATTTTTTTATATTCCCTATAATACTTACACAATATATTAAAAGTTTTTTTTAAAAAAATAAGATTATCATGACTCTTTTTTTCTTTTTGAAATTAAGATTTACAAAAATAAAAATTTATATTTTTCCATAATCGTAATCACCTTTAAATTTTTAAAAAAGTTTAGAATAATAGTAATATAAAAAAAATATTGCAATAATAAACTATTTTACAAGTGAAAAACAATATTTAAAAAATCTTATATTTTTTAAGCAAACAGGAAAAAGAAAAGGGAAAATTTAAAACAATGATATTTTTTAAATATATATATATATATAGTGAATTATAGGTATTATAATTAAATATGTGCTTTCTTGGAAGATAAGTTATAAAAGTGAATCTTAAAAATATAGATTTTAACTAGTTTACAAATGTGATATAATGTGGCTCAACTAAAAAAATGTACAAGCTGCAAGGAAATATTTAGTATTATTATTAAACCTGATTTAGTGGTTCAATCTTAAAACCATATAACCATAATCCTTACCTAGCTCGGATTTAAAATTAAATCATATGAGAGTTGTCTCAACGTGACCCAGTCGACTTGATGGGTCTCAAAGCAACTTAAATGACCGGAAAAAAAAGCATGGTTTGTTTTTTTGTTAAAAAAAAAGATTCAAGATGACCTTTTTTAATATTGAGACGGTGATTTATTGGACCAACCTGAGATTCGCAGCTTAATCCGTCATATCTGTAAACTGGGTTATAGACTTCATTGGATTTAAAAACTTTGTTTTTTTAAAAAAAAATAGACACTTGTAAAACCTAACACAAACTAAATATCAGGATGTTTGTTTAAGATTACAATAATCTTATAAAAAACAAACCAAAATAATTTATGAAAACAAATTTAAAGTTAAAAAAATATTGAATGATAGAATTGAGATAAGTTGTAACCCCAGCTCTTTTAGATGTCTTTAAGTAATGGTAATTTACTTTTCAAATGTGAACTTATTGACATTTTCCCCTCTTAGATTTACACATGTAAATAAGTCCCTACTCTAAAATAAATATATTTTTATGAATTTTTTAGTCAAAAATAGTTTGTCCTTAATAAAATCAATGAATTTGATTTAATATTGTTGTGTGTACTTTCATGAGGATATGATGGATATCACTTGTAAGACAACAATATCAAAATATGTATATGTTAGACTGTGAAGGACATATTTGTCCTTCAACTATATATCATCTAGTTCTCTATTGGGTTTCAATATAAACTAGCATTCCTAAAAGGGAACCCCCCTTATATCATACATTATCTAAAATAACCCTCCCTTGGTCTTGAAAATTACAAAGAGATTACCTATGATATGCTATCTATTATCTAGTTTAGATGATCTTGTAATTACTATATATTCCTCCTAGATTCAAGGACAGAATCAAATCATTAGTTGCTATGTTAGGTGCCGATTTTACTTTTACAATTCCATCAATAAGATTTATGGTTAGAGATTGTAATTCTCAAAGTTTCTTCATTGTATTAGAGCAAATAATTCTCTGAATCTGCATTGATTTCTCTCCTCTGTTATAGAAGATCTTTTTAAAACAGTTTTGGAAGAAAGCTCCAAGGTAACTCCTCTTTTGAACAATAATACCAATGATACCAATACTTCTTAAAGGTTGAGTTTAGTATTGCTAAATGAATTCAACTATCTTTCTAGGTCAAGAGCTGTTACTATTGCGCTTGGTGGAAGATCAAAGCTGGGATTCATCAATGATTCAATACCTTCCCCGAATGTGGATGTCCTAGAATATGAGGGATGGATATCCAAAGATCAATTGGTGATGTCTTGGATCCTCAATTTCATGGAGCACAACTTTGCTGAAATTTTCAGCTATTCAGAATCTTCACATGATCTTTGGAATGTTATTTGTGACATGTATGGTAACCAAAACAACATTGCTCGGATATTTCAGATTCATCGTGAAATTGCAAATCTTCATCAGGATAACAGACCATTTGTTCAACTATTGGGAAATCTGAAAATCTTATGGAATGAACTACAGATGTATCGTCCTCACACCATTGATGTTGTTGTCCTATGAAAAAGAACAGAGGAAGACCAAATTTTTCAGCTTCTCGGCAAGCCTTAGTCCTGATTTTAAGGACTTGTGGAGCCATATCTTAATGAATTCAGAACTACCATATTTGAAATCTATATCTGCAACGATCCAGCGTGAAGAGATTCGCAGGAAGGTGATGAGCCATGATACTAATTCTAATGCAACTACAACTCATGTTTACCATGTCAAATCAATGACTCGCAGTGAGAACTTGAATTCTAGTATGTCTGATTATCTCTCTCCATCATGACAGCAATTGATGGAAGAACATTTAAAGAGAAACACTTAGATTTAAAGTGCAGCTATTGTCATAACACTAGACACCTAACAAACCGTTGTTGGCAACTTCATCCAGAAATTAAACCTAGATTTGCTAAGGAACAGCGAGGATACCAGAGGTGACCATCAAACTATAAATCAAATCTAACAAATCATTTAACTGAAAACTTCACCGCAAATCTTGTTGCCTTGATACAGGACTTTGCTAATTATTTACAAGATAAACACAACTATGGAAAGATGCAAAATGGACCTACTGGAAAATAGCAAAACCAATCAACAACACTCTTCAGTCACCTTACCGACTTTCTAGCTAAAGTAGACACAAATGTCAGCCAAGGTATTCTAACTGCCTTTATGACTGCATTAGAACTTGATAATTTACATGATATTTGGATTGTTGATTTTGGTGCCATGGATCACATGTCTAACAAGTTGAGAAATATTTATACTCTTGAACAATTTACTTCTCTTACCTTTGTTTTGGTAGCTAATGGGAAAGGCTCTCTTGTGAAGGGTAAGGGGAAAATCAAATTAGTTTATGAAATAATCATGTCTGATATTCTATATATTCCTTCCTTTCCTTTTCAATTACTCTTAGTTAGTAAGTTAACCTCTACATTCAATTGTGATGTAATTTTCACTTATCATAAGGTTATATTTCAAGACCAATTAACCAAGAAGACGATTGGTGACGAGTTTTTTTTCTGCATAGTGGTTTTTTTCTGCATGGTCTCTACTATTTCTCTCATGATAACCGAGTTTCCAGAGGATTTCAAGCTAGTTTCAAAACATCGTATGAGCCACTCTTATGGCATCGTTGTCTAGGACATCCGTTCAATTCTATTTTTAGCAAAGTAAATTCATTACCAACCAAGAAACCCCTTGAATGTGAGATCTGCCATTTTTTCAAATCATTTAAACTTCCTTTTAATTCTTCCGTGTCAGATGTAACTCATGCGTTTGAACTTATACATTCAGATGTATGGGGACCATTATATACTTCACTCGATGGTTTTAAATACTTTGTAACCTTTATTGATGATTTGTCTATAGTCACATGGATGTAATTGTTGAAAGCTAAAAGTGAAGTATTCGCTTGTTTTAAAGACTTTTATATGTTGATTACTAATCAATTCTCAACTCATCTTAAAACTTTCTGATCAGACAATGACACTGAATACATGTCCAAAGACATGTCATATTATTTACGTTCTAATAGCATATTGCATCAAATTAGTTGTGTTGGGACACCCCAATAAAATGGAGTTTTTGAACGAAAAAATCGCAATCTACTTGAAAAACTCATGCTATAATGTTACAATTGAATATTCCAAAAGTTTTTGGTCATATGGCGTTCTCACGACTACCTATCTTATAAATCCCTTACCCAGCCATGTGCTGGATTTTAAATTTCTTCTTGAAGTTTTGCAAGTTACAAGTCCTGATTTGGCACATCTCAAGGTGTTTGGATGCACATGTTTTGTGCATTTACCATCATCACAATGTGATAAGCTTGATTCTAGATTAATGTTGTAGATCAAGAGCCAATATATTCAAGATCTTTGTAGTTATTATATTACCTAAGATATGCTATTTATTATCTAGTTTAGATGATCTTGTAATTACTATATATATTCCTTCTAGATTCAAGGACATAATCAAATCATTAGTTGCTATGTTAGGTGTCGATTCCAGTCCATATATACTTGTACAATTCAATCAATAAGATTTATGATTAGAGATGGTAATTCTCGAAGTTTCTTCACTTGGCAAAAAAGGATGTTCTAAGACAAATAGTTCCTCCTTTCGTGTGACCGTAAAAACAGATTTTTAAATGTGGATTAATTAATTAGATAAGATTCAATATTCAGGGGATACAATTGGGAACTGCACCTAAAAGTTTTGGAAAAGAAGACTTATTTTAGAAAATCATGGTTGAGTTCAGAGAGGAGAAATCTTAGAACATTCGATGAGTATGCTTATTCAATAAACTCACATTTACAAAGATAAGGAAAATATTATATATATATTCAATCCTCTCTCTTATTTTTTTTATGTTGAATTGTTGATCTCTCTCTTGTTGATTAGGTATTAGAATCACTCTCGAAGTATTTCAAAGTTTCTTGTTCAGAGAGCTTTGTTTGATGTTCGTTAATTAGGGGCTAGATGTTGCTTGAGAAACTATAGTTAATGAGCTCATTGGATTATTTCGAAGTGACCTAGCTCTACTTAACTTTGATAAAAACACGCTTATTCCTAATACTAACCCATTGAATTCTACTAGCCCAAGTCAATCACATTCTAACGTCCAATCAGGCAGTGATCAAAGCTTAATGCAAGAGAATATTATCGTTTACGTAGAAGCAACCATCCACGTACTGAAAGCTATTAAGATGCTTAATAGCTTGTGTCCATCCAACTTTATATATTCCATTGCGACCTATATCACGAAAGTAACTTCAATTTTCTATAGATGCTACGTACGTACCTTCGTTTCAAGAAATGATGCATCTTCAATTTCAAAGGGTTAAATGACAGCTAAAACGTACAACATTTTACGGGGTATCATGTTAACTTACTGTATATGATTTACGTTTAAGTGCCAAAATCTGTATTAGGAATTCATAATCAAAGGTCTGGTCAGTGAACTTACTGCAATGTTGTTGCCTTTAATCCAAATCAATTCAAAAACTATTGATGCTTCGAACTGCTTTTGTACTGGAAGATGTTGAATGTTTTTTAAAGAGGTTCCTTAGCAAGATACGAATGTCAATCGGCCTTCTTCTTCTTCTTTGTTTTTGTTGCCAAGACTGTTGTATGGCGTCTTAAGCCATCTCGGAACCAAGTTTTATTGTTCCTACTGTACTCTATGAACTAAGCAAATGGAGTGTTGGTGTAGGAGACTCAAACTTCAATATCAAGCTGAAATGAAAAGTTGAAGAAATAACCTAGATGATTTTCCATGTTTTTGTAGACTGTATCATCTACATTGGGATATGGCCGATCATTTTTTATGCAGCTCCTGTTAGGATATGGATTTTAAGGATTGAAAAGTCGTTTTTTTTATGGAAAAAATTATTAAAAACATGGTTCATAAATATATTTAAGGTCAAATTAAAAGAAATCCTAATGTAGAAAATACTCAGCACATTTTGGGGAAGCTATGGCTAGGGAGAAGGAAAACAAAAACAGACGTTGACGACAGCAGCGGGAATGGATTCAAATAGCAGCTGCCCCACTCTGTCACGGGCTCTTGAAAATTATACTACATGAGCTTTCAGCTTTCACCACAAACCATTATCAGCTCATGTACAATAAACAATCCAGATTCCACATGTTATGCACTTGGGAGAGATTGAGAGACAAAGTTCTATACACAGTTTAAAACCTCCTCCAACTTTATTCTCCGAGTGTAAAGTGTAACCTTAACAATTTCTAAATAGTTTTTTCACCTAAAAAGTGTAACTTTATTCTCCAAGGAAACTAATTTTGATAATTATCAGAATCCATGAACAAAGTTTGATCATTTTCTTCACTAACATGAAGAATTTATAGACAGTTTTTTCAACTAAAAATCATTATATTTAAGGCCACAGCTCTCAAGTTTAATTTTGATTTTTTTACGGGTAATCAAAGCTTACAATGGAGGGAATTAGTTCTGATAATTACAATCTCTTTATCAATTTTGATTTCAAAATCCATTATAAAAATGAACTAAATGAACTGTTATTTTAGATTTTTTTAGATTCTTCTTCGCCTCCATTTTCAACTTATTTTCTTTTTGTTAAGCTATGTTTTTATTTCCAATTTATAGTACCTTAGAAACTGTTTTTATAAATAAATACTCGAGTTAATTTTTTTATATTTGTGAATCTTGTTTAAAAATATATCTAAACAAAATAGTGTTGTTGGAATCTTGGATGACTTTTTGCAAATATCTTATTTGCATTAAGTGAAAAATAATAAAATTTTAAAAATAAAAAATCAATCGATGACAATAATAACATTCAACTTAATCAGATTTTAACTTTAACAGACACTTTATTTTGTTTCAATTAAATTTTTAATATTTTATATTCTTAAAATACATACCAAGACTTTGTTTTAATATTAATTATAAATTTAGATATACGTGATTAGAATACACGATAATTTTTAATTTTGATTGCAAGTTTACTAAACACTATTCTTTTCGTGTGTGGACAACTAATTTGAATAGCATGCACTTATAATGAACAAGACACACTCACTAATCTAATTGGTCTAATAATTTTCAAACAACTTTTTTCTCATCACCAATTCTGTTAAAATACTTGTTTCTGTACTTCGGCAAATTCACAAACTGCAAGTTTCTAGCTAGCTGAATGATTTTAAGTTTTTATTCATCAAGTTTTAGTTTCGAAAACAAGAATACATTATTTACTATATTTAATAATCAAGTTTACAGCATACAAAGATTTGGATGCTCGAGTTTTGCACTGAACATGAGGTTTATTCTAGCGTCTCCCCTTTTAAAGTCACTATATTGGGTAAACTCTATTTTCCCTTCTTAAAAAATCATTGACGGACGATTACAACAGAAAAAGAAAATAATTTTAGTCATAAGGATTCAAGTTTCTTGTTGCATTTGAAAGGTATGAATGTGCAAAGACCGCATATATTGATGCTCCAATAGGGAACACATCCTCATCAATGGTATAGTACGGGCTATGTGGATGGTATATACTCCCAATCTTCTCATTTCTCATGCCTAGAAATAAAAAGGATCCAGGTACTTTATCAAGGTAGAAAGCAAAATCTTCACTCCCCATGAAGATAGGAGCTAGCTCAACGTTTCCTTCTCCTACGATATCAATTGAAACACGCCGAACATGTTCGTAAATTCTGGCATCATTTACTGTTGGGGGGATTATGGGATGTTCTGTGCCTGTGAAATTTACCTCACAAGTGCACCTATGTACAGCTGCCTGCCCTTCAATAACCTGGCACAAGACATTAACGCGCTTAAAAAAAGAGAGATGAAGTGCAAGTTTCTTCAATAAGAGGATTCTATGAAATGCTTGTTCCTTTTCCTTGTCCAGTTTTAACACTTTCAGTATGACTACAACTGATCTGTTGATTTATCAAGAGACTTGCTGTGGCAAGAACTCAGACCCTTGTTTCTTTTCTTGGGTATCATTACGAAAACCTTACAATGCTTGTTGTTCTAGATATCACACAACTCGTATGTGGCCTTTATCTAAAAATCGTGAAGAGGTTTCATTTCCAAGGTCAGCAGTTAAAGTTACCTCTTTTATTCTTTCCCTGAGTGCATTGAAGCTCTTCTTGCTGAAAGCCCTGAACGTTCCTTCTATTGTAGCAGAGTCTGGTATGACATTAAATGCAGTACCTCCATGGATCATAGCTACAGAAACCACCTGTAATATCCAAGTTTCGACAAGGAATTAGAATCTGCTGCACCTTAGAATCATAAAACTAAACTGAAGAAATGTAGCTTGCTCCCAGGCATGGTTATAGTACCTGGGAATCTAAAGGGTCAATCTCCCTAGAAACTATATTCTGCAAACTAATCACTGCTGTTGATGCTGCCAAAATTGGATCAATGGAGTCTTGGGGAATTGCAGCATGACCACCTTTTCCAATTATCTTTGCTTTGAAACTCCCACATCCAGCAAGGAATTCTCCAGGCCGAGAAGCAACCACTCCAGTAGGATACCTATGCACAGTGTGCAACCCAAAAATGGCATCTACATTGTCAAGAACCCCTTCTGCAATCATGTCTTTACCGCCTTGCCCTTGTTCTTCAGCTGGTTGAAATATAAGCACGACAGTTCCCTGCATTTGTAGTTCTTAATTCCGCGGTTAACAGTAACATCAATATAAATCAACAAGTTTGCCACAAAATCACACTTTACCTGCAACGTATCTTGCAATTGTTTCAAGATCCTTGCAGCACCGAGGAGCATTGCAGCATGCGCATCGTGGCCGCAGGCATGCATTTTGCCATCTACTTTACTCTTGTGCTCCCACTCAACCATTTCCTATTGAGAGACAGCATATTTATATAGTCCAAGTTACAAATTTCTTTTCCTAGTCCCAAGTTAGCAAATTCTGTTAAAATGCCTATGCTTGGACAGCACAGAAAAACATGTACATATCATGGAAAAATCAAGCGATGTCTAAATCTATATTTAGGACAGAATCAAATCCTACCATGTCTGAATAAAAAGCATGGTTTATAGAATTTTAATGAAGAAATCCCATTACATCAACCAATATGTATATATACACATATATATATGTTTGTTTCTGACAGGAACAAAACATAATACCTGAATAGGCAAAGCATCCATATCAGCTCTCAAAGCAACAAAGGGTGAAGAACCAGACCCGAGTGTGGCCACAACACCAGTTCTTGCCACAGGCCACCGATAAGCAATACCCATTTGATCAAGTTGTTGCCTAATCAACTTGCTTGTCTCAAACTCTTCAAAAGCAAGTTCAGGGTTCTCATGAATTTGTCTCCTAATCTTCTTCATCCAGTCAACCATGTGTGGATCATTAGCCAACTCAACTATCCGCTCTTTCAAATATGAAGAAGAAGAGATATTATTATTATTATTTTGGCATGTTAGAAGAGAATCAAAGTGTTTCCCATTTGGGTTTAGAGAAAATCGAAAGGCTAAGGACATGGCAATGAAGAGAAGGAAAATGCTACTCCGCACCACCCATTTGTCCATGGCCAATTTGCCTTTGGCTGCCACTGTCAGAGTGTCAGTGCGTTGCTCATGGTTTTCGTTTGGTTCTCTTTTAAAAATTATTTACATGTAATCTGCTATTTGACTATTTCAATTTGTGCGGTGGTGCAGTTTTATCACGTGATCATTTCCTTTATTTCTTTTTATGACATTACTTATGCGTGTTCATTTGATCGGTGCATTCTGGCAGGATAAGGTTTGGATTCTACGGTCTACCCTTGATTTTCCTGTTATTGGATGGTGATGTTACATTGCTGTTTTAAACCCGGCTGAGCAGCCGGGTCAATTCAGAATCCAACCAACCTGTTTTCTAATTTCGGTTAGGTGATCAAAAAAAAAATCTAGTTTGACTTGATCAACTGGATGGATCAACTCATGATTCGGTTGATATGGTAAAAATCTAGTTTGATTTATTAAAAGAATTAAAATGATATTGTTTTGATATTTAAAAAAAAAAAATAATTTAGATTAAACCTTTCAATCTGTTACTTGAATCTTATACCAAATCGACCTCAAATCAGATTTAATAACAATGTTTTATATAATTTTAAAAAAAATATCTCAATACTCTTAAAAGTCTGATTTAAGATTTTTGAGTGGGGTCGGAACCCTTTACATTGTTCTAGTAAACAAGAGGATATCAATCTGATATAATTCAATTTTACAAGAAGAATAGAGTTTGAGAAAATATCAATGCTCTAAAGCAATTATGCCACGCGCGTCACGTGGGAATTGATAGCTGAAAAATCTTTGGTGCACCTACCACCATTTGCAGGGTAAATTACAATAATCATTTAAAAGTTTGAAATTTTATAAAATCTCTCTTTTATATCCAAAACATCTTTAATACTAAGGGGATGATGCAAAAATATGAGTATTCTAGGTAAGAAGGAGGTTTTTGTAATATTTACTTAAATTTTAAGGGGTTCTTATAATACTTTAAAATCTTTGGATGGTCACTATAATTTTATGACACTTTAAACGGATTTTTTATAATTTACCTTAAATATTAAATCAAATATATAAAAAAATTAATAAATCTCTCAATTCTGATTTTTTTTATTATTATTAATAATGTGGGTGTCCGGGTTAATTTACGCACACCTCAATTAATCTCACGGACTCTGAAGTTAACGACCATATAAACCTCTAGTGGTCTTTGTAAGACTCGAAGCAGTTAACATAGGGCCTGATCAGTTAAACTGCATCCATCAGGGTTCTCAATTCTAATTTTTTACTATACCTCATGAAGACCGTTCTTAGTTTAATGCATGAAAGGTAGTATAAAAAATATCAGGCCTAATAATTAAAAAACAAATTGCTAGTAATTAGTGATAGAATCTTATTTTTCAAATTCTAACAAATATTTTATATAAAATAGACTTTGCTACTTATGCTCCACATGTTTATTAATAAATTATTTAATACATTTTATGTATAAAAAATGATTTTAAATTATTTACAAATAAATAATTTACTTTTTTATCCAAGCATTTTTCAAGTTTAAGAATTTTAATGATTTTAGATAAACTTTGATTAAAATAATTTTTAATTGTATTGTGTTTCAATTAGGAATATAATGACAATAATGTAGAAATACAAATTCACTTATTTATAGGAATCTTATAAAAGCATTATTAGAGATACAATCAATATTATCATTATTCTTGTCTCGTAGCCAACCACTTGGTTATAATTGACACTAATTTTGTTCATGTAAAAATATATTTATTATTAGTAAATGTTTTTTTATCTTTGATATTCATTTATATTTTATTAATAAATTTAGAGTAAAGATCAAGTTCTTGGAACAAAATTGTTTTTCAAATGAAATTATAAAGTGATTATAATTATGAGATTCTTATTGTATCAAAGTATTGTTCCTATATGTTCTTAGTTGATGCTCTATTAAGACTGAATATTAATTAGTATTATTGAGACCGATACATATAATATTTTTTCCTTCATGAAATGAAGCATTTATTCTCATAAGTTGAGGTATGAAGGATATCAAAAACTAATATGTAGGTGCTTGTCAAATTACATGTACCCTTAGCTGACTGATATAAGGATTCTATATGGAGAGATCATATGTACCAATGGAAACTTGCGTGAAAGTTGTAAAAATAATTCTTATACTTGAGATCATTAAGTTATCTTATATAGAAAAAGTTATGATTTGATCCTAACTATATGTTGTCTTAATCAAGGATAACAAACGGATAGATATTGGATATAACATGAATTATATCAAAATATTTGAGTGATTAAAAGAGGATTCATCACCCTAGGTGAATTATAAAAAAAATGTCTCACATATTGTCAAATAGTATTGATTTTGAAATTATTTAACAAGGTGAAATGATATTTGACAAGAGTTTCAAATCTTATTCAAATAATCAATAACTATGATGTTGAAAGTAAATATGAATTGACAGAGCAAACAAACTTTATACTCAAATCTCCAGATCAGAATATTCTTGGTGAAGAGATAATAATTACATTAATAGGAACCCAACTTCGGATTAGCAAGAAGCTTATCTCTTAGTTTAATGGGTAATAACAAGTTGTTGTTTTGTATCTATTGGACACTGATAATTAATTTAAGTTCCTATTCTGATAGTATTTAGTGTGTTCTATTACGAAAAGTAGGATGAGCGTGGGCTCTTAAAGGAATTTAAAGTTTGTGTCTAATGTAATAGAGACATGTATAATTCCACCTATATGAATATAAAAATGGTGCCGCTTTTAACAAGAGTTAAGGTTTTCTCTTGTAAATATTCATGAAAAAAAATTATGATTTTAGCACATGGCTATAATAGTGCTAAACAGTTGTAAATCTCTTTAAGAGTTTGGATAGTATTATGTGTGTAATATCTTTTATTCTACAACAAAAGTTTTGATTTAATCTGCGGACACCAATAACTTTAGTAGGATTTAAGTTCTAACACTAATTGAAGGTTTAAATTGCAAAATACCTTCTTGTAAGCATAATTTTATCAAGTGAAAAGACCTTCATTACAAACTACTGGGGAATTATTGATGTAGTTTGTAAATGAATAAAAAAAAGATGTTTATCCCACATTGGAAAGAAACACTCCCTCCTAATGTTTCTAAGTGTGGGTTTCTATTGTGTAATAAATTAAGTCATAGTGAACAAACTCTCCTATTTGGCTTCCTAATGTTATTATATAGATATTTATAATATCAAAAGATAGCATTTGAAAGTTGGAACTTAATATGAACAGTTATACTGTTTCATGAATAGTCATATTGTTTGATGAACAACCATAGTGTTTCATCAATAGTCATATTGTTTGATGAACAGTCATATTGTTTCATCGTTATGTTTCAAGTCTATAAAAGCATGTTACTATATAGAAAAGAAAAACAATAAAAAACATAAATTTTTTTCTTGGTCTTATCTTCTCATTCTTTTAGAGGTTTAGAGGGTTTAGTTGTATCCTGGAAGTGTTGTCTTTGTGTGGGATAAATAAACACCTTAAAGATAATGTTTTCACGCCTCTAAGCCAACTCCATATTTGTTTCCATCCTAAACATTTCTAACAATTTCCTCCTTCAACAACAAGCAGTATCTATCAACCGTGAGCTTCAATCACGCCAATAGCAGCAGAAGTCCATCCTCAAGCATCAACAACTTTGCTTCTCGTTGAGAGTCTCATCCATAACATTAGTTTTGGTCAAGATTAGCTACAACTCAGCCTCAGCCATATCTTTTAACCGTAAGTCTCAGTCAGCCATGACAACCACCTTTCCAACAACAACAGCAAGCCATGACAGTGTCTTCTTCATGCAGCTTCTCTCTCATCTTCCCAGTAACAGTGGTTGTGTTCCTCGGCCACTTCAGTGCTTTAAATGTGAGCAAAACCTCCTGAGTAGCAGTAAACTCTCGCATGCAGCAAGGATTCAACTTGCTCAATAATACTCCAACAAGTTGGCTTCATCATCAGACCAATGACGACAGCTCTAGCAACCACGAGCATCTCCACTGTGAGCCACCATCCTCACGACAACACCACCAGCTAAGCAATACCCCTCGGGCAGCAACTGTCATTTCCTTCCATTTTCTAATTTTGTTAGTGGGGTCTAAAAGACTTTGGGGTAAGCAACAACACCCGCAAGCGTAGTAAAGGTGATGATGAGGGTTCAATAACAAGAACAATAGCAACTTGGCTGATTTTCTTAGAAGAGATTTTGTAGCAGTCCAACCATACCCGTTTGATATTGCTACAAAGAACAACAATAGCTTCCAGCATCTGTAGCTCCCTAAGGTCCCAAAGAGCTATGACTTCTCCTTCATTTCCTTCAAGAGCAGCAGCAGCAACCTCTCCTCAGAAGTTGTGAACACCTCCACAATGGTCTTCCAACTCCCGATGAAGCAGCAGCGCTGTATCACTTGAACTCCAGCGATATCAGCTTCAACACAGCAGTCCATCAATCCAACTATGAGCTCAACTAAAGTCTCCACATACATGGCAGCCAACAACAACATTTATTTCATCATCAATCAATTACAACAATGAAGGATTTTCTACACCAGCTTACCTTACAAGCAGTAACAATAGAAACCAATTGTGAAGAAAAAAGAACAATAGCAGACATCGAACTTCAACGCAACAAAGCTTCTTCTATAAGTGTCAACATTAAAACGCAGCAATAGAGAAAAGAGACAGATCTGGACTAAAAAACAAGAAAAAGACTTAAACTTCAATTGAGCAAAGCTCCCTCTACAATGTTTGTTTGTTACACTGTCAGTGAAGAATCGAAGAGACAGAGGAGTTTTAAATTCACCAGGTTCTTCTCCTCCAGTAGAGACAACGCATGATTCCATGAGTCGGAAATGGCAATGTTGCGTGATTCCACGCGCTGTCAGGATTACCTAACAGCCTTGAAAGGTTTCCAATAGTCTTTAGACAACCACCACAACCTTGGAAGGTCAATTCCCAATCCTAAACCATTTATTTAATAAATTGTTAGTTTTTGGGACAAATTATTAATTGTGCGTATGGATTTGGGACTGTTTAAATGATGATTTGTGATTGATTGAGCTATTAGGATAAAACATTTCAATTTATTTTTATTGCATACAGCCAACTGTCTTAAAAATACAAAGAAAATCATATTACGTAATATTTCCATACGAAAAATCAAAATACATATTTGCATGCATTTTAGGATTTAATAACTAGTTTATTAAATTCATGAGAATTTGGCCAATATTTCAATAAATCACTTTTTTAATTCATGTGAATTAATTGTTAAAAATCCTGGTATAGAACATTGAAGCTATAAGTGAGGCTGGTAATTAAAATATCAGAGTTGACCAGAAAATTCTCAAAATTATTCTAAATATTCACCAATTTTAATTGGGAGTATTTTTCACTGTAATACACAAACTATGAAGAACATTTTTCTAAGAATTTATTTGGGTACACGAGTCCATGATAAATTCTTGAACACTGGATTTATTCATACGAGTAAATCTTAATCCTAAACTACAGATAGATCACCGACCAGAAAACCATCAAAACCTCTAAACCACATCAAACCACAAAACAGCTTAACTCAGGTAGGGTGCGCTAAGGGTGTTAATACCTTCCCTAACCACAATCAGTCTCTTACCCTCGAATCTTTGATAAAACAAGTACACTCAAGTTTCATAGCGACCTTGAACCAAACAACTAGGTGGCAATTTCAAATGACCCCCCGACGCCGCGCATCCACATGCAATAAACTTCATGATTTGTTACAGTTTACTTTTTATGTGATTATTCCAACCGGGTTGCGAGTTTAACATATTAACCCGATTGACTTAAATTTTTTAATTTTTTTAATTGATATTTTTTTTAATTTTATCATTCAACATTAATTTTATTATTAATAAAAAATTGAAATAGGTGGTTATTTCATTGTGCCCTACCTTACAAAAAACTATTCATCGCAATAGTTTTTTTTTTTTTTTGCCTTTGGTTTTTCTTAATCTATGTTTTTATTATATCCTTCAACATTTAGTTTATTATAGATTGAACTTTTTAATTTGTTGTGGTTTGTTTTTTATGTGGCTATCCTAGTCTCATGACTCGTGTTGCAACGGGTTAACCCGTGGTTTGTTTTTTATGTGGTTATCTTAGTCTCATGACTCGTGTTGCAACGGGTTAACCCGGTTGACTCTTTCTTTTTTCCTTTTTATATTTGGCTTTTTTTTAATTTCACCTTTCAACATTAGGTTGATTAGGAATTAGGCTTCATGATTTGTTTTGATTTACTTTCTATTAGGTTATCCCGGTCTCATGACCCGGGTCACAAGTTTTGTGGGTTAACTAGGGTCTTTTTACTATGTCCTTTTTTATATTGATTTTTTTTTCCAATTTCATTCTTCAACAATGTGTTGATTGAGAGTTGTGTTTAATAATTTGTTTCGATTTGCTTTATACAAGATTATCTCAATCTCATGACTTGATTTGGAGTAACTCGTTTGCTTTCTATTAGGTTATCTCGGTCTCATGAGTTGGATCATGGGTTTAGTGGATGAACCTAGTTTAACTCGGTCTTTTTTTATCCTTTTTTCAATTGTTTTTTTTTTTCAATTTCATCTTTCAAAATTGAGTTGATTAGAATTTGAGCTTCATAATTTGTTTTGATTTATTTTTTATGGGGTTGTTTTGGTCTCATAACTCAGGTCGTGGATTTTGTAGGGTAACTCGGGTTGGTATTTTTGTCCTATTATTCATTGATTGTTTTTCAATTCCATCATTTAACATTGGGTTGATTGGAAATTGGGTTTTATAATTTTGTTTTATTTTATTTTTGGGGTTATCATCATAGTTATCAAACCCGGCCCAGGGGTTGACCCAACCAAGAGGCCATGTCTCGGGTTTCATGGGTCAACCCAGATCAACCCGGAAAAATTAAAAAAATATATTTGAAGTTTTAATATTTCATATGAAAAAATTAAAAAAAAATCCATGTGAATATAGGCTATACATGTTGTAAATAATGAAATTTAAAAGAATATTTTAAAAAGTTTTTTATCCCGCATTGAAAAAACATAACTTTTTTTCTTGTAAACATAAAATATATATTTTAAAAAGTTAATTTCAAACTTCAGTTAAATATTTTTTTCAATTTGCTTTTCATATTGGTTTGCCCTCACAATCCGGGTTAGGAATTTGTCATGCTAGCTTGGATTCACTAAAAAAAAAATGTTTTATAATTTTTTTTTCTTTTAACAAGAGTAATTTTTTCTTAGTCGATTTTTCTTTCATTACTATCTTATTAGATTCAGAATGATTTATAATCTATCACTTGAGTAATAAGAAAATTTTCTTTCGCTGAAATTTGTTTTTTTACATTGCTAAAAAGGTGGTCAGCCCGCGAAAAAGGGCGTGCCACGGTGGTGCCACCTATCTAGACAAAAGCTATAATAACTTCTCATGTATATTATGAAAATTCCTGCGGTAATTAATTAATATAATAATCCCTTGAAGTCGTCAAAACTCTCTCGTCCAAACTTGTCCATTCTTTTTCCTCCAAAGCCTCTCTTCCACAATTAACCAAAACGTACATCCTTCACTGATCCTCTACCTTGTTAATTTCCCTTAATCCATCATCCTTCACATGATTTAACAATTTCCCATCGTTAACTCCATCATATCTTTCAGAAACCTTGCACCATGGCATCTCCTGGCCATAATCTCCTCATATTACTTCTTTTCTTCATGTCCTTTCCATGTTCAAAGTCCAGACTCTCCGTCGACTACTACAACAAAACATGCCCACAATTCGCTTCTATCATAGAACAGATCGTCTCGGACAAGCAAATTGCTAGCCCCACCACTGCTGCCGGCGTTCTTCGCCTCTTCTTCCACGACTGCATGGTGGAAGGCTGTGATGGCTCCTTGCTCATCACCTCCACATCCTTCAACAAAGCTGAACGTGATGCTGACATCGACCAGTCCATCCCTGGAGATGCCTATGACCTTGTCACTCGTGCGAAGACTGCCCTTGAGCTCCAGTGCCCCGGCATTGTCTCTTGTGCTGACATTCTAGCCACCGCTGCACGCAACCTTGTCACAATGGTGGGAGGTCCTTACTACCATGTGCGTCTAGGACGCAAAGATGGCCTGGTATCCAACGCCTCTCTTGTCCAAGGCAATATTGCTCAACCAATAATGCCATTGTCAGATATCATCTCCCTTTTTTATTCCAAAGGGTTTTCAGTGCAAGAAATGGTGGCTTTGGTCGGCGCTCATACGATAGGGTTTTCCCATTGCAAAGAATTTAGTCACAGGCTTTTTAACTTCAGCAAGACTTCAGAGACTGACCCTGCATACAACCCCAAATATGCAGAAGGGCTAAGGAAATTGTGCGCAAATTACACGAAGGACCCAACTATGAGTGCTTATAATGACGTGATGACACCAGGGAAATTTGACAATATGTACTATAAAAATCTGCAGAGGGGGTTAGGGTTGCTGTCAACAGATCAAGCCCTTTCTGTGGACAAGAGGACCAAGCCCTTCGTAGACTTGTATGCTGCAAATGAGACTGCATTCTTTGAAGCTTTTGCACATGGAATGGAGAAAGTTAGCATTTATAAGATCAAGACAGGGAAGAAGGGAGAGGTGAGGCATAGGTGCGACCAGTTCAACGCTGCCAAGATTAATTAGCAATGGTAATCATTTGCAGCTTTAGTTGGAAGAGAAGGGTCCATGATTGTGATTAGGGAAGTCTTACTGTTGTTTCTATTATTTCTCTTGGGCGAAACAGATGCATCCTTCAACATAACATACATCAAGCAAGCACGCAAAATTGATGAATGATAATACCATAGTTTTTAAACCCGGTTCAGTGACCGACCTGGTTCACTGACTGACCCGGTTCAAGGCCCGGATTCCAGGTTTTGACCGGGTCACCGGGTTTTGATCAAGCCACCCGGGTCAATTCCTATTTAAAAAAAAATCAAAACGACATCGTTTTAGTAAATAAAAAAAAAACAAAAAACAAAAATCACCGGATTTTTTACCGAGTTTTGCCGGGTCAACCGGGTCATGACTTTTTCTATTTTTTCTTCAACCCGGGCTGGTTCCAGCTCTGAATCAGCCGGGTCCCAGATCGACCCGCCGGGCCGGGTTTCAAAACTATGGATAATACACTTCCAAAGCAGCACTGTTTGTGATCCGTATATTACGAATGCAGAAGCTGACATATCCAAGATGTACGAACTAGTAACCTTCAAAGCATCATCAAAGCAAGGAGGGGAAAAAGTTTTCACTGTCCATATATTTGGTACAAAATAATGTAATGTAAGATAGTGTGATTAAGAATCATCTAATGGAGTTAAGAATTTAATGTGATCATGATTACGACGCATGCCATTAGTTTATAGACGCTATTTCTAGATCACCACCTTCCTTCAACTTGCACGAGATTTCCACAGGATGCCCATGGAAAAGACTGACAGTTAGGTTTCGTTTCTCGATGAAAAAAACCATTGACAAATCATTGAACACACTGGCTGGGAGAGGGAGAGAACCTCTAGACGTCGGTTTTTTCTAAATTACATTAAATTAACTTGGATAGTTGAGTGACAGAACCAGAACAACGAAAGAAAGATGCCACTGCCTATGGTTGCGCTATCAGTAACAACGGATTTTCACGACGGAAAAGTTGAAATCGAAGTGACCTAACTACCAACCAATTATTGTCCCACTTGGGCAGTACAGAACATGTGCATGATGCGGTTATTATCTTCCATTTTAAAAACAGAACCCCTGCTGCCAAACGTTGATGAGAGGATCTTCATGAATAATTAATGCAATTTACAAGTACGTGTTCCTACAATCTGGGGGAAAGAACAATAGAATGACCAAAAGGAGTGCACAAAGGAAGGAATTTTACAATATCAACGAGATGCTGTCATTCTTACAACCTGGCAGAACATGACCGCAAGACAAAACCACCATCTGCACTTCACATGGCAGAACAATAGAATGACCACTCAAGGTCGAGAAATTGCTTAACCTCATACTTTACTAGCACTAGCGCCAGAACACAAGCAAATTAATGTGTGCAGACAGTTAATCCATTAACCCTAGTGCATCAGATTCAGCCTCCCGTATCCAGCTAAGATTTTGCATTCACAGCAGGAGTACAATTAAACTACTGTCCAAGGCAAAGACACAACATGCAATAAGAAAAAGCAAATGTCGCTGATCTTACCATATTTAGCAAGGCTTTCTTTTGTCAACTTTTAAGTGGATGTTGAACCATTTCTTCTTCTTAGATCTATCCCTTGTAGGTTTCTTATCTCTCACTTGTGCATCTTCTTTGGTCTCCCTGAAGGGACCCTTATTCCTGCTTTTACTTGAACTCCGCTTCATTGGCGGAGCAATGGTGTAGGAGGCATGAATTTCATTCCTTTGTCTAAGAAGCTCATCAATCTGCAAAACCAATATCAACAGTGAAAATTCAGAAAGCATCAATCAATTCATACCTCATCTTCATGTAGATATCAGCAACAAATTTTGACAAGTTAAACTCACTGCTTGCATCTCTTGTGCATATCTACTGGTCATCTCGGTAAATTGTGCCAATACCTGTCAAAAGGCCACAAAAATTACTAACAAAGAGAGGCAAGAGCAGACAACTATAGACTGCTGAAGTCAAGTGCAAACCTCTCGATATTCAGTTTCAAACTTGGATATTTCTACCCTCTTTCCAAGAATCTCAGCTTCAACAGCTCTGAGATTAGCTTTTTCTTCCATAAAAGGTGCAGCACAGAGTGCTTCTATTGAGTAACTTGCACTTTTAAAAAAATTGTCACCTGGAAGAAAGAGCCAGGACCAGAAGGATGCTATCAGCCCATCCGCACATATATTATCAAAGCATACTACCCTAAACAACAAGAAAAATCTTAGAACTGACCATAGACACCAAAAACATGGGTGCCAGCCTTCAGTTCAGATATTTCACATGGCTGAAACCCATCCAATTTTTTGAAGAAAGCAGCATCAGCATCTTTTGCAGCTGCAATCTGAAACCACAACAATTCCACAGCCAAAACGAGGATGAATGAATCAAATAAAACACAAATATCAAAGATGACACTTGACACTGATCTCTTAAATCATCAGCTTACAGAGTTGACAGTGTGATCCAGCCGGTATACAGGAAAACATAGAAAGTACATTCCAGCAGATGTAACCTTTCCTGTTTTAGCACTGTCTTCCTACACCAAAAAGCAAACCAGTAAAAATGGGTTAAATGTAATGATATTGAATGTGTTTAGTCAAGAATATTAAACTAGAGTCTATTGAGCTAAAAACATGGCAAACATGCAAAGGCAGATCAATTCCAGAAAGAACTTCGTCAACAGTAGCTCCCCTTTTGACCAAGTAGTGTCCATCATAATTAGGGATCTAGTCAGTTATACTTCACAAGAGAGAGATCTAAAATCTCTTTCGTGGGAAGATCTCCAATCTGCTGGTCGTAATATGATAAATGAAGTCCTAATGTTCTTTAAGATCCATCCAAGACTAGAATCAAAGCAAGAATATGGAACTGTTGGCTTTGATTTAAGATGATCAACCAACAAGACAAAGAAAAAGACTGGGGAAAGTGCATCATACCTGTAGAGCAAGGCTTAATCCTCCACCACTTTCTTCCTGATCAAAATACAATAACTGTACAAAAGACACTCAATCAGTATGCCTAATGATCATTTTTCACGCATAAGTTATAGTTTGAGAAAATTACGTACTCGATATCACTTGAGAACTCACTACATGAAACTGCTAAAAATGAAATAAGAATTGTGGGAATCTGAAATTTGTTTGACAGCAATGAGGAGGGTGCGAGACATGGTTATAAGACCCAGCCTGTCAGGTCAACCTGGTGGTCCACCGACCCAAGGCTTGGCCTGGTCAGGTTAGTGGAAAAACCAAGTCTTTTTTTACCAAAATGATGTCTTTTAAGGGGTTTTAGAAAACAATCTTGGGTTGACCTAGGCCTTAGGCTGGGTCAACCCTCAACTCTGGTCTTATAATTATGGTGTGAGAAACTTTTGGACTGGTTGTCAGAAAACTAAAACAATCCAGGAAGAGACATTTTTCATATAAACATTTTAATCGGTTTTTTTCTTTTTCTTTTTGCCAAGGTTTCCAACAAAATGCCCATAAGAAACAGTTTCAAGTTACATAAGCTCATAAATCTGCTCCCGCAGCACAAAGTCATTGAAAGGCAAAGATGGACTATTTGGCATATAATCTGTGTCCCATAAAGGCCAGGAAGTCTTCTTTTTCCTTGCAAGGAAAGAACTGATGGAGAATGATTGAAGATTTTCTTATGTATCTAGTTATTTTAGAGAGTTATATCTTTCAGTTAGTGTTGACTACTTATTTTGTACTACTAGTTTATGTCTTTTGGTTTTTTACTTCCAATCATTATCCTATCATTCTGGGTTTAGGGTTTTCATTACTCACATAAGAGCAAGAATTATTGTTCAGAGATAGTCATTGATGAATGAAAGTTCAATTTTGAGATTGATCACTCTCCATCCCATTCAACCCGCCCCCGCAAAGAAAAAAAACAATTAATTTTCTTGGTTTCTCCCATACCCATTTCTGATACTTCTCTACTCCCTGATTCTTTTTATCAAGTAGTATCAAGGAACAGATTTCCATGTCCCAGAACATAACCAAAAAAAATCTAAATTCATTGCTTCCAAAAGAGAAGGTCTATCAGATTTTCCATCACTACAGAAAGGTGAAGAGAAAAACAAATGCAAAAAAATAGATGTTTCCAACAGAGCTAAAGAAAATCAATTATGATGATTAAGGAAAATGCAAGGCCATATGAGTCATAAGATAGTGTTTACAGGAAACTCTTTCAGCATCAACTTAGGAAGCCAAATATCTTCTTTCATTCCTTATTAACTATGAAAAAAGGAGACTCTCTACAAGTGGGGTTGTCATCTCCATTGCAGCACTTATTCAGCACCAACATAGGAGACCAGTAAACTCCTCTCTTGACGAGAGTCATAATGCCCAAACAGACCAAGCAGTCAAGAACCCAATATTTTCCTATAGGAAATATTAAATCAGACAGCTCCCGCTTATCAATAAATTCACAATCAATTAAATTCAAAGCTTTAACCCCTATCACGCCCAGTCAACTATGCTGATTTTGTTGAATTGGCCACAGATTTTTACATGTGCTTCCAACCAATGAAAAGTACCACTAACAGTGAGGAAGCAATGAAAGGCAACCTTGAGTAAAAAAGCTCTCTATTATTCATTAAAAACTACAGAATACCAATCTACCAAAAATATACCTCTCTACACAGTCACATATTGCAATGTGTGTCATTTGTTCCGAAGAAAATTTGGGAAAATGCAAATAGTACCCTGTGGATTGGCACATGTGCACTTCAGAGACTGAGAATTTGGCACTTCAGTGACTTGTGATTTTCTCTGATAGCATCTGCCTTTTTTGTCATTTAAGTTGCTAGATATAAATCCTCAAACTTTTTACATTTTTTATTTCATACAATTGAACATTTAATTCAACACTGTAACAGACACTTCCTGTACATGAAATGTGTCACTATTTATATTTTATGATCCAACTACCTTGGACAACAAAAAAAATGAAATACATTCATAGAAAAAAGAAAGAAATACACTACTTTTCATAATACCAAGAAAACCATCCAAGGAATAGAGTGCTCTGTGCATAACTAATGGAAAAGGGCAAATGCAACAAATGAAACCACGAGTATTGATAAATAATCAAGATTGAGTTTGATAACATAAATTTTATCAATTGATAGAAATTATAGCAATTAGAAGAAGAAAAAAGTTGGACTTATTTTAGCAAACTTAACTAATGGGAAATGGCAAATGCAACATATGAAAACATGGGCATCTGAAGTTTAAAAATTTGAAACTTGTTCAATAACTGCAAATGCGCCAACCACATGATAGCTTTTTGCAACTTTTCACAATTGACTAGCTATCATACAAGCTTAAATGCACCACAAACCCAAACTAAGAGCACACAATCCTTGAACCAACTTCTGTTGCTTTTGAGTAAAAAACATGAGCATCCATACTAAGGAACATTCAATCACAAATGGCATTTTCAGAACTCTAATTAAAAACAAACATTCAGTATGCTCTTTTGACCCTATCAGGCAGCTTTGCAATATCATAATCTGTAATTTGCACACTAAATGAATTGAACAAGAAATCTCTAAAGCCATTTCTTTGAAAAGGCTCATTCTTACAACTGGTTTAGTATTGATGTACAGTGGCTGCATGGCAGCTTTTGGGCCTCTACAAAGCGTTCCACCATGAGTCAGGTTTTTGAAGAAAACATCATTTAATCTCAAAAGGGGAAAAAAAGACTATTTTCCAAAGAAAATAAAGAGAGGAATGATTTTTCCAACAATATCCTTTGCTCAGTGACTGAAAGTAACACTAGACAAGCCCTTCATCAGAAGTTGTCCTCTGTGTGTCTTGCAAACAGAAAGTGATGATTACTCCTTGATTCCATTCAAATCTCACACAAACTTAAAAGGAAAGGGTGACATAAAATACGTTCAATGACTGCCAAGTTTACTCCAATAAGCGATATGTTCCTTTCTCACTCAAACATTAACCTCATTACCTCAGTCAAAGATGCTAAAATCCTTTGCTCAGCAAGAAACAGTTGGGCATACAAAATAAAAAGTAGGAGAAAAATACACCATCGGACTTAAATCATGAAGGATTTGTGCCAAAGGTTTATGATTATTCTAACCTTGAACTTGCTTTTGTCAGACGATTGCACTCGACAAACAAATCCAGCCCTTGCCTCCTCTTCTGTTATCGTGACAGAATAGAAGTGAGCACATTGCTTTTCAACCTGTTTAAAAATTTAGGTTTTTCCAATGAGACCTAGCACAATTACAAAAATTGACACACAAACCAGAACAAATACCTCACCTTCCTAGAAATAGGTTCCCCAAGTGAAAGTGGACGAATATCAACCACACCATTAAGCGCCTCCTCCAAAACAGTTGCTGATATAGTGGTCTTAATTGGTACTCCAAGTTTACTATCATGAAAGAAACAGTACAAATAAAAATCAATACAAACCATCACAATCATCATAACTCATGAGAATTATTCCAAAAAAAATTTTAAAAAAAATTTATTTTGATGATTAACATCGCATAAATTCATTATAAACTTGCCTAAAGAGTGCCGCAAACATAGTATTCACAGCTCCCAAACTTGAAAGATCCAGTTCAAGTTCTTGACTTTCTGATTCAACAGCCTGATCATATGACAGCAAGATCATGCTTCGCAATACATTATCATATAAAACACGTATAAAACTAAATGATTACAATTCTACAAGAAATTGAAATGGCTGGTATCTGGATAGCCCCAAAAACTGCAGAATGAACCACATTATTTCAAAAAGAAGAAAATATTCTATGTTAACATTTGAATTCAAAACATTATTCATCCACTGCCAAAATTCCTCACCTCAAAACCAGCAGAGTCATATTGGCGTCTCTTGTCTGGATCAGCCAATATATTATAGGAAAATGTAACCTCTTTAAATATATCAGCTGCTTCAGGATCATTTGCATTTTTGTCAGGATGGTACCTGAAATAGTAGGCGAAAGAGAATTTTCCAACCTTGATTAGCAATGGAAGAAACAAGGGAAAAGAAAAATAGAGGGCATTTTCAACCTCAATGTATGTGGGTATCTTATAAGAACTAGTAGTGATTCAAAGTTCCATTGCCACCCAATTGTGCTACTTAACTACTCCAAGTTCGGCTCTTTATTCTGTTTTCCATCATATCTTTAATAAATCAAATCTTGCTTTCCAAACAAGTCATACATTGCACTTGCACTAGGAAATAATTACAGTAACCCCAATAATGTCACAAAAAACCTTTATTTACCTCTATTTTTTGCTTAAACAATAATTACTCATCCTGTAAAACCCTATTAAATTATTTCGTTGACGCACTCATAGAATTAAATGAAGATTCAATCACAAAAGCTGTCCAAATTAACAAAAAAGACTATGTAAAATTAAAAATAAATCTTCAACCAATTGAAAATAATAATTAAAAAAAAACATACTTGAGAGCCATTTTACGGTAGGCGGACTTAATTTCCTGGTCAGAGGAGTTCCTGGAGACGCCAAGAACTTCGTATGGGTCTCGCCGCACCTGCCTTGCTGCTTCATCCTGCTTCGATCGATGAGCCGGCATTACGCTATTCTATTTATATACAACAATAACTAACAAAACCCTAAAATAAATCACTGCAGCAAGGAAGGAAATAGCCAAATGTTTTCCAACATTCTTCTCTCTCTCTCTCTCTCTCTCTCTCTCTCAATTTTGTGTTTGGTGGAGGAAGTAAACAAACCCTAGAAAGAGAAGGACTCCATGGGATGGGACCTCCCCTGAGCTGGAGCTTAGAGAGAGAGAGAGAGCGACCGCGATAGAGACAAACCACCAAGAAAATTTGGAGGGGAAAATCTAGGGATAAAGGGTTAGTGACTCCGAAGTAATCTTTCCGGATTTGTTTTTACGTTTATAAGTTAGTCCTCGTAGTCTTGAAACTCTGTGAGTTATAGTCTCTTTATTTGTCTATGTCGAATGGTTTTTTTATAAATGAAGAATAATTAAATTATCCAGGTTGATTCATGTAGATTAAATTAAATTGCTGAAGTAGAGTATTATAACGAGCTCTGGAATAATATTCATGCTTGGTTTGTTGATTTTTTTAATTGAACTCCAATTTGATTATCAACATGAAAAAACAAATTAACATAAATATTTTTAACATAATAATTAGGGGTGATTATTTTCGGTTCGGTTCGGTTTTTATCAAAAAAAAAAATCAAACCTAAATATTAAAAAAAAAACTGAAACTGGTTCAAGCCGACTGGTTTCGCTTCGGTTTGGTTTGTTAGGACAAAAACATGTTCAAACCGGTTTGGCTTAGTGTTTTTTCCGGTTTGGCTCGGGTTTTTATCCGATTTTTTTCGGTTTGGGTTCGGTTCGGTTTTTTCGGTTTCAGACTTATAAAACCAAAACCAAGCCGGTCGGGTTTTTTAAAATTTTAATCGGTTTTTTTTCACGGTTCGGTTTTTTCAATTATTTTTTTTCCGGTTTAATCGGTTTTTTTTCTCACCCCTAATAATAATTGTTAAGAGAACTAATTCTCATAAATATGTATTAGCCTCAATTTAAATATAAGGATTGTTTAGTTATTTTAATGATATTTTCTTAAGAAATATTTGAAAATATGCTTTATGTTCATTAATATTCCAAACCAATTAGTTGATAGCTCAAGCTTTTTAGATTTTCTAAATTCAACGGATTAATTAACTATTTTTACACAACTACAAGGGCAGAATAATAATTTTCAAAAATTGGATACTCTTTTCAATAAACTGCAATCTTGATGATCGATTCACCCTTTATGGCTTGTGAGTGAAAGTTCCGCATGTTTTTCAACACGCGCCAGTTGTAGGTTGCGTAAGACGCACTTCGGTCCAGATGTGCAAGTTTGAATATATAAATGGAGGGGAAGATTCTCTTTTTTGGAAAATTATTTTTGTTTTCTTTTTATTTCTATATATTTTATTTCATAAAAAAATGAATAATGTAAATCTCTTATATAATTCACTTATAAAAAAATATCAACAAGCGAATAAGTATCTCATGCATTAAATTAGTGGGTGTCGTTAATAAATCACATAAATCTAATAATTGATGTTTTTTTAATAAATGAAACATGTAAAACTATTATGCCTTAACATTCTATACAAATGGATCTTAGTGTGAGAGATTAGTTTTTTTATTTTTACAAAATGGAGTTTATTCATGATTGAAATTTTCTAAATTGAGTAAAATTAAGTGGTTTTAATACTTTATATCTGAAATTATTTTTAATGTTAATAATTAAATTTTAAAGGGAATTCAATCTCTAAAAATTATATAAAAGTAAATCAAAAGCCAACCTTAATGATTTTCAAAGAAATTCAATCTCTAAAAAGATAATATCTTTTCTAAAATACTTTTTTGTAGAGACCTTTAAATCAATAAAATAAGCATGATGAGGGTAATATAGAAAATAAAATAAATTGAATCTATCTTTTCCAAGCATATGAATCCAACATATTTATAAATTGAATTAAAATTAAACACTATAATTAAATTCAATTACGGTAAAGAATTCGTTTCAAACAGCCTATGAAAGAATGGATTTTTCTTCAAAGAATTTTTTTTCTTTTTTTTATGTAAGAATGAAGTTATGATTTTTTTTAAAAGCCTCCTTTCAATGATGCCCAAACCAATAAGGATTGAAGGGCTACCCTTTCCTCAATACATGATTCTCATAAATATAGTTATAAGACGGCCCAAGGCCCAAGTTATGGGTTGGTCGAGTTAACTAGTGGTTGACTAGTCAACTCATTTTTTGACTGGTCAATTTTTTTTAACTATAACAACATTGTTTCATATGTTTTTAATGAAATGATGTCGGTTTGGTAAAAACAATCTGGTTCAAAATGAAATTTGGTTTGAGCCAAGTTCTGAATCGGCGAATCTCTCTAAGTCAGGCCAAGGTTCATAACTATGTTCATAAGAACACAAATATGTATTTGGAATAGGGGTGTTAAGAAAATCAACCAATCGAAAAAATAATTGAAAAAACTAAGCCAAAGAAACAAAACAAAAAAAATGATTAAAAATCCAAAGAAATCTGAGTCAATTTGGTTTCAAAAATCTAAAACAAACCAAACTGAATCGAACAAAATCAAACCTATTCAATCAAAACCAAATAGAGTATAAAAGCCAAAAATAAGTATAAAATGAAAAAATTTCTCAAACCCTAAACTAGTATCTCACTAACGCAGTTGCATGCCTCCTCATCCCCCTCCTACCCCTACTCACATACTCCCTCGATCTCTCTCACTAGCGACTTTCTACTCACATGCTAAATTATGTTCTTTTTATGTTTAAGGTTGGGTTTTTTTATTGGGTTTTAATCATAATGTTTTGCTTCTAGTCCAGGGTTTTAATTAATATTTTTTTGGGATTTTGGGACTTTGAATGGTTTTCTTTTTAATTAATTATTTAGTATTATGTTTCTCCCTAATTGTTTTTGCCACTACTAGCCCATATAACCTCATATCTTGTTATATCACCATCTCACTCCACACACACACCATAATCTTTCCTTTTTGCAGTTGCTTAACAACATCTCATATATGTTAATAATGTAAGCAATGGTTTCTTGATATTTTGCTTGATTTATTTGATTTGTATAGCTATTATGGTATTATTGTGTCCTAAATATATTCGTTTCATATATAAATTCTAGTTCAAGGGTCAATTCATGATGGAAAATATAGATAAAAACTTCATGTTGAGTCTATAATCAAGACACCTTTGGTTGAATCCCGTAGTAAAGAACTCTCAAGTCTTATAGTCAAGGTTGGTCGTCTCTCAAGTCAACTATTTTAGTTTTTGTCTTTCAGGTTGTTCATTTTAGATTTTTCAATTGATGTTGGTCGCCTTTCATATTGACCTATTTTAGATTTCTTGTTAAGGTTTGTCAAATTTTATGTTTTCCAATTGAGTTTGGATGCCTTTCGAGTTGACACACTTTAGATTTTCTTTGCTGAGGTTGGTCTCCACTTAAGTTGACCATTTTAGATTCTTTAATTGAGGTTGGTTATCTCTTGAAATGACCAATTTTAGATCTTATATTGAGGTCAGTCGCTTATCAAGTTGACCATTTTATATTTTTCATTTGAGGTTGGTCGCCTCTCAAGTTGACCATTTTAGATTTTTCAATTAAAGCTGGTCGTCTCTTAGGATGACTTATTTTATATTTTTTGCTGAGGTTGGTCACCTTTCAAGTTGACCTTTTTTTTTTTAGGTTGGTCGTCTCTCAAATTGATCATTTTAGTTTTCTTGTTGAGGTTAGTCGCCTTTTAAGTCTATCCCTTTTAGATTTTTTTGTTGAGGTTGATTATCTTTTAAGTTAACTCATTGTTAATTTTCCAGTCGAGATTAGTCACCTCTCAAGTTTACCTTTTTAAGTATTCTCAAAACAATATGTTTCTTTTCAAATATTTTCTTGTGTTTCTCTACAAACTCATTATACAAAAGTAAAAAAACAATTTTTCAATAATTTTATGCTGTAAATATTGTAAAGAGATGATAGCTATCATAATCGATTTTTTAAACCTATATTTAAAAAGAAAAAAATCAAGAAAAACTAAAAAGATAATAAAATAAAACTGGATTTAGAAAATCTTTGTCAGCCCTTAAAGCCAAACAACTAAGTTGCAACTGAATCTTTGTCAACCCTCAAAGCTATAAACCTCACTCTAGCTATAGTGACACAATCCACAATCCATCTTTTCCACGCGAACCAACCCCCATCACCAGTCATCTTCCACCGATCCAACAACTATAACAATGACAAATATCATTTGCCTTCAATCTAGAAAACCTGCAGACCAAGCCACCCAAAAAATCCATCCCTTCAACTTAGAGAACCCAGTCCTTCAACCCGGATCTAACAAGCTCGATCTCAAACCAGTAACAACCATGATCTTTATATCATCATAGTGCCTATCTACCTGAAAAATCAAACTCAAACTCACCTTAAATAACCAAAAAATTATATACAAATCATAGCCTAAAGATTCTTCTTTTGTTTGTTTTTTACAAGTTTAGCTCTACACGAGAAGAGCACGTGTAGCCCAACTTAGCACTATCAATTATTTCAGTGCGTGGAAATCACTCACTGCTATTGCTAGGTTAGATTCTAGTATATTCTGGCCAAACTCATAAAGTTTGATTTTGAGCCTGACATACTTATTGGAATGATTTCTGATGTTTCATTGGTTTCCAATTATGTGGATGTTAATACGCTCATGAATGAGGTTTTTAAAGGTGGTGGGAGTATTTTTCAAATATATACCTAAATATGTAAAAGCTTTTGTCAATGGTTTTTATCAAATGATCATTCCATTGACACTATAATCACTCAACGAATTTAGATTTTGTCAATGGTTTTTATCAAATGATCAATCCATTGGCACTATAGTCACTCAACGAGTTTAATCTTGCAAATCAGATATAGAACTTTGTTATTTTCTTATAAAAAAAATAAAAAATATATATATATATTTTTATGTGATTTAGGCTTAACCCAAGGTAGTAAGATTAATAAAAAAGGGCTTTGTTTTTCAAAAGTTGAAAAAAATAACTTGTTTCCAAAGTTATACCAACTTATCATTTAAAATAAATAAAAAATATAAGTTTGATTCGTGAGTTCAAAGGTTTATTTTTTATTTATTTTTCTTTTGTACAATAAATTAGTTAGTATTCTACCAATTAAGTTCAACATTCGTGTTTTAAAAACTAGGACTTAACCTTTTTGTTAAGATTAGATCTCAAATCATTATCTTAGACTTAGTGATCATCTTCATGAGAATACATATACCAGTTTAGACCAATTTTAGCAAGAGTGTAATAAATATTTTTATTATTAGAAGCAAGCACAATGCAATTTACTTTAGGTATGATACTTTAAGATGATTATTTCTTATTTAGCATAACTAATCTCCTTACCTAGAACTCTAAAGACTAGTTAAGGTTATTAGTTATCATAAAACTAGATGACAACTTCTATTTTCTATTTTTACCCTTTGTTTTCCTCGAGTGTCTTGTACCATACTATTTAGACAAGTATTCAAATATTTGACACTCACTTTTCTTTGAATTTATGTGTTTTTATTTTTATTTTTTATCTTAAAAGCTATTTTTTTCACCAAGAACAACACAACTTTTTTAAAATACATCATACAAATATAGTTTATTTATATCAAATATAAAAGAAAAATACACATATAAATTACAACAATCTCTTTGAAATATTTTAAAAATACAATAATTAAAAAATAACTACTATTTTAAAAATGTGAACAAAACAATTTAAAAATAAAAAGGGTATTATTTATATTGGAATAAAAAAATAATATAAATTAAAAAAATACATACAAAAGAGGGAGAATATTAATTAAAAATATTTGCAAAAAATAATTAAGAAAAATGAGAAAGGCCCAGTGCTACTAAGCATGGAATGTCAGTCCCGCATACCTGGCAAATTACTCAAGCCCAAGCATATTTGGGCCTGTAAACCCAAACCAGTGCACCTCAACTTATATTTTTTCTGCAATGAAGGGTGAATGATATGTCATTCATCCCTTTTTATTTTCAAAAACATTAACGTATATAACGTATTATTTGTCAACTCCTATTTTTTATTTTTACTCTTAGATTTCCTCGATGTCCCCCACCACATTATTTAGACAAGCATTCAAATTTTGATTTTTTTTCCTATCGAATTTCATCCTTAAATTTTTTATTGCTAATTTTTTTACGCTTAAAATTTTTTAGTTTGATTTTTTTTTGTGATTTCATCCTTCAACATTAAATTTGTCGGGTATTGAGCCCAGGTTTAGAGCTTAACTAGTTGTGAGTTTGAGATATTAATTCGAGATTATGAGGTTCGCTCGGGTTTGCTTGGTTTTTTGTTTCCTTTTTTTTAATATCATTTTTTCGGTTTCCTCATCCGATATTTGTTTCCGCTTCCGATGGGATTTTTCATACTTTTTTAGAGTAACATGAGTTACCTTGATTTTTTATCTTTTTTAGATCTACCTCTTTTAAAAGAAATTTTTTTAATTAGATCAAATTAATTTATTTCATCATTCAACATTAAATTGGCTTGGTATTCCCTCGATTTTTTTGTACTCTTTGTTAAATCTTACTCTTTTAGAAGGAATTTGGTTTGTTTTTATTTAAATTAATTCATCTTATCCTTCACATTAAATTTATTGGATATTCAACTTCTTAGTTTATCCCGGATGTGGAATTTAACAGGTTGTAATTTTGAGAGATTAACCTGAGTTTATAAGGTTCACCTAGATTTACTTAGTTTTTTTCTCCTGTTTTTAATTCATTTTTTCTAGTTTCATCTTCAAACGTTTTCTTACTCTCTCTCTCTTTTTTTTTAACTTTTTATGGGATTTTCCGTTTGTTTTGGAAAAAACACAAGTTACCTATAACTTTTTTTTCCCAACTTTATTTGAATTAAATTAAATTGATTAATTAAATATAAGCATCAAATACTCATTTTTATGGTATTTTTAGTTTGCCTTTTGGGTTGCCATTTCGACAACACAGGGAATCTCTTTCAATTACCTGAATCATAGATTTTCTTTGTTTTATGTTGCATTAATAACTTTTTACATCTCTTTCTATTGTTAAAAAAATTACACAATTAAAAAAACTGATGACGACAAACCACCAATCAAATCTTTTTGTTTTATAAAATAGTAGAAATGACATCATTTTAAAAAACAAACGGAGAAAAATAGTCAATGAATTTTGCCCATGTTATGATTGTATTTGCCCTATATTCACTAGGACATGGGTCAATTTGATTTTTTGACCACTTTACACTAGATCAATTCTCCACCAATTTCTTTTGAAACCCGACCTTGCCTAAGCCTTGGGTTTCTTAAGTCATGAGTCAACCTATCAGGTTGAGCAGTGCTTTAAAATAGTGGATTTTGATTTTGTTCTTTTTAATTTTTTCAGTTTTTTTTTAAATTCGGTCTTTACTTTCTTGATTTTGATTTTTGTTTTGGATTTTTTTGTGAATTTGATTTTTCTTTTTAATTTAAGATTTGATGGTATTTCAAGTTTGACCCTCAATGTTTTGATTTTTAATTTTGATTCTTAGCCCCTTTATCAAATTTTAATTTGTTTTCAATTTCATAGTTGGATCCGTAATCTTGATTTTTTATATTTTTTGAATTCGGTTCTTATTCTCTTGATTTTTATTTTAGATTCTTTTGTTAATTTGAATTTGTTTCCATTTTTCCCTTCTATTCAAAACTTTAGGTTGTGTTCTTATTTTTTTTTTCATATAAGATTCTTATTCTCTTAATTGATATTTTTTTATCTCATCATTTAACATTTGATTTATTGGAATCTGGCCTCCGTCATTTTTTCCATAGTTTTTAGACCCAACCCAAAAGTCGATTCGAGAAAACTACCAAGTCTTGAGTTGAGAGGGTTGGACCGAGTGAACCCAAGTCAACCAAATATTTTTATTTTATGAATATGTAAAAATGACATCATATTTTTTAAAAACTAAAATAAAGGATAATAGTCAACTGGTTTTGACCTAATTTTGATTGGATTTGCCTCAGGTTAATAGAGACTTGGGTCAACCTGGGTTTTCTATCGTTTCACACTAGATCAATTTTCCCTTAATGTCTTTTAAAACCTGGACTAGCTTGAGCTCCATGTCACCTAGGTCACGGGTCAACCCTTTGGTTCGAGCCAAGTTTTAATATAGTGACTTTTAAGATGGGGTGCTTCTTGTTTAGTCATTAGCTAAGATCATGAATTTAAAAAATTAACACGGGTATACATTATTTATTTTCTTGATTACTTCTTTTGACGTTGTTTGTTTTGAATAATGAACTTTGTTATTTTATTTTATTTTGCTTTCAATCAGGTTACTCTTATCTCACGATCTAGCCAAAATGTTTAGCTGGGTGGCCTGGGTTTTTTTTAGATAGCTTTTTTTTAATCCTTTTTTATTTTGTCCTTTAAAATTTGATTCTTTTTAAAATTAAGATTCATCTTTTTTCTTGTTTTTCCTTTTATTAGATTATCACATTCGCATGATCTTACTTGCGAGTTTTGGCTACCTCACTCGAGTTTCTTTGGTAGTTTTTTTTTTTACTTTTTTTCTCATAGATTTTATTTTTTAATTTCATCCTTCAACGTTTTGATTCTTAGAGATTGATAGTCGTTATTTTTTTCTAGTTCTCTTTCTATGATGTCAAGCTGTTAATCCTTTTGCTTTCTTTAACATACACTTACAACACTTAAGCATCGTTTTTTAACGTTACAAAAAAATCAGCCTAGCCTGCAGTAAAGTGCGGGCAATCTATCTAGTATTTGACTAAAATTCCAAATTGTTCTTAATTCATTTCATAAGGGAATCAACTACATCTCATTATTTCTCTCGTCACTAGCTATTGAACCCACGCTCTACCATAAGTTGTAATGTTTTTTAAAATACTAGGTATGTAGGTTATTTCAATGTGTTTTTTTTACATAAAAAATTCAAGGTGTAAATCGAAAATCTATGCAAGAATCTAATTAAATAAATTGATAATGATCTATGTAAATAAATAAAAAGAAGTCATTAACAATAACTAAAAGAGAAATTGAACAAAGTTGAGAGACGAATGTAAATTAAGATATTTAATCACATAAAATGAGATATTTATCCAGTTGTGTTTAATAAACTTGTTTATTTAAATCAATAAAAGGTGATAGAAACACAAATAAAAATAAAACTCATTGAGCCCAAAAACATATTATGCAAAGTCGAACATGTTAGAAATATTATTAAAAAATAAATATTTTTTATTTTGAAAAATAAATTTCATCTATATAAGACAAAAAAACAAATCATTAGAATAATATCTTTAAAAATCAAGTAGAAATAAAATAATTTTTTTAAAAAAACTTCTATTTAAAAAGACTTGCAAAACTTGTGACCTAGAATCATGTGACCAGGATAAACTTATAGAAAATAAATTGAAGATAATCACAAAAAAAATCTGATGGAGAACTATAAGATCCTAAAAGAAAATGAGAAAAAAAGATGTCAAATGACATTAACTTTTCAAATCCGTGACTCGGGTTATTAGATCGGAAGCATTACAAATAAAAAATATATGAAGCTTAATCCCTAACAAATCAACTGTTGAACAACGATACCGAGAAAAAATAATCAATTAAAAAAAGGATCTAAAATAAAATTGTAATTAAAAGAATGAGGGTGAAAATAAAAATAAGAAAATTAGAGGGCAAACTAAAATTTTCAATTGAATGGTTAAACTTGGAAAAAAAAATAACAAAGGGAGAAATAAATCAAAATAATGAGGGTGAAATTAGAAAAAATAAAGCATTATAAACTTTGATTGAAAAATGAGATGGAAAACCAATAAAAAATTAACAAAAGGCCAAGGAAAAAAAATAAAGTAACTATTTATTTTCTTGGATTCATTTTTTTATAATTTTTTTTTAGTTTTTCCTTTTCTTTTCTTTAGACTTTTTTTCTTGAAAAAATATATTTTTTTATTTTTTACACTTGGAATATTTATCACTTTACACTTGGTCTATTTCCACCATTTGTTTTGTTCTTATCTTCATTCTTTTATATATTTTTTTTCTTTATATTTTTTTTGAAAATTTATTACACAAAACTTAAGGATAAAGAAATATTTGTGCTGTTTAAATTTTTTTTAAAAGATAAAAAAACCATTAGCCAACAACTTTAAATTGTGTTGACTTTGAGGGTAAAAACATAATTTTAGTGTACAATAAAATATGGAAAAAACTAACATACCTATGAGTAACCTTTTAATGACCAATGGACCTGTGAAAAGATCAAATTATCTTTAGCACAAAGCCTTATATTTTCTCCACTCAAGGGAAAAACAATAACTTTAATGTATCAATCCTTAGTAAACTATGTCTAGTGTTATTGTGAAAAAGTCACACATTATATTTCTTGTTAATGTGTGTGTGTGTGTGTGTGTGTGTGTTATGTTCTATTTTAAAAAGCATTGTGTATTAAAAAGGAATTAAATTATATTAACTATAACTAAAAGGAATCAATGTTTTACTATAGCGCGAGATACTATGCACTGTGAGTTCTTTCACTGTGGATTGCACTGTTTGGTGGGGGCATGATGAGGTTGTAGCCTGCAGGCCACAAGTGGCTGGCTGGAGGCACGCCCCCTGGGGCTGCGGACACCTAGCACTTGGCCTGCCAGGCCTGGGCATTGGGCAGGCCATGCGCACTTGCCCTGGTGTGGGGTCTGCCCAGCCTTGGGCGCTAGGGGCAGACCCGCGCACCCGACTGCAGCCCCGTGAGCCTAGGATGTGCAGATTCGTGAGGCAGGGTCTGCAGCCCCGAGCGCCTGGCCAGCAGACCTGACCATCGAGGTCTGTTCTCACAACCCTTGGGTTTGGAGACCTGCGCGGCTGGATCGGCAAACCCTGCAGAGAAGAAAAATAAAATAAAAATAATAACAATTATCATTATTATTATTGTTAATAATTTTTTCAAAAAAAAAATATTACTGTAGAAACTTTGGCCAGGCAAGTTTGATATTATTATTAATATGATAAATATTATTATATTTATTGCAATTAAAAGCATTAATATTAAGAATAGAAGAAAATTGAAAAACAAATATAATAACAATTATCATTATTATTATTGTTAAAAAAAATTTGAAAAAAATATTATTGTATAAACTTTGATCAGACAAGTTTAATATTATTATTAATGTAACACCCTACCTTCTATGACACAGTAAGTCCATTAATCATAGTAATATGACTCCTTTAGGAAAAACAAATTATATATAAAAGATTTACCTTAACACGTTATCATATTTGCATTTCCATGTGGAAGGAGTCTACCGAAATTTTAGTAGAGTTTCCTTTGTATTTATAACGTACCAAGTTATCGACTAATTCATAATTACTCAAACCACCATCATTACATAGTCCAACCATCCTGGACTTACTTCTATCAACATTACTCAATACATCACACAATTCTTTCATCCATCATATATACCTTATGAACAAGAACAATATAAAAGTAGTACATATATCATCAATTAAAGTCTAGAAGAAAGAAAGTGGTATTATCACACAAGAATTACTAAAAGTTACAAAAGGATTATTTACAAGATAACAAAGGAATTCTAATTAATACACACCTAGGAATATACCAGTATAAAAGATACCTAACACTACAAATTATCCTATTAACCAATTAGCTTTGCCCTGCTGCATATGATGGTCCAACACCTATATACAACAAAACAAAATAAGAATTACATGAATAAATAATTTACTATTACTAAAGGTAATCCTCGAATCATTCTGAAGAACATAAATGATTTAATAAGTACAAATAATTATCTTATCTTTCTATAAACCACTTCCTTGATAACCCATTTCCTATATTGAGTTTACCAACCCACCATTTAGTTATCTCCACCTTCACAACCTTTTCCATGTCTTAATTCCTTACATACTCCTATATCCTAATATGAGTTTCCCTATAATATTTCATCATACATCATTAACTTCCATTCAATAAAGGAAGCAATATACAATGATTTCCATCAACCATGGAAACAACAAACATTGGCCTAAAGCAACATAACAATGGTTTCCATTCGAAATGAAAACAACAAACAGTGGCTTTCATTCAATAATGAAAGCAACAACCATTGGTTTTCATCCAACGATAAAAACAACATAATCAGTGGCTCACCATCATAATGGAAGCAACAAACCAACTTTATTTTCATGTCTTAACATAATCTCTCAATTATCATACCCTTCACTACTAAATCGTCTTCTCATACGCTCGCTCTTCAACACCATAATTTCTTTCTCAATTAACACATAGCCAAACATAATATTTCTACATATATATAATCATCATTCATTCAACCATTATCATCTCTAACTAAGCCTTTCTTCAATTTAAATTCCTTATAAGTACTTAATAACATTAAAACATTGTAAGAATTTAGATACTGAATTAAAAGATTAAAGTGCAATAGCACCTACCTAAATCTCCAATTAAGCGTGCTCCTCCAGTTGCTGAGGATCCTGCTCCAGAAACTCCTCCTAATCTATGGAAAATATCATGATTAACATTTCTTTCATTTCATGATATACCCAAAAAGTCTTTTAAAACAACTTATAGTTTCAAAGTCATATTCGGTATTTCCCTTTCTTTATTCCTGAATATATTTATATAGAAATTTCCTTCTATTCTAGTTTGCCCTTTTCATATAACTACTCAAGAATCAAATTACACACCAACTCATAACTAAAATCTTTTCCTACACCAATTCTTCATTTTTGGTCATAAAGCCTTTTTCCATTTCTTTTCTTTTCCAATTCTTTTCTTTACTTCTAGCATAGTCTAAAATCCAAATTATATTCCATATATTACATAACCAAACACACTCCTTAATATATTTCCTCTAATCTTTCCTTTCTTCACTCACATTACTAGAATTCCAATATATGAGTTAACCTTGATATTATATATCATTTCATTCCAAACTTTACTGAAATATCATATTTTCTACACTAATGACCATATTTACTCACATATCATTTCTTTTAGATTGGCCGGCCATGCAAGGAGCTTTTCCCACTAAAGTAATTAATTTCTTTCTTTCTTTCTTTCTTAACATCAATTGACATTCATAATACTTATTTTAACATTTCTATAAATCAATTGACAAAAACCCAAAAATTCACATATAAACTCTAATGACATAATCTTAACAAATTCAATCATAATTAATCAAATTCATATTAATCAACTCAATTAAGTTTAGAATATCTTATAAGTCACTCAATTTACATTCATAATACTCATTTTAACATTTCTAACAATCAATTGACAAAAACCCCCAAATTCATAAATAAACCCTAATGACATAATTTTAACAAATTAAATCACAATTCAATCAAATTTATATTAATCAACCCAATTAAGTTTAGAATATCTTGCCAATCACTAATATATCCTCCAAAAGCCAGCCAGATTGAAATTGCTCCAAGCTTTCCTCTTCTTCCCTCACTTTCCTTATCTTCTCTCACTAAACTCTACTTTATCTTAATTTCATATCTTAATCACAAGTGTATAAGTGTTTAAAATCATTAAATCTCACAAACCTCCTCACAAATCCAGGATCTCCTTTGTTTTTTTTTTTTTCTATTATCTAACTAAGAAAGATGAATAATTTTCATTCCTAAACATTTCTATAAGTTTCGGCCAACAAGCCTATTTATAGGCAATAAATTTTAAAAATTCCCTTTATGTCCTTGCCTTGCACCTTTAATTTTTCACGGGTCCTGACGCCGGTTTATACCAAATTTAAAACTGGTGAATTCGAATTTCATTAAATTACATGTTACTATTTTTTATTTATTTTTATTTTCTTTCATATAATTTTTATTCTCATTTTAGTCTTTTTTTTTATTTTCCAGTATTTTTTCAAGTTTCCATTTTTTAAACTCGGCACATAAACTTTTCTATACAAATTTCTCAACCCAATATCATTCCTATAAGGTAAATATAAATTTGACATGCTCAATATAATATTTAATTCACTATCCTTGTAGGTTTACATTTATATCATAATATTTACCCAGTGTGTACATAAAAATAATTTTCCCGAATAATATAAAAAATCCAATACCACCCCATTAAGGTAAATATTCAATTTACTATATCGGACAAATATTTATTTCACATTCCGTGTAGATTTATTCGGGGGTTTCACAATTAATATGATAAAATATTATTATTTATATTCTAAATATTGTAATTAAAAGTATTAATTAATTATAATTAATTAGCTCAGGCTGTCGATACCTAGGGCTAAGGCTGCCAAGCCAGGGCATTGGGGACGGCCACGACCCTAGGCGCAGACACCTAGCGCGGGTCCTTGGCCTTCGGTACTAGGGGCAGCAGACCTAGGCTGCAGCCCCAGAGCGAGTGAGTTTGCAGCCCCATGAGCCTGGGGTCTGTGGACCTGCTAGCCTAGGATGTGCAGACCCGTGAAGTAGGGTCTGCAGCCCCAAACACTGCCAGGCAAACCCGCGGCGGGTGCGGGCAGACCACCAAGGTCTCTTCTCACAACCCTTGGGTTTAGAGACCCGCATGGGATCGGATCGGAGACCCTGCAGAGAAGAAAAATGAAAAAACAATATAATAATAATAATAATTATTGTTGTTGTTGTTGTTAATAACTTTTTTTTAAAAAAAAATTATTACTTGTAGAAACTTTGGCCCGACAAGTTTGATATTATTATTAATATGATAAATATTATTATCTTTATTGCAATTAAAAGTGTTAATATTAAGAATAGAAGAAAATTAAAAACAATATAATAACAATTATCATCATTATTATTATTGTTAAAAAAAATTTGAAAAAAATATTACTGTATAAACTTTGATCAGACAAGTTTAATATTATTATTTGTATTCTAAATATTGTAATTAAAAGTATTAATTAATTATAATTAATTAACTCAGTTCGTTGATACACAGGTGCTAAGGTTGCCAAGCCAAGGTGTTGGGAACGGCCACGCGTGCCTAGCCACGACCCTAAGTAGCAGACACCTGGTGCGGGGTGTGCCTAGCCACGACCCTAAGTAGCAGACACCTGGTGCGGGGTGTGCCTAGCCTTGGGCGCTAGGGGCAGACCTGTGCGTCTGTTGCAGTCCAGAGCGAGCGGGTCTGTAGCCTCGCGAGCCTGGGGTCTGCAGACCCGCTAGCCTAGGGTGTGCAGACCCGCAAAGCAGGGTCTGTAGCCCCAAGCGCCGGGCTAGCGGACTGCGCGGCCGGGTGCAAACTCGGCCGCCGAGGTTTGTTCTCACACCCCTTGGGTTTAGAGACCTGCGCGGCTGGATCGGCAGACTCTACAGAGAAGCAAAATACAAAAAAAAATAATAATAACAATTATCATCATTATTATTACTGTTAATAATTTTTTCAAGTAAAAAAAAATAATTACTGTAGAAATTTTGTCCAGACAAGTTTGATATTGTTATTAATATGATAACTATTATTATTTGTATTCTAAATACTATTATCATTATTGTAATTAAAAGTATTAATATTAAGAATAGAAGAAAATTGAAAAACAAATATAATAACAATTATCATTATTGTTAAAAAAAGTTTTATGAAAAAATATTATTGTATAAATTTTGATCAGACAAGTTTAATAATATTATTAATATGATAAAATATTATTGTTTGTCTTATAAATATTATTTTGTTTATTATAATTAAAAGTATTAAAATGAAAAATAGTATTATTTGTGTTATAAATATTATTATTTTTATTATAATTAAAAGTATTAATATAAAAAATAGTATTATTAATATCATAAATATTATTATTATTAAAACACAATAATAGATTTGATTTGAAGGGTAGAATTACAAATTATTATTATTATTATTATTATTAGTAAATTGAAAAACAATTATTATTATCATCGAAGAAAAACTATATTTTTTTAAATGATTAAAAAATATAAAAACTTGAACAAACAAATTAAATATTATTATTAATATTATAAATAGCTATGTTGGGTCCAACATTGTGCAGGACCCAAAGTAGCCTTGGGTCTGGCCATGTGCAGGACCCAAATAGCCTTGGGTCCTGCATGTGCAGAGCCTAAAATAGCCTTGGGTCCCGGCCGCGTGCAAAATCCAAAATAACCTTGGATCATGCCTGTTCAGGACTCAAATAGCCTTGGGTCTTGCCGGTGCAGAATCCAAAATAACCTTGGGGCCACCCTAAAGCAAGACCCAAAATAGCCTTGGCTCCTGGCCGGGTTGTGCCCAAAAAAGTGCAGAACCCAAATAGCCTTGGGTCCCGGCCACGTGCAAAACCCAAAATAGCCTTGGATCCTGCCAGCGTCATGACTCAAAATTTTTTATGAAAATAAAAGGTGAGCCCGCGACGTAGCGCGAGCCACCTAACTAGTATATACTAAAAGATAACCCTCTTTCACTATAGAAATGACATAATTGATTTTTTTTTTTAATTGTAGCAATGGTAAATTTGTAAATCTTTTTTTTAGAAAAAAATTTCTTAGATTTTCTCCCTTTTTTCTTATACTTGACATATTTATCACTTTACACTTAGCTTATTTATCACCTTTTTTTTTCTTGTCTTCATTTTTCTTGTAATATTTTTTTTAGTTTTTCTTTTTTTTCCTTGCACTTTCTTTCTGAAAAAAAAATTATTCTTTATTCATTACACTTGAAATATTTATCACTCTATATTTGATCTATTTACACCATTCTTTTTGTTCTTATCTTTATTCTTTTGTATTTTTTTTCCTTTTTTTCTTTACATTTTTTTTGAAAAAATATTATACAAAACTAAAAAAGTAAATGGTGTTTTATTGTAGCAATTGCAACAGCATCCTATTTTTCTCCTACATTAAAAATTTATTTGAGATCTTACATGTTTTTTTTAACACTTATAATCTTTATTTTATTATATATAAGCATCAAATTTTTAATTCATAATTATATTTTTTTACTCGATGTAAAAAACGCGTTAATAACACTCACACATTTATTTTTTTGTGTTAAAAAAACTTATTCGACCTGTAGCGAGGTGAGTCAAATAGAAACGTTAACACTTTATTTATTTGTTTATTGACATAGATTGTCCTTAATTTACTTTATTAGATGTATGAATAGGCTTTTCAATTTATAATTAAGATTTTTTATATATAAAAAAGACAAATTGAAAAAACTTTTATATTCATTTTTTTTGCTAAAAAAACAAATTATCCAATCCACATCAAAACATAAATAAAATAGCTAGTTTTGAAGTATTCATCATCAACACCTAGACATAGACATGAGAGATAGTGGGTTAACATCAAACAAATTAATGATTACATTATTTTAATGAGAAGAATCAGAATTTAAAGTAGTAATTAATATATAAACACAACTTTTTATCAATGATCCATTAATTAACTTACTAACTTGATGATCTGGAAAAGATCATAGTTTGGATTTGATAAAATTAAATAAACCCATGATCTCTTAGTTTAATTAGTCACTCATCAATAACATGAATCAAGATTTTTTTAAAAAAAAATCAAAGAAAAAACTCAGCGATAAAAAGATGGGAGTCATGCAGAGCCTTCTACAGGGGGAAAGCAACTACTTAGCGTCTTCAAGGTCAGCCCATTCTAAGATCAGAGTTGTTGGGTGGAGCCCCTTCAGCACAATCTCTCCACAGAGAGGCTGATCCATCGCCATCAAGTATTTTGTCTCTGAAACAGAGGTTGAATCATGAACAAAACTTACTTAATTGCAGCCTTGAAGGGAGAGATTAATGGGTTAAGATTATCTTCTTGGTTGCTGGAGACGACACGCCAGCTTCCATTCATTTCAATTTTCAACTATTTTTCTTAAACGGCATCACCTGCTATCATTATTTGCAACTTCTTTCTTTTTTTATTCTATTATTAACTAGCGTGTTACATTTAAATACAATACACTAATAAACACTGCTGTATCTTCATCAATGTGTTTAATTAAATATTTTTTTTAAATTACTGTTTCTACATCCTTAAAATTTTAGAAAAACCTGGTTGTAATTGTCGATTTAAAAATAATGATCTATTTAATTGATATTAAGAATGTTCAACAAGCGAGAGAGAAAGGCAAATACTTTATTAAAATAATAAAATGATGTATCTGCGAGAGAGAGTTGTATTTTGTAATATTTTTAAGGAGGATTTTCTTCTTTTATTTATTTATTTTTTTTAAAAAAAAGAAGAAACTAGGGGAGGACAAAAGTCATCCCAATCGCATTTCCTATCTCTCACGTCTGGAGGAGGCAGGTGCCAAACTTCAGAAGGAACAGCCAAAATAAAACCTAACTTTGCCATGATTTAAGCGATATATTATTATTGCCTTATCGTATACTGTACAGTGTGCACTAGAAATGCCATGACCTGTTTAGAGATGACCTAATGACCTCCAAATGCGAACGCTTCTGTTCATGCTAGCCAAGCCCTTAATTAAAGCTAGCTTTCATTAACTTCAAAGAGAGTCCACTTCAAGAATTACTTTCATGCATTAACCCCAATTTTGAACAAAATTTTAATGGAGGTAAGATACTACTAAAAGCATAGTTGTGAAATTTTATCAGGGCACTAATTTACAAAAGGTTTGGAGTCGTTGAATTACCAAGTCAATTGAGGTCAATTATTTTTATTAAAACAATACAATTTTTTAATTTATTTGGGAATTGATCTAATTGGGTTTGAATTAGTCAATCGAATTATTAAAAATCTTATTTGATCATTCGAGTTTTATCAAGTCGGTGTTCTTTTTTGTTCAACTTAAAACCTAATGTGAATCAAGTCATGAGTTGCGAGTTTTTCAAGATGGAGTTTAGCAATTATAACTAAAATAACAAAATCATAATTTATGTCTACACTGTTTTTAAATCAATTTATAAACACCAACAAAGTAAGCTCAACTGGAGAGAAAAGGTACAAGAGGTAAGCTTCTATAATAGAAGTAGGAAAAAAAAAACTATAATGAATGCACAAGACAAGATCCCTAGCAAAAGCAGATACAAGTCCCAAAACACTAGGAAGGTGTTTGGTGTTGCGGCTGCAGGTGTGGTTATGTTAAAACGCAGTTGTATAGTGTTTGATTAAATATGAACCACACTTTTTATGCATGTGGGTCTCATCAGAAGCTAAGGCTGAGCCTCAATTTCTGAAAAGCAATTTCCATTTGCTTTTGGGTGCATTCTCTCTCTTTGAAAACATTCTCTCTCACCTTCACCGAAAAAAAATTTACAGAGGAGAAAACTATTGGAAAAAAAAAATACCAAAATGTCTCGCAGATCTGAAAATCAATAATACCATTTTTAACCATTTCTAAGATATATCATTATCATCTCATTCTCAAATCTTTCCAGCCTTGTTATTCTCCTATGTTTCTTCTCTCGTCTTTATTCTTCTAACTTGCCTCCTTTTATTTCTCTGAGAGTTTTCCTTGCCAGAATCATTCAACCAAAGGTAATTGTCAGTGATTAATAAGCTCATCCATCAAAGCTTTGTATTGTTTTTTTGTTTTTTCTGTAAATTGAAATCTTATATCTCTGCACCCCCTTCTTCATTCGTCTTCAAGTCAAATCAAATTCAACATAAACTTTTATATGATGTTTCTAACATTTCTTTACTATATTAGTTTGCAGAAATAAACAACGGATCCGTGTTGGGGAAACTCAAACGAGAGGAGAGTAACCGTGAGTTTCTTCCTTATCTCCATCTTAAAATTTATTTTAATTATCTACAAATTTTAATTTCTGTGATGCTCCATTATTTTTGTTTTTATTGTGATTAATTATCAATGTTGTTAATTAACTACAAATTATTGCACTCGTATGCAACTTATTCTTAAAAGTAGATGATTTTTCTTTTTACATTTTTTTCTCTATTGAAATTACTCATGTTTTATGGAGTTTTGTATGTTTGATTAATTTATTAACATGGGTTTCGTCTGCTCTAAAATGGGTTACCTTTAGTTCAGCTAATAGTTGGATTTAATTGCTGCTTCTTTATTATATTTTTTTGTATATAGCCGGAAAGAAATGTAATATTTGTTTGTGAGGATTGAATTAGGGTGTTGTATAATTGATGAAGTTCTAAGGTTTTTTATTCATATAGAGGAGTAAATAATCATCTTGTTTCTAACAAACAAAAGTCATAAAATACAGATTGGGCTTGATTTGTAGATAACAGTGTTAAAAGTCTTGAATTACAGATTGATTTTGATTTGTAAAAAGTAGTGTTTAAAGTCATGAATTACAGATTGGGTTTGATTTGTAGAAAGTAGTGTTTAAAGTCTTAAACAAATTCACTTGGTCTGTACTGTATGACTTTAATGCTAGCTCTGATTTATATCCCTCATGCGTTTCATTTGATATTGAGGGAAACAAGAAATCCAGGAGCATCTAATGTTTAAACATAACTGAAATTCACTTTTAAAATTAACAGGAACAATTGTTGCTCCAATAATAACCCCAACAAATAGATAAGGTAGTCAGTTTCAAAACTTGAAATCCAATAAGTAGAAAGTCGAGGAAAGAACAAATTAAAATTCACTATTGATTTTTACAGTGAGCAAGCATGTGACTTGCTTATAGTCATCTATATAATTACCCCTCATAGCTTGCTGTTTTTTGTTTTGTTTTGTCTTACAAATTATTAAAACTACATTATATCAACACCTCATGCTTTTAGTTTTCCTTAAAGAAGGGTTATTAAAGTGTGTGCTTTGTTAAATATATTCAATAAACTAAAGTGTTCCACAACATGCATTTTATACTTTTTAGTTTTTCTTATTATTTATAATAAGTATTTTGTATTTGTGTTAATGCTGATTTTTGTATATAAACATGATATCATTGCTTGTTTCCTTTTGTTAAATGTTTTAAAAGATACAATGAAAGGTCTTGAATATATGGATAAGGCTGCTTGGATAAAAGAAATGTTGTATACATTTTGTGACCTATGCATTAAGGTCATTGATGAGAATGAGATCTAACCTAATACTCATTTCAATAAAACAGAATGAAAACTTCTTATAACATCATTCGAAGAACAAAATGGCCATGCATTCACTAAAACACAACTGAAAAACAAATGGGATGGATGCAAAAATGATTAGAGGATATGGACAAAGCTGATTTATGAAACTGGTGTAGGTTGGAGTAGTGAATTATGAACAATTTCAACTACTGATGAGTGGTGGAAAACGAAAATTCAGGTTAATTCCTCACGATCCTAACAATTTTATTTGTTGTTGTCAAATTTCATAATTTTTTTAAATACATGATGTTGCATTAATTATTTTTATTTCTTTTATATAGGAAATTAGAGGAGCCAAAAAATTTAGACATGCTGGTATTGAACCGTCTTTGAAGATTAAATTTGATAGAATGTATTCCAACATTGTTGCTACTAAAGAGTATGCAGGAGCTCCATCGTCAGGAGTACTTGGTGGTAATGATGTCGATCCTGGCACACACAATGTCAACATTAATGGTGCTGATTTGGAAGAAGAAAGCGATGATTCAGAGGAGGATGAGATTCTAAATTTGGAGAATGACATGTCTCGAATGGTTGGCGAGGTGAATATTTCGAGCAACAGCAACACAAAGAGTAGTGGTAAAAGAAAAGAAAGAGATCCTTCTAAGGTTCGAGGTAGAAAGAAGAAGATGTCTGGAATTGGTGTTTAGCTGTTGTCAAGGTGGTATCAACTACTTGAGAGTATGTCGACTAATAGTGATTCCACTTCTTTGCATATGGATCGGTAAGGCTGTAATATTCCCGAGGTGATGACTGAGCTCCACTCAATTCCTGGAGTTTCAATTGATGATGATTTTCATGACTTTGATACGAATGGCGAGTTTAAGAAGGAAAAGAGAAATGTGGTCTAGTATGGGTGGTCTTGAAGAGAAGTTGAAATGGTTGAAGCGAATGTACGCATGGAGTAAACGTGCTTAGCTGACATGGCATGATTTTATTTTCTAAAGTGTTAATTTATTAACTACGTTAAAGTGCTAGGTACATTTAATGTGTTATGTTATTTGACATGCTTGATAATTTATTTATACATGTTTATATTTGTAGAATAATGAGCTGTCAGCTTTGAAAAGAATAGTTTCCATTTGCATAAGTTAGTTTCATTCATTGTATTATTCAACATTTGAAGTTGTGAGATGTGGGCATATCCATTTTGGTTGTTTTTAATTGCTTTGTATCTTTATTTAAATGTTGTTGTAGTTATGGATTTCTTATATGAGTTATCGGACTGTTGGGTTGCCTGTATTTGTTTTTATTCAGATTGTAATTTAAAAGATTAGCTGTTGTTCCAAAACATATTCTCTTTTATGAATGTTGTGTTATTGCATTGTTTAGCTCGATGTCGTTTAATTTAATGTAAACATGTAATATTTTAGTGAGTATAACTATTTACCATAAATATATAATACTTTTATTTTTATGAATGTTTGTTTCAATAATTCAATATGTATGTCTGTTGTGAATATTGGTGGAAATAAATATTACAAAGTGCAACGTTTTGGATGATAAATTTTTGAAGTATTCATGTTACAATGTGTGACTTTTAATATAATATCATACTTTAAAAAATAGGAAATGAAGCCTTGTATAGTAGTAGCTTTATTACCCAAATAAGATGGATGCTAACATAATAAAAAATTAAAAGTAGAGAATGATAATAAAGGTGAAGACAATCGGCCAACACAAGAAAAATATATGAAAATAAAAAAATAAATGGTAAAGTAAAGGATGACCTAAGGCTGTAAATAAATGCCTATTTGAAAAAGCTGCCAATGAAAATAATGCATGTGATAGGTTTTAGAGTGCAACTTACCATACAAACAAAAATTCCAAAAATATAGAGACAGAATCTTGAATAATAAAGACAAAAATATAGGGACAAAAAATCTTGAATAATAGAGGCAAGACAATGATTTGGTTGATGCCATATGAAAGTAACAAGATGTTTGATACAAAAGAACATCCATATTTAAATTTTACAGCTCATATATATCAGAACTTGTGCGAACAATTATATTGAAAGCAAAACATGTACAAAAGATATGTAGATTATGCTTATTTCAATAATGTCGACAAACAAATTCAAATTGTTTATGCAAGGCATCATTTACTTTTTTCTATATAAGGAGGGATGCTTCTATCATGTATTCCAATAAAATAACTATCTTCAGAACAAACATCTTAACTACATTTGTTACAAGTAAGTGAAACACCTTTTTAGGTTTGATAAGTTTGTGATAAAGTTATTCTTCCCAAGTCTTTGATTGTTTTTTTTTTATTATTATTGAATGATATTTAATTGGATTTATGGTATTTTATTAACAACCTATCATTTTTTTTATTTATATATATTTGAATATATGGATGATGCACGATTTAATGTCATACTTAACGAAGATTTTGATGACGATTATGATAATGTAATGAACCCCATTGTAGACCACATTAATTATCCTAGTTGTGAAGGTAGTGGTGCCTTAGTTGCTAATGCTGGAGATGACGATGATGGAAACGACAACGACGACAACAATAATGATGATGACGATAACAATGATGATGAAAGTGATGATGATGGTGAATATTTTTAAGGAAACAGTTTGATATGAATAAATTAATTATATGCACGGTTAGAGTTATAAACATGTATTATATTAATTATATACATAAAGAACCATGTATGGTTTCATACAATACAAGGATGCGTTGGTTGAATGAAGTTTTAAGAGGTCGTTAGAAATGATGTGTTAACATTTTAGGATGGACACAATAACTTTATTGAGTCTCGTGTAATAATTTAGAAACACATTATGGCTTAAAACCTCCAAAAATAATAAGCGTTATTGAAAAGGTGGCAATGTTTCTATTTACAATAGTAGTAGGGGCGTCAAATAGGGAAGTGTAGGAGAGATTTCAACATTCAGGTGAAACTGTTAGTAGGCGTATAAAAGAAGTCCTTAAATCATTATGTTTGTTTGTTGTAGAAGTCATTAAATCAGTAGATCCATAATTTACTAACACCCTAAGAGAAATTGCAATGAATCCAAGATATATGCCACATTTCAAGGTAAGACAAGCAATTTTTTTTATATTGTTTAAATGAACATCAATTATTTTATTAATGTTTTTAATTACTTACATTATTTTTTTCATGTAGAATTGTGTCGGTGCAATTGATGACACACATGTTCATGCTTGCATATCATCTGATAAAAAAATTTCACTTATTAAAAGAAAAGGTGTACCGACACAAAATGCCATGGCTGATTGTAGTTTCAACATGCAGTTAATGTTTGTGTGGGCAGGATGGGAAGGCAGTACACACGATACGCGTATTTTTCTTGAGACTATTGACAATATTAGTATACAATTTCCAAAACCACTGGAAAGTTGTGATTTTATATAAATTGAAGAGCTGGTAATTGAAGTTAGATAATATTCTTTTTTAGTTATTGAAAAAAATTAGCATGTTGTTCTTATTTGCAGGCAAATACTATTTGGTTGATGAGGGATATCCCAATGAGCATAGGTATTTAGGTCCTTATAAAGGCGAGAGGTATCACTTACAAGATTTTAGGCATCGTGGACAACCAAATGGTCGAGAAGAAGTGTTTAATTATGCACACTCATCACTACATAACGTGATAGAGTGTTCTTTTGGGGTATGGAACAGAGGTGGAGAATTTTGCAAAACATGCATGTTTATCCATATAAAACGCAAGTTGAGATTGTAGTTGCATCAATGACACTATATAACTATATTAGAAGGAGATCGCAAGATGATGAGGTTTTTGCTGAATATGATCGTAATCCTAGTTTTATTCCAGTTGACTTTTTACCTCATATTGTAGCTTGCTCAGATAGTCAATGATCATAGAGGCCTTCACATATGGATTTTATACGCGATGGAATTGCAAATAGTGTGATGGGATAATAAAAGAAAAACATAATGTATAAGGATTATTCATTTGGTTATGTAATCATAATTATAAATCAACAATATTTTGCAATTATATATGTGTCTGTGTGTCTGTGTGTGGATGTATATGGATGTATGTCATTTTAAGTAATTTCACAATCAAAACCTCAGTATAAAAAACATATTAATCAAACACATGAAATTGCTTTTTGTTCAATCTCAATTTCAATCACAGTTTTAACCAAACACTTAAATTTTTAAAACAAACCTCAACAAAAATGATTTTTAAAAAACTATTTCTTTGAAACTATAATCACAGAAGCAATCACAATACCAAATACATCCTAGAAGTGAGCCAACATGAACTAGCAGACAATAGGAGTAAACTAATCAAAACTAACAAGCATGAGACAAAAATAATGATTGAGTCTGTCAAAACTCAAAAAACTTAATAATTATTTTTAAATTTTTGTTTTAGTTTTGATTGTCTTATATAGTAAACATTTTGTATATCATATCATCTTAAATCTTATGTGTGAAAAAAGAAACAATATTTTGAAAGCACTCTTTTAAGAAGAATTTGATTGCACGGATTCAATTACAAATAAATTTTGAGATGCAAGGATTGAATTAAATAATTAAAAAAAAATATAAGGACTTAAGTGTTTAAAACTGTTGAAAAAATTGAAAACCTCAGGACGACTACTTTCCCATATATCTATAAAGATCCTCCACTGCTGAGCCCTATGTCCCAAGCAACAATTAAACTAGGACATTGACAAATTAATTTTTTCATTACAAAGACCTAGCTAAAACAGGACAATATAAGTGCAATGGTAACTACCGTCTTATCTATGATCTAGTGCGAGTTAGATTAAAAAACATTTCAAGCATAAATTTTTTTTTATAAATATTATTAACATGTTTTTTTAATATCAAGAAAATTAATTACAAGATAAAAAGTTAATACATTTATTTAGTATGTGTTTAGTATCGTGATGAATGTTGTTTTTCATAAATACTTTTCAATTTAAAAAAGTATTAAGATATCTGATCTCGTGTTATGAGGAGTTCTTTAATTTTTTTTATCTAATTATATAACAATAAAATTATTGTTTGCAAGAAAAATAATAACTCAAATTCTATTGAAATAAAATAATTTTATAGTATTAAAAATATTTTTTTAGATGTGTTGTTTATTCAATAAAACTTGAAAGCAATTAGAATAAATATTGAAAACAAATTGAACAATTTAAAATCAAGGATAAAAAAAAGGTATCTCCTTTAACTATAACCCCTTAATCTTATTAATCTTATTAGTGCACTACCTTGTTTTTGATATATTTTTTTTATCAGAATAATTATTTTTTAAGCTACAGCTTGTCAGAACCATAAAAGCAATTTGTAATTAAAAAAAATATGTTTTGATAATCTTGATGCTAATGTAACAACAAATAAAAATAATATACTACTCGCTCTCTATTATGAGGAATTTCTTGGAATCTATTTTTAATTAAATATATGATAATAATAAAAATATTAGTAGGAAAGACAACAAATAAAATCATAAAGAAAAAGATGTAGTTTTTCTTCAACAATTTGAATAAAAATATTTGTTAAAACTATAATTACCACAAACTTTTAAAAAAATTACATAGTAGGTTAATATATAATAATTAAGGAAATGATTGATAACATTATAAAACAAATGCTATAATCTTATCTAATAAAACAATATCTTAAATATAATCTTTATTATAATGAATTTTGGTGAAACTTTAAGAATTGTTTTTTTTAAATATCAATGGCTATAAAAAAAAGTGTTTGCTAATATTAAAAAAATTATAAAACTTATTTGAAAAATAAAATAAAATTGAATGGTATAACATCCTAAATGAAATTTCAATTACTTTATTTTAATGAATTTTAATTAAATTTAATAAAAAAATAAAAAATATAAAAAGAGCACAACTGTGTGGGCCAACCCAAAAAAAGGAGACCAACTACGTGTGGGCTTATAATGGTAGGCATGTATGCTTGACCTTTTGTTTTCAATTAGGGAGACTACACATCTCTTACTGGTTAAATCCCAGACATTTTAGGTGGCTGAAAAGTTAGGTTTCGACTTTCAAAACCTAAAAAATCTATTTTCACTTTATTGGTTATTGGGTTAGGCCTAGTCCGCCTATGAGAGATGTATATGGTCCAAGTATGTAGAGGAGTTGTTAAAAGAAGTAATCGCTTCCTCTACTTATATATATATGAGGACATAACCCATATCAAGGTATAAATTTTCATTTGTTGAAAGAATAATTTTCTCTTTCTCTTCTCCCATCTTGAACTCTCTGCATTAACTTAACAAGATTTATAAAGATGTTCGTACTGTGAAAAATCATTTTTGTTCTAGTAAGGATTATTTCACTATCACATTTATAAAGGGACATAACCTATATCACGTTTGTGGCCCAATGAATGTGAGGGCAAGACATGAAGGAAATTATTTCATCATATTTATAGATGATTTCACACGGTCTGGTCATGTTTATTTGATCTCACATAAGTCTGAAGCATTGGATTGCTTCATTCGATTCACCAATCTGGTGGAGAATAAACTAAGCACCAAGATCAAAGCTTTAAGAATTGATCGAGGATGTGAATACCTATATGAATAATTTCTTATACTCCATAACAAAATAGTGTAGCAGAAAGGAGGAATAAAACTCTATTTGACATGGTTAGGCCAATGATGGTGCAAGCTAATTTACCAATTTCCTTTTAGGAAGATACATTGTTAACTGCTACTTACATACTTAATCGTGTACCCTTTAAATCTGTCACATCCACCTCTTATGAACTATGAAACGACATCAAACCTAATCTAGGTTATTTGCATCCATGAGGGTGTGCAACTTATATTCACAATACTTCTCATGAATATAAAAAACTTAGTCTTAAGGGGAAAATGTGTATCTTTATATGATATTATGAACATTCCAAAAGATTTAAATTTATTGGTGAAAAAGCTGATAGAAGAGTGATGGAGATTGAATCGCGTGATATTGTATTCTTAGAAAAGGCTTTTCCAACGACAAGTGAGGTTAATAAAGATTTTCAATTATATGAAATGAAAATCTAGATTATGGCGCAACAAGCCATTTATTAGAGGACTTAGAAGAAACTCTTAATCCTACTGGAAGTAGTGAAAGTGATATTTTATCTATTCCTATTCTCATGGAGTAAGATCATGAGCAATCTCAACCTCGTAGAAGCATTTGTGAACTAATTTCTCGTCATTGATTTGAGATTAAAGGGGAAGCGTTCATGATTTCTCTATAAGATGATGAAGAGCCTAAAATATCCAGTCATGCTCTATCTGGTCCTAAAGCAAGAGAATGGATTAAAGCTATGGAAGAAGAAAATCAAGTCTGGGACTTGGTTGATTTACCATCAGGACAAAGATCCATTGGAAATAAATGGGTTCTTAAAATTAAATGTAAGGCAAATAGGTCAATAAAACATTATAAGGCTCGACTAGTAGCAAAAGACTACACTCAAGAAGAGGAAATTGATTATGAAGATACATTCTCACCAGTTGTGAGGATTATTTCAGTTCGTCTTATTTTAGCTATAGTCACACATATGGACCTAGAGTTATACCAAATGGACATTAGAATTGCATTTTTCAATGGAGAACTAAACGAGGAGATCTATATGGATCAACCTTTAGGATTCAAGACTAAAAGACAAGAGCACAAAGTTTGCAAGCTTAAAAGATCCATTTATGGTCTTAAACAAGCTTCTAGACAATGGAACATCAAGTTTCATCAAGCTATCCTTAAGAATGGTTTTACAATGATGAAAGAAGACCATTACGTGTATTTAAAACAGTCTAACAATAGTTTTATAATATTATCCTTGTATGTTGACGACATCTTAATAGCTAGAAATGATAAAGAAATAATTTTACTACTAAAAGGTGGTTATCATCAAACTTTGAAATGAAAGACATGGGTGAGGCCAGCTATGTTCTTAGTGTGAAAATCATAGAGATCGCGTTAAAAGGCTTTTGGGTTTAACTCAAGAGACTTAAATGAAAAAGATGTTAGAGTGCTATTACATGCAAGATAACAAACCAATGGATACCCCTGTTGATAAAAGCTTGAGCCTGAGCCATGATACGTGTCCCAAGACTCTAGAAGAAAAGAGAAAATGTCCAGAGTACCTTATGCCAGTGTCGTTGATAGTTTGATGTATGTAATAATATGCACACGTCCCAATATATGTTATGTTGTTGGTTTGGTTAGTCGATATCAATCAAACCCTGGTCAGAAACATTGAATGACGAAGGTTTATAATGATTAAATAATGAATAAATATCATTAGTATATCTTGTTATTCATTATTTGTTTTATGGAATATATTATGAGTATCGTATAATATAATTTGTTAAAGTATGTCGATAGACTTAGATTGGCTCACTCACATGAGCAATCATCTCTAGCGCTCGTAAGGTGAGTAGAGATGAGACTATTTGAGTTTTAATGCTCAATAAGCGATTTGGGCGTAATGAGAGTAATTTTAACTCAAAGTAATTATTAAAAAGTCACCTTGGTTGGGACCAAGATGAGGTTTTTAAATAAAAGAATTGCTAAGAATGAATTCCCACCATTCATGTGTCTATTATGATTGAAATTGAGTATGAAATTATTCATCTGCCGCTAATGACAATGAACAAATGAAAATTTCTGATTTGAAGTCTATGTTTTTTGCAACAAGACTTAGACTCGTATGATGTATTTCCTCTAACAAGAAGAGCAATGACATACATTTTTGGTCTTTAGAAAAGAAGAAAGTAAGCTCCATTATAACATGTATTTCATACTACATGTGCTAAAGACCATTACAGAAATAAAGAATGGATCCCTGCTTCTTTATTATTTGAGTCCTAGAAATCATATCTAAGATTTCAAAATCTTATCCTTTGTGACTTTTAATTATATCAAGAGATGATGTATAAATGATTGCTATTTTAGAAGTACATCCTATGGTCATAAAATGATTCTACTTAAAGGCATACTCTTAGGAAAACGAGTTAATTGTGAAAGAAAAAATAATTTTAGTTTTACACCTGGTACTTGTATTCATTGGCCGGGATCATATCATTTGAATAAATTTGATATAATTTAGAAAACTTGTAGTTGTAAGGATGGATTGGGTATGAACTTCTTGAGGGATTGAATTATATTCAGTCATATGTAACTAAAAATGCTTAGGGTATATTAGTACACATTAAAGAATAATTAATATATTGGAGCTCCTTTCACTGTGTGTTTCAAGTCGCACGGTCCGTCGATCAAGTATAAAATTCTTGTGCAAGTTTGAAATATAATGTGTTAGATAGATCCAATCCTTTATGGGTGAGTGAGAGATGTTGGTTATTGGGTTAGGTCTAATCCGTCCATGTGAGATGAACCTGATCCAAGTATTTAGAAGGGTTACTAAATGAAGTAACCGCTTCCTGTACTTATATAAATAAGGACCTAACCCATACGGAGATATAAGTTTTCATTTGTTGAAAGAATAATTTTTTATCTCTTTCTCTTCTCGCATCTCGAACTCTCTGTAAAATCATAAATAATATAGACCACCAACTCATTTAATTTTACACGGTAGAACTTTTACTAAATGTCGGCTGTGGATTTTATGTTTTATAAGAACGGATTGAATATATAATTCTAGGAGATAATCGGTAACAACCGTAGTTAAATTATGCTCAATAAAGTTTAGGTGTAATGGTTTATCTTAACGAAGAGAGATCGTTTTTCTCGATGCAGGGCCTGTTATGGTTTTCCTCCATATATAGGTGTTATTTTATTATCAGAATCTTCTATCTTTTCATATTGCAGTCCTCTTGAATAACTATTTTTGAGTGAAAGGAAGACCTGGATCCCCACAATAAAGATGGAGGAGTTGATTACCGTACGTATTTATATACATATTAATTACGAGTTCTACACCTAATTAGCATCCAGCCCAGAAAGGATGCTTGTAAGAGAAAACAAGAAAATACAGCAAGTAATCAAAGCTACTCTTGATATGATGTGAAAATAAGCTTGTCTGTACATCTGGGTGAGCTTACATGTGCAAAATTCACAATATATATATATAAAAGATTAGCATAAAGTCCATACTTGATAGTTTTTAATGTGCATGTCGTGTGCCTTGAGAGTTCAGCTCGCGCAAGTAGGCACTCTCTTATACAAACCAACGGCCCTCTTAAGTTTGAGCAATTGAGTTGGATACGATGAATCATTCAAACCAATGCTGGATCGCATATAAAGTCATTTAATACTACAATAAATCATATTGGACTTCAATAATTAAATATTACATGTAAGTTGATTGCTACAATTAGTTTTAGGATAGCTCAATTATTGCAATTTATCCGATTCCAATAATAATAAATAATAATAATAATAATAATAATATTCTTCGAAACGTGGAATGAAAGAAGAGAAGCAGTACAACCAAAACTGGAATTATGAGATTTGGCTCTGCAAATCACATGTAATCTGTTCATGTTATTGCCTTGCTCCTGATGAAAAAAGTCTGGAATTATGAGATTTGGCTCTCATCTTCAACCGCATCTGTGTGTGTGGGTAGTAAACAGAGTAGTTCTGAACTTTCAAAAGACATGAAAATCTGGGCTAGCTCATGGCGCCGGCCAAACTTAAGATGGAGGCCAAATTCTAAGACACTTTTGCTAGCCAACCTGAAAATGTTTCACCATACAATTAATCTATGAGCTTTCCTTCAGTATTTGCTAGTACATGTACAAATACATCATGTGATCGTGGGCTATCTCGATCATATGGTATAACTGAGCTGTAGATGTATGATTTCTCAATCCAGTCCTCTTAATATGACTCGGCTATCTCTTAAGCTACAAAGCCTATTAGCCTATGATGGGTTTTTCTTCTTCTTTTTTTCCCAATTAATTGAGAGTACAAAGAATTAGTTCATATTACTGGAGAAGGCAAAGGGCTATTTACCTCTACCGGAACATTTTATATCCCTGTCCTCGAGGAGCTTTGAATATTTGATTGCAAGCTGAGGTCTAACTGAAGATCCGCAGATTTACAGGTTTTCTTGGAAGCAAGCAAAGGAGAAGGCTTGTAATCTCTGGATCTCTGATCGGCATGCGTGAAAGTGAACTTGTAACGAGTATCTTGTTGGAAAGGGATCACCTGAGCTGGAACAGCATGCCAATTTGATATCTGAGAAGCATTAAGGTGGGAATCCTCGCATGGATTGAAACTAATCTGAGACTCCTCATAGAGCGTGAACTGATCAGGAGTAGTAGAGCAGGAGGGATCGAAGAACCATGGAGTAGTACTGGAGCCATATTGATAATTGTAACTCAGGTTATTCTGGTAAGGCTGAAGGTAACAGCTGAGGCTTGCCTTCCTGGCTTGAAGCTGCAATCTCTTCTTCTTCAGTCTTTCTTTCTTATGGGCATTTTGATGACCCCCCAATGCCTGTGAATTTGCAAACTCCTTGAAACAATACTGGCACTCAAACTTCTTATCATCTGCTGGCCCATGATGACCAGAACTTGAGCTTTTCTCCTTGACAGGTTTTTCCCTTTCAGATGACAATACGGTATTTGACGAATTCACACTCTCATGATCTCCTTCCACACACCCTTTCATGCAACTCTCGTTATTCTTGCATGGATTCAGCTCGAATCCAAATAATCTGAGCTTCTTCTCGACTGAACAGGACTGAGCAGAATGACCATTTTGATCTCCATCCAGTATGGAAGAAAACATGTTAGATCCTTCCTTTTCCATCTATCTCCCTTGAATTTAGAAAGAAAAAAAATGGATATAATTAATTTTGCAGAGCTAATATCTGCACCGATCGATATTTAATACTTTGGCTTCTCTTCCTTATATAGTAAACTCTATGGTTTCCAACAATGCATTGCATCTCAAACAGGAACAGTTTTATAATAATCATGAATACCATAAACATGCAATTAAAAAAGACACGAAAAGAAAAGTCAGATTAGATCAGAAGCCGTCTAGCTCATGCAATATTTATTTTTTGAATTACGTATATTTTTGCATTTTATAGTAGATACACCTCAAGCTTTCTCCATCAAAGACGATTCAGTGTGCTTTTTTTTTAACGAGGAATAATTCCATGGCCTGGGAGCAATTTTAAACATATAATATCATACAATTGTAGTGCCACTTGGACATTTATTTAAAGCATATATTCCAAGGAAAGGATCAATTACAGGTTATTAATTATATATCATATTAACAAAAGTCAAAGAAAGAAATTGGAATTTAGTTTAATGCATATATTTTATGTTTTTGATCTACTGGCTCGCTAAAATGGCATTAGTTTCAATATATTTAATGAAAATATTGAAGAACAGTAATAGAAAGATATGATGGAGAATTGTTTTTAAAACATCTGAATTCAAATTGATAAAAACTATAAGTTTAAGACTGAATTGAAAATGAATATATATATATATATATAGGATTAAATTAAGGTTTTTTTTATTACTTCTACTACTATTGTTGTAAACTATTATAATGAGTAAGTGGATTTATGTATTGTCCTCTACCGAAGCTTATCAACATAGCTCTAAATATAATATAATAGCTGTGGGTGTCTAGTCCCATCCACTACAGTCTACAGTCTACAGTGTAGCTACAGGTCTCAATATAATGCTTTTAAAAATGTGGGGATCTGTAGAAATGTAATTTATTACTCAGCACCAGATGAAGTTTCTTTGTAATTATCCTCCCACCCACGAATTAAAAAAGAAAAAAAAAACAAAGCTTTTAATATGTTAATCTTGACCATGTTTTGGGAATGGTATTAGAATAGTAATTAAGGAGAGTAGTTGCTAAACAAAGGAATATAGGAAGTGGGTAATGACGTGAGCATATATACTAATATTAGTCTTCGATGAGATCTTGGCATATCTTCTTAGAGCAAGCAAACCTTATATTATATACCCCAAAAGCATATGTTTTCAGGTGAATCAAGTCATTAGTTAATGTTATTTTCTACTTAAGCAAAGCATTTGTGATGGACAGTTGTTCTAGCTGGGCCCCCTTCCTGGGACATGTTTGAAACTATTAGATTGTGTTCTCCCATTGTCTCTCCCCAGATCTTCCATTGGTAAGACTTCTTGCACCAATCGATCTTCCATGTTCACAATTCCCACTTCCTTTTTCTTGTCTATTCAGCTTGCTTTCCTGCCTTAGGAGAAGAATTCCAACTAGGCATCCTGTCACCGAGCATTTCGATATCCTAAATTGTGGAATAAAATGAGGCCACGAGCAGGAAGGCTGGCTCGTGGTGGCTAGGTGGGTGGGTTGGTTGGCTGGCTGGCTGGCTGGCTGATTCATCTTAGCTCATCTTCTCTTTTCATTTATCAATGGATGATCAAAGGGTGGCCCCTACCGTCACTGTTTGCATCCAATCTATCTTCACTTCTCTTGTGAACAATTCCAAAAGATTTCCGCAGGGTGTCAAGAAACCCCACAGGAATACCAAGATTGACAAGAGACAGAAATCGAGCACAATTCTATATCTGATTCATTAGTTCGAGATGTTATTTCAAACAATACTGTATACTCTTGATAATTTGGATGATAAAGAAAATATTTTAAAATCTTCGTGTAAAAAGAGATTGCATGCACACCCACAAATGAATTTAGATTATAATAAAAAGATGTCCAGGTAATAATAATAATAATATTTTTTTAGAAAAAGAAAAATTTAGGATCCAGGTTAATCATCTGAATGAGTTTAATAATTTTGATTAATTTAATAAAATAATTCAAAAAACCAAATGATAATTAAAAAACCAATGACCAATAAAAAATAAAATAAATGTTTGCCAATTTTATAAAAAAAAACCTCTACATATTTTGAAAAGATCTCAATGATGTTATTTTATATCAAAGCAAAAATTGAATAAGAAAAGTATAATCTCATAAAAAGAAAAATAGAAAAAAAATTGAAAGCTCAATTTCCAATAAATTAAATGTTGGAGGACAAATTAAAAAAATAATTTTTAAAAAGAAGAAAAAACTGACTCGAGTCAACATGTTAAATTCATGTCTTCTTCATGAGACCGAGATAACCCCGTACAAAAAAATAAAATAAAACATTGGAGGTCAACTCTTAGACAAACTAAATAATGAAAGATAAAGCTGAAAACAACATCTAAAACAAAACTGGAGTCAACTTGGGTTAACTCGACTAACCTGCAACTCGGAATAGGAGATCGAGATAACCTTACAAAAAATAAAGCAAAAAAAAACCCGAGTCAACTCAGATTAACTCGACTAACCTGTCACTAGGGATATGAGATCATGATAACCTTATAGAAAGAAAAGCGCTCACGAAGCTCAAGGTTTAATAACCTAATGTCGAAAGATGAAATTGAAAAAAAAATTAAAAAAAAAGACAGAAGTTAAATTGGGTTACTCTTCAAAACTAGTGACCCAACAAAATCCATAATCATAAAAAAATTAATAAAATAAAATAAATAACAATTAAAAGCATGAGGATCAAATGCGGTACGAACACTAAATGAAAGAAAACAATAAGGGATGAAATTGGAAAAAAAATAAAAAATTAGCAATCAAAAGAATGAGGACCAAATTAGATACAAAAGTTAAATTAAATAAAATTCTTAGGGATGAAATTGAAAAAAATCAATAGAAAAGAGCATTAAAAGTAAAACAAATAGCAATTTAAAAAAAAAGAACCGAAATTGATACAAATATAAATTGAAAGACACATTTAATTTTTGAAAGAGCCGACACAAAATTTAATGCGAGCGAGAGAGAAAAGAGGGAGGAAAACAATGTTCGTTGCAGCCAAACCGTTGCTTCGTCGTGCACCATGAAGAGAACAGCGTGACATTTTCAACACCATCACAAAAGGTGGCATTTGAGCGACAGGAAATGTGTATGTGTCGCCAAAAGAACACGAGCACCACATGCCAGTCATTTTTTTTAATTATTCTTATTTTTATTAAAAGATTAACTTGCCCCCGTTCAGATTACATATAACTAAAAAGCCATGAGAAAATGATGAAGAAGCACCTGAATGTTTTTTTTTTTTTTTATGAAGTGTAATGCAGTCATTTAATAGTGCTAACAAAATATAAAAATACTGACACACCTCTGTAGCCTAATTTTAAATATATTCTTAAGAATAATTAAATTATTTTACTATATTAAAAAAAAATATACATATTAATTTATCCTTAATGAATTTGATAACGTCATGTAGAAAAAAAAGTATTATCTCACGTAGCAACCTTTGCCAAGGATACAAAGTCAAAATACTATATTTCAATTCCCAATATTTTACGTGTTGTGTGCTTCAATGTTTTAATGATGACTTTGAGGTTTTTATTGATAAACATAAACGAAATCATAGTACTATGCCACTAATCAAATATAATTAAGTGTTAAGGTCAGATAGAGTAGGCTTTTCCAAAAATAAAATAAAATAAAAAAGAGTACTAATTCTAGGACGATTGACTTGACAAAATAGCGTATAAAGAAACCACAAGAATACCAAGATTGACTAGAGACGCATAAAAGGAGCATAATTCAATATCTTATTAATTCAATATCTTATTTTATTGCTCTTTTAATTATTCGGACGATAAAGAAATATTTTAAAGTTCGAAATTGTTTCGTGGGAATGGATTGCTCTCACTTGTACAAATGAGTTTAAATCTTTATATATAAAATAACAAGATTGACTATAGACACATAAATGGAGTATAATTATTCAATATAAATGTTATTTTATTAATTGGTCATTTAATTAATTGTTTGAACGATAAAGATAACATTTTAGAATTTTCAAATCTGATAAGTTTAAATTATTATAAAATAATAGAAAACTGAGTCGCACTACAACTCAATCGATGAAATATTCAAAACAGTTGATTAGTATCAATCTATTCTATCTAATTAATTAGAAATAACCACATAATTTCTGTTCACGAACAAGGAAAAAAAGCAGCCATCACGTCACAATATATATATATATATATAAAATTATGAAGAATGAAAAGGTAAGGTTTCTGCTCTACAGAAGACTCGGTTTTTAGGGTTTTTACCTACGTACAACGTGTACGGGAGTATATATAGGGAGGTAAAAAAGGCTGCAGGGAAGCCACTAAGATAGAAAACACACGAAATCATAGATAGTACTAAATATAATGTATGATCACTAGTCAAATATAAAAGCAATATATATAGTTAAGTAATAAGGTCAGATAGAGTAGGCTTTTCCAAAAGAAAGAAAAAAGAGTAAACTTCTCTCACTTCAACGTCTATATATGCATTCCAGATCACAACGATCAATTATTAAAGGGAAAATTAATGAACAAAAAACTAACAAATCACCTCTCAGAGATGCAGCAGCAGCAGCAAGCCAACAAGGAAAAAGAGAGGAGTACGAACTTGACCATAACAATTTTTAATTATATATTAGGCTAATCCTATCTCTCAAAAGGAGAATATATATATATGGAGCCAAATTGATTGTACTGTATGGACATAATTATTTAGCAAATTCCAGTATATATATATATAGCTAGTGACAGCATCTTCTTTATGTAAAGAAAGATAACAATTACATGCATGGCGTTATTTAATTGCTAGCTGAGAGATGGCTACAGATTTAAAAAGATAAAATCTTAATTTGAGAGCATATATATGAACCGCTCTTGCAGCAAAGGAAACTGCTCCATATCTGTCATATGCACTTATGATGGTGATCAAGACATCTGTTATATGCTCCTAATTTTAAATACTAGCACGAACCCTAGTTCATTAGCTGATGGTGCATGGCTTTTTTTTAAGAGAATTCTAGCGGCCTCCCCTCCTTTTTTTTTTTAAATTTTTTCCCTCCTTGTACAAACTATACTCAGGGCACATATACCTCAATATATTTTTTAGTTTTGAAAATTCAAAACGCGGTACCACGTACCTCCCCCACACACAAAATTTCCATTGCTTTACTAATAAATTCTCTGAAAATACATAGAGTGACACCACACTTCTAGAAAATAGTCACAATGCAAACACCATCATATTTTCCAATGCAATTTGCTTCGTTCTATGCAGAGCATGCACCTCCTTTCTTACCTATAGTTAAGCATGCTCCTTTCTTACCTATAGTTAAGTTTTATGCTTGGATTCGATGGAGAGATCATTCGATCAAGATTGTGTTTTTCCTTGAAATTTAGCTCGTGTTCTATTTGGTCATAATGGATTTTTGGCATAGGATAGTTTTAGCCAATCTTGGTTTGTGCATGATGATAGGTTTGATCCAATTTCTTTGATGGTTCATTCGGCCAAATCATGTTAGTCTATGTATGGGTTTGATTTGGGCAGCAAAATAGGCTTATTGGGAGCTTGTATCAGGTCTGATTTGGGTTATATTAATGAGTATGAATTTGGACCACATGAGATCCAAAGTTAGCTTGGGCTAATTAAGATGTTGAGATCTTTTTCTTACAAGGATCAGCAAAATATTCTCCTATAATTGAAAAGAAAATTTGTTCATTATTGTCTATATTATTTTGGAGAATATTTAGCAACAAAGGAGGAAGTTTCCTAGTCATGCAAGGAAACTAAAGGGGTTGTCAGAGCTGAATCCTAGGCTTGGAATGATTATTTAATGCTAAAAATTTAATTCTCCTAGTCAAGGAAGAAAAGTGATGAGTGGCTATAAGGGAAATTAATTTCTAAGATTGTTTTACATGTTCTGAAGGGAAATCCTAGTCCTACAAGGAAAGAAGACTTCAACAATTACTATTCAGATCAGATTTTCTAACATCTAAATAAAGGTTTTTGATCTAGTATTTTAAAGGTTGGCTAAGCAATCCTAGAATATCTAGGAAGGTGGATCTTGGCCAAGGGCTATTTAAGTTAGGGAATTAAGATATTTTATCTTGTTTTTCTTTCTATTATATGCAACATCAACAAGCTATTGTCCAGACTTGTTATTTTCGTTATTATTTCTATGTTTAAGTTTAATTAATACTTTGGATTTAGCTAAGATCCAAGGCTTATTTGGATCAAGGTTTGGTTTTACTAGTAAAGGTTTTGAGTCAGTTTTTGTAAGTGGATCAATTCAGCCCACAAGAATATATCCATTAGGGTTAATTTCTTAGAACTATTTAAACACATGTTAAGTCTAACTTTCAGCACCTTTAATTAATAATACTTCTGAACTTTTTAGTTTCACGTGTAAGAGAGATTCTTACATTATTTGGTTCTTAAATAAATTGAATCTAAATTATCAAAGATTAACTGGCTTGATGGTGTCATTTGACTTCATTTCAATAGTGCTTGTGTTTTGAGGCAGGTTTTCATTATGTCACACTTCTATCACTCTTTTGGCTTTCCTGGATTAGATCTTAATCTTGATTGTGAGTTGCATGATCACGTGATCATGAGGTTTGTATCAGCTGGTATCAGAACAAGGCTCTGAGAACAGGTCATATCCTTCAAATTTTTTCATTTTCCTAGTGTTCGTTAAGTTTTTTCAGTGTTTGCATCAATCTTCTTCTTTTTCTTTGAGTCTGTGGCATACTAGTTAAAAAAAATTAATATTTCATTTTGTTACTGTCTCTAAACATATTGGTAGCATAAAAGTAAAAAAAAAAAAAGACATTAATCAAAGATTGTTGCAATTCTGCCGTAAAAACACAACTCATAGAGCACCCTAAGTAGAACACCTCAGAATTAATTGAAATTTCATATACTACTTACTGGGGATCAAATCTCACTATATATTAAATTTTGGTTTATTTTGATGTTGTTTTCTTAACATTTCAATTCGGGGTTTAATTCTACTATAAATTGATCATACACAAGTTTCGATACCTAGGCATAAGAGAAAGACCTATAAAATGATATCTATAGTTTTTTAGGTATCAGGATATTACATATTGAATTTCAGGTCATTTTGATATTGTTAGGTCTTAGTTTCAATTTTGATGCTTTAAAATTGCGTAACAAGTCAGATTTGCGTCAAGTTCCAAAATGTGTTTGTATACTATTTGTTTCAACCAAATCAATTTGTTTATGTTATATTAGGGTTATTTAGCAATCAAATAAGTATCTTTATTATTTTTCACTTCTGTTTATTTCACGTCTTTGTTTCGTCAACAATTCATATGAACTTGCATTGCTACTCGCGAATTCATAATAATAGTGTTGTTTTGCTTGTTTTTAGTATATTTATTGATTCTTGAGTCTATATTCATAATTTATTTGCATTGTGAAAGCCGAACCTTGATTGGTTGTGTTGAATTAAATCTTTTGGTATAAGAAAAAGGTGTTATGTATTTAACAAGGGAGAGGGACCGAAGAAGGATTCTAGAGCAAGAATGAAAAAAAACTAAATCATGGTGTAGGGGTTTTAGAATGAAAAGTCGATAGGTATAAAATATTATTCTATGACCTTCAAGCGTCGATGGAAAAAGGAGGAACAACGTTGCAATTATGAAAAATAAAATAAGGTAACCGTGGTTATTATTCAAAAGTATATGCATAAGTGGTTAGTAAGACATGTTTATTTGAAATCCTTATTAGCCACTATGTCCATATTGTGTTGTTGGAGGCAAGTGTTAGCAAGAAGGGAGTTCAAAAGGCTTAACCAATAGGCCTATAAAACATCCATTATTCCTATTAATGATTCAATCATGAATCTTTTTGAAGAGAGAGGGAATGATACAGTTTAACCATGGATTTATCATGATAGGTCTTCAGTTTTGTGCTTGGGTTTGATGGGGAGGCCATTTGACCAATATTGTGTTTTTTCTTGGAATTTAGTTTGTGTTCCATTCGACCATGATAGGTTTTTGGCATGGGATAGTTTTAGCCAGCATTGGTTTATGCATGATGATGGGTTTGGTCTAATCTTTTTTATGGTTCTTTCAGCCAAATCAGGTCAACCCATGATGGGTCTGATTTGGATAGTAAAGTAGGTTTGTTGGGAGCTTGTATTAGGTCTGATTTGAGTTATATTAATGAGTACGAGTTTGGGTCACATGAGATCCAAAGTTGGCTTGGGCTAATTAAGTTGTTGGGATCCTTTTCTTTTAATGATCTACAAGATATTCTCCTAAAATTGAAAGGAAAATTTGTTCATTATTGTCCATATTATTTAGGAGAATATTTAGAAATAAAGGAGAAAATTTCCTAGTCATGCAAGGAAACTAAAGGGGCTGTTAGATTTGAATCCTAGACTTGGAAGGATTATTTAATGCTAAAAATTTAATTCTCTTAGTGAAGAAAGGAAAGTGATGTGTAGCTACAAGGAGAAATAATTTTTAAGATTGTTTTACATGTTCTGAAGGGAAATCCTAGTCCTACAAGGAAATAAGACTTCGACAATTAAATTCTTATTTAGATCAGATTTCCTAGCATCTAAAGAACTTTAAAAGTTGGCTAAGCAATCCTAGAATATCTAGGAAGGTGGATTTCAGCCAAAGGTTATTTAAGTTAAGAAATTAAGATATTTTATCTTGTTTTTCTTCCTATTATATGTGGCACTATTGTCCAGACTTGTTGCTTTCATTATTATTTCTATGTTTGAGTTTAATTAATACTTTGGATTTCAACTAAGATCCAAGGCTTGTAAGATTAGGGTTTGGTCTTACTAGTAAAGGTTTTGGGTCAGTTTTTGTAACTGGATCAATTCATCCTATAAGGATATATCCATTAGAGTTTTCTCAGAACTATTTAAATATATGTTAAGCCTAACTTTCAACACATTTGATTAATAATACTTCTGAACTTTTCAGTTTAACGTGTGAGAGAGATTTTTGCATTCTTTAGTTCTTGAACGAATTGAATCTTACGTATCAAAAATTAACTAGCTTCATGATGTCATTCGATTTCATTCCAATAGTGCTGGTATCTTGGGGCAAGTTTTCATTGTGTTATACTTTTAGAGAGCGTTTGGAAACGCGGACCAAACCGCGTTTCCAAAAAATTCAATTTTTGTTTTGCTAAATTAAATTTTTTTATGTTTTGGATCGTTTTGATGCGCTGATCTCAAAAATAATATTTTAAAAATAAAAAAAATCATTTTGATGCATTTCGGAATGAAAAGCACTGTGAAAAGCAACCACACTCCCAAACAAACATGACCTTTTTTGGCTTTCTAGGATCAGATCTTAATCTTGATTTTAGGTTGTGTGACCATATAATCATGAGGTTCATATAAATAATAATTAAATTTATAAGTTCACACTGGCATTTATAATAATTTAAACACTCTCAACACCAATGATTATTCCTTTACTTATATGTAACAAATTTTCCTTTTTGATCCATGAATTTCATTTCTTTACAAACATAACCTTATTGCCACCCTATCTTTTATATTCAATATTAACAAACATCTTGTCTCATTGGTTTCCACTTAATAATGAAAGCAACATATCATTGCCTTTCATTCAAAAATGAAGACAATAAATCATTGGCTTTCACTAAATAATGAAAATTACAAACATTGGCTTTCATTCAACAATGAAATTAACATATCATTGGATTCCACTCAACAATAGAAGCAAAAAACATTGGCTTTCATTCAAAAATTAAAGCAACATAACATTTGTCTTCATCTGAAATTGAAAACAACATTGGATTAGTTTTCATTCGACAATAAAAAACAATAATGAAAACAACATATCCTTGATTTTCTTAACATATCCATTTTCCAAGCACAACTATTTATCACCTTTACATCATTTCTTTCTAATTTCATGTACTTTTCATAATAAATAATTTATCAAGTATAATAAATTGGAAGAAATAAACTACAATAATTAAAAGATTGAGGTGCATAAACACATACTTGCACCTTTAATATACTAAAATAACTAGAAAAAAGGAACAATGTCTTTTGCACTGTTTTTCATGACCTAGATGCACTATTCATTGCATTATTCACATGAACAATGCAACTTTTCATTTTAATTATCAAATTTTTTTTTAATGTCATTCTTTTAGGTTATATTACATAGTTTCATATGTTGAAATTTGTTTCAATTTGCATTCTCTTAACATATAAAAAGTGTCGATTAATATTTCAATGGTAATTAAAGATCTACTTTGCAAAATAAAACTTTATTTGTAGTTACATTAGCTAAAACCTAGTTTATATATATGTAAAATACGTGATTCTATTTTTTCTAATATAGAATCATTGAATTTTCAATTATTTTATATATTTTGACCGGATGAATGATTGTACTACATTCTGAAAAAAATCGAGGTAGACTCACCTCCTTCTTGTTCATATAAAAAGTGAAGGAGGTCTCCCCCTTTTTTTTTCTTTTCTATTTTGTTAGTGTTAATTTTTATTATCGTTTAATTAAGTAAAATAATAATTTAAAAATATAAAAATATAAAACACAGTGGAGTCAATGACCCGAGTCACGAGTTAAGTTATGAAGTATAGGTTAATTTAATATATTGTTGTCTCAATATTAAAAAAAGTGTCATTTAAAAAAAATTAAAGTCAAATCATGTTTTTTACCGGTTTTCTAGGTTATCTTTGTACCTGTCAAGTCGACCAGATCATGTAAAGACAACTCCACATGGTTTAATTTTAAATCAAAGCTAGGCAAGGAAGCAAGTTGTTAGGTTTAAAGATTGACTTGTTGGGTCGGGTTTAATCACAATACCAAATAATTCCTTGCGACCTGGACAATCTCCTTACATTCTAAATATTTTTTGATCCAACCCGCAGCATGCATGACTTAATAATTACTAGTTGTTGCTAAATTAGTTTACGTATAGAATTGAATTGAATTATTTCATCTTGAACCACAGAAAGAAATCTTGGCTTTTCTTTTAAGCAGCAGCATATTTAATCCATCACCGAAATTGTAGTGCGCGGAAACATTCCAACCTAACATCATTTAGAAGCCAAAAAAATTACAATCACAAAATTAGCAGATGGGACAATTCAATGGTAGCTAAGGGTCAATCCTACCTAATTTTGCCTTGAGTTTGGGAACAATCGTACAAGGGATATAATCAGGATTAGATGTATGGCATTTTTCAGGCGCAATTAGAAGACCAAGGGGGAATGAGTTTTATATCGGATATATATTATAGTTCCCTGCTGTTTGAAATTTGAATTATGCTCTGCTCAATTCTTTTGTTGCCTCTTTCCCTTGCATATGAACGAGTCTAATAGTAACGCCCACAAAGAAGAGAAAAAGGCAACAAAATGAAATATCTTCAAATCCAACGGCAACCGAAAGCAAATCCCTGTTGTTAGAAAAAGAAGAGAAAAACAAGGGTCAAAGAAACCAGTAATAATGTGGAAAAAAACTGTTGTATTAAATAAAATGAGATGCATGGAAAAGTTTTTTTCTTTTTTAATGGTAAAAGTATTAAGACTAGATTTTTGTTTGATATATAGAATCTTTCAAAGATCATCTATATCTTTTGTATATATATAATTAATTTTTTTCTTGGATTTTAATTAAACCTGAAACGATAACATAAAAAGCATCCTCCTTACCAACTATACCAGACATGAAAAAGTCAAAAAAGCTTGAGATGTTAACCAACAAAGTTCAAGGGAACAATATTTTCAAAGATAGGAGAAAGAAAGCAAAGCTTACACAGTATGATTTCCATGCTTGCTATGCTTGCCTTTTTTAATAAACCCTGTCATCAACGCGAAGTTATTAGGGTTTATAAAAGAACATGCGGGGACAAGAAGTTCATTGGAAAACTAGCTGGTATTTCATCAAACAATTGGCGAGCTCTTAACAAGTAATAGCATTTCTTACTGCTTTTTGCTTCTTTTTCCTATTCATCTATAGGCCTACACTGTTTCAAAATATTTGTTTTGGCAGAATCGAGTGGGGAATCTGTGGTTTTTTGTTCTGTAATTTCCCATACTGACACCAAGTTTTCCTCTCCAAGCAACACTAAACTGTCGGATACAACCTTTACAACAAAAACAACCATCACTCTTTGAAAGAGTTTGATAGATGAAAATCTTGAATCAAAAGAGCACTAAATTAAAACTGTGGAGAGATAGAGAATTGAAGGCAAAAGGGTAATATTAAGACTTAATAAAAACAACTATATTTTTTTAATTTAATAATAATGCCAAAAAAATTCCCTAAAACTTCAAAAAAAATATTATATTTAAATTTTTTTTTATCCCTCAGCTTAACAGGGTCAGTTATAAATAAAAGAGAATGCTACCCACCTATCCAGCCATCATCTTCCTCTCCTAAAGCCCTCACAAACACTCCCTAAATGGACCTCATTTGAGAAAGAGTGGTTTAAGGTCTAAACAGACACCCGACATTACATTCAGATAAAAACAAAAACGGATTTTATCTCTTGGCTGATTCTCTCATGTTATAACCAAACATTTCCATGTTTCAATTGAGATTATGAACACCCTAGAGGGCAACCTCGATGCTCATACCGGCCCTGCCCCAATCCCCAGTCAAATCATCAACCAGGAATAATCCTGCATGATTCGAATTCAAGCTCAAAACACACAACATGAAAATGAAGAAACATATTAATGGAAAAAAATCCTGCATCTCAAAATTTTCCTCTGCCAGGAATCAAAATGCTTACTAATAGAGTTATATCTTGGAAGCAATTATTTGACAATTGATTCGTGGGCCGTTCCTAACCTAAAATGAGGACAAACGCACAAAATAATACTTCACAAAAAGATTGTTCAATACGAGCTTCTCATTTTAGATTACAACCTACATAATCCAAGCATAACTAGAATCTCAAAGTACAACCGTCAAGGATGCCATTTGGAACGAGGCAGGAGTGCAAGAAGAATCTTCTTTCTTGGCCCCTGCATTTCAGAAAATGTTCAAAGGAAACCAACATTAATGTTAATGATTACCGAAATGCAAATTTAAGAATAATTACAAGGTGTGTGGGGTATCCCAGAGAAGTGCCACCACAGCTTTTGTTTCAATAAGCAAAAAGAACACATCATGCAAATCAGATATTTTCCGAAACAAATGGAATAATGATCATTCATTTGGTGAAACACAACTTAGTACTTCAAGGTACCGTGAATCCACAACCCTCATTTTTGCCCAGTATTTTCCATGTCTTTTTTAACATAAATATTTTTAACTCGGTGCAATATTTATTCAGAAGAAAAATCCACCAAGCACAATGTCATTAACAAATTTTAGAGTGCAAAAACTCATCTCACGTGCAGAGGCAGTCTATACATTTCTTAATACTGTGAATCTACAACCCTTATTTTTGCCAAGTATTTTCCATGTTTTTTTAACATAAATATTGTTCACTTCAGTGCAATATTTATTCAGAAGAAGAAACACCCACCATGCCCTCTCCCCCTAATAATTTTTTTTATTGCAAAAACTCATCTCACAAGAAGAGGCAGCCCCTACAGTTCTTAATAACTAACATGAAAAATTGCATCAAATTGAAAAACCATCACTAGTAATAATGATGATGATGATGATGATGATGATAAGTCTTTAAAGTATAATGACAGCTAAGATATCATGAAAAGGTTTCTTTTTATATTTTTAAAAAGGAGAGGCTCGAACTTGAGACTTCTTGAGTGGCGGGGTACATAGATGCCAGTTAAGTTTGTACAATAAAGTAATTCATTTCAAATAACTAAAAGATTAATCATGCATGCTTCAACAATTTTTGTATCAACATTTTAAATATCACAAGACAGTGAAATACTTGAGATGCAGAAAACATGAGCACAAAACAGACTTGGAGATCATATGCCATTACAAAATAACACCCAAGATAGTAGACAAGTAAAGGAAAAGAAGGAAAATTACCATAGGTATGCCCAGCTCTTTGAGGTCACTTTCCCCCATCTGCTTCAATGCAGGCATATCTATCTGTTTGATACATTACACGAATCTTAAATTAGGTGGCTTGAAAAAATAGAAGTTCCAGTACATAATATTATTCTCCTTGGCATACAACAGGCAGTGGGAGGGGGGGGGGTTTGGAAGAAAAAAACCCTGATGGACAATTGTACAAAACCAATAATGTCTGGTTTTCTCAAAACATAGATCTGACCATATGTGAACGCAAACATGTGTATAATCATGTCACCCAGAAATGTAACAGCAGTACCAGGTACAGACATGTCATGCAAGTGTGAAATTAAAAAATATGACGTGTAGATTATAATCCTAACAAAGAAATAATAAAATTGCAATGTAGTTCCACTCTTCTTTTTTTGTCGTTGCTCCATGGCATGAAGCCCCATAGTGGTCAAATTGCACAAATCACATAACCTTCATGTTTCACATAAAATAATGTGCAATTATAAAACAAATAAGAAGATAGCATCTATAGTCTATGAAAAAATTTATTAAAACAAGAGGAATATTTGGTGTACCTCCTCAGCCTTGAAAAGAATGGCATATTTCCCTAATCCCAATGAATGTAGTAGGCCTTCAACAGTTTGTTGTTCTTCAGCCTACGTAGAAGCCGGAAATAGATAAGAAGTTAGTAGGTGTTTATTTGGGAAATCAGGGTTATCCTTAAAGAGGAAGTTAGCTCTGTAAGCTATCAGGCAACAAATGACTTGCACTCGGTTCACATTAACCCAAAGGAAACTACTACTCCCTTTGTCCCTACAAAGATTGTCCTAATTAACTTTACACAATTTTAAAAGAACTCAATATATGTAGAGCAAATCTATATTTTTGCACACTTTTTTCAGAGTTTATGCAAAAAGTAAATATTTTGAATAATTAAGGAAAAATAAAGCAACAATCCCCTAACTAAACATATATTTCAGGACAAACCAAAATAGGAAAAATGGATTCTTTGGGAGATAGAAGGAGCATGAGTTAAAAAGAGAGAACAGAAAATTGGAATCAGTAACAAGACAGAAGTACATCCAAAAATCTGACTCAGAACTAGATTTTCTGCAGAAGTGGAGCCTTGCTATTGGCTTAGTCCACTCGTTCTCTACAATTTCAAATCAACCTGTCTTCAGACTCTAAACAAGCCATTCAAATTAGTGATAAAGAATTCCTGGTTCAGCAAAAGAATCATGTGCCCAATCATAAGGAGGCATATAATTTTAGCCAGTTATATAGCTGGCCTAGTTCACTGATTCCACCAGAAGTTTCCCTTCATCTTTCCATTTCCTATATTGGCTTAGTCCACTCGTTCTCTACAATTTCAAATCAAACTGTCTTCAGACTCTAAACAGGCCATTCGAGTTAGTGATATAGAATTCCTGGTTCATCAAAAGACTCATGTGCCCAATCATAAGGAACCAAATAATTTTAGCCAGTAATATAGCTGGCCTAGTTCACTGATTCCCCCAGAAGTTTTCCTTAATCTTTCCATTTCCTACTATATTTGTGTATGCCATTTTATAATTTCTTTCTTTCTTCTGTCAGGTAGATATGCTGCAAAAAATTTCAATATCTACGTATATGTGCAGCTCCCTCTCTCACATTCATTATTTGCAAGCCTAACAATTAAAATGCCAAGGCCACATCAAATACAGAAAATTTACCAAGCACATGAAATTTTCAAGGATTAGTCATAGCAGTGATTAAAAGGTTAAAACTATCACAGGTAAACTAGCTGAATACTTGGTGTAAGCATGACAGACATCTTCCATTTTCTGTAAGCTAACATTGTAAGCAACCACTACTCATATAAAGCACATCAAGTCATGATACACAATAAGCAAGAAAGTAATCAAAATAAGCAGATGCATGTCTTATGTGTTGTGAGTAGGCAATGCAAGTGCCAGAAGTCAACAAACTAGTACCGCATATGAACTCTTATGCACAAGGCCACTTGATGGAGGAAGTTGGCTCATACGTGGTGCCACAGACGTAGCAGGTACAGTTGACGGTGGAGGCATGGCAGATTTTGTCATAAAAGTTGAGGAACTGCTCACAGACCTTGGAGTATCAAGAACATCTTTATTCATATATGAAACTGTTCTAAAATCATCATATGTCCTGTTCAAAGGCCTTCGCTGTAGATTATCCACGTTTCTGGGTGGCGATAAACCCCTAGAAGAACTTATAACTCTATCCGGAGATCTTCGTCGTATATGATCCAAAGTCCAAGAAGAAAAAGAATTTCTAGAGGAGTACATGTGATGTAAATCATCTGCACTTCTTGTTGGAGGAATTCTCCCTAAGATACTAGTGTCCGTTGGCTCAGGCATACGCTGCCGTGCATCAAGATTGGTACTGAGTGGATGGCCTGAAGGCTGAACTGTCCTAGAAAGCTTTTCACGGAGGTCCATGGTTTTCTGGTCATCATCACTTTGAGCTCTTCTAAATACATTCTTTTGCATGAGTTTGTATCGAAGGTCATCTTTATCAATGCGACCATCTTAGTTAACCAAATACATACACGAAGGTCAATTATCAGAAAATGTCTAAAAACATTCAATGCAGTAGAGTATGGCTATTACCTTTCACACCAGTAGAACCTAAACTTGTCAAACTACTGTCCCCTCTTTGCCTGCACAAAAGCAAATATAAACAATAACATTCTCCACCTAAGAATTGCGAAGCAGAATACTGTTCCACAAACATCAAAGTCACATAACTACCACACAAAAACAAAAGCAAACACACCGTTTGTTGCTAAGTTGGTGTCCTAATCTATCCATAACAGACCGCTTACTCCCAGCACCTTGCTGAGAATTGGAATAATCATCCGATATCGTTGCAGCTCTCTTTACCACCTGTAAGGTTACTCACACCTATGAATCAAAGCGATTATACAATACCCAAAGGTATCTCCTTATCATGAAAACATTATTACTGCTAATTTTTCTTTTAATATAATCTCTCTTTCAACACTTTTCTCCCATATTAAACAAACAATTAAAATTCATTTTCTCTCCAAGCAACAATAAAGTCTTCCATTAGAACAATCCATAACTAAAAAAAAAAACCTAATTTTTAGATTAAAGAAAAGGGAGGGTTGGAAGGAAAAAAAAAATACCTGACCACTGCGGCCAAGAGTAATGGTGACGCGAGCTTTCGAAGTTTCTGTCATGTCAAAATCCCCAAATACAAAACCCTAGCTAATCAAATTTAATTTATACAATAATAATAATAATAATAAGAATCAACTAGAATGGCATCACACAATCACAACACATAACCATTATTGGTTAACCTAGCAAACATCAAAACCCTAATCTATAACAAGAGCAGAAAGATTGGCTTCTCTCAGTAAAATTAAGAGAGAAAAACAGATCCCTGTGAGATTTCAATTTTGGGATCGGTGGTTGAGAGGGAGATAGATGATAAAAGGAGGGAGAGCACGTAAGGGGCACGAGCTTTTTAGTTTTGACTGAAGATTCTGTGGAGACTAGGGAGAGAGGTCAACCTTATTTCGAGACTCCCTCCTTCGTCACGTTACTACTAGTATTTCTCGCGCTATATTACAAGTTAGATATTTTTTTTCAGAAAACAAAAATGTATATATTGAATTTTAGAGATAGACAGAGAGAGAGAGAATTATATATATTAATAAACAAGAAAAAATTATTAATAATAACTAAAAATAAAATTAAAAAATTTAAGAAATAAATATAGAAAAAGATATTTAGTATTGAAAAATGAGATATTTACCCGATTATGCTTGTTAAATATTTTTGTTAAAATAAAATTTTTATTCAATCAAACGATAATAGAAATAGATATATATTAAATTGATTGAATAAAATAAAATAAAAATATTATACAAGGCTGCAAATATTAGAAATATTATCTGAAAATAAATATTTTTTATTTTAAAAAATAAAGTTCATCTATATAAAATATTAAAAGAAATTATAGATAAATCATAATAATCTTTTCAAAAACTAAATACACATAACTAGGGGTGTTCACGGTTCGGTTCGGTTCGGTTTTTATCAAAAAAAGTAACCAAACCGAAATTTTTTTAAAAAAAAACCGAACCCGAACCAAACCGGTTCAAACCGGCCGGTTTCGGTTCGGTTCGGTTCGTTTTTTAGAGCAAAAACCGGTTCAAACCGGTTTGGCTCGGTTTTGCTCGGTTTGGCTCGGTTTTGGCTCGGTTTGGCTCGGGTTTTTTTCCGGTTTTTTTCGGTTCCGGTTCGGTTCGGTTCGGTTTTTCCGGTTCCAGACTTAAAAAACCGAAACCGAACCGTCGGTTTTTTCAAAATTTTAATCGGTTTAATCGGTTTTTTTTCACGGTTCGGTTTTTTCGGTTATTTTTTTTCGGTTTTCTCGGTTTAATCAGTTTTTCGGTTTTTTTGAACACCCCTACACATAACATCATTGAAAAAAAAACAAATCTTTATCCAAAAAATATTAAATAAGAAAATAAATTACAGAAGCGTGATATTAATTGAAATAAAAATTTAAAAATTATTTAAGAAAAAAAACATTAAAAAAAAGATATCATTTAAAAAAGCAATGTTAGAAAAAAAAATGGTCCAGATATCATGGCTTAACTTGTTAAACTTGTGCTCCAAATCATAGACACAACTGAGTTAAAATAATTTTTTTTCTTAAATTAATATTTAACCTTAACAAAAAAAAAGTGGGCAAAAAACAACCCAACACGCCTGGGCCATTGTAAGGAAAATTCGAGGCACATGGTGGGCCTTAAAGCCCAAGCCCGCACGTCTGGGCTTGGTTTAGTTTTTTATATTTGAAAGGGCGGTCAACCTTATTTTTTTGAAAAAATTATGTATATAACATGTCGTTTGTGAGCTTAAATTTTGACCATACTGTGGTGGCTAAAAAATCAAGACGGTTCTTTTTTTGTCCAAAAAATCCAATTTTTAAATCATTTCAATTTTCAACACAAAAACACATTATCAACACCCTTGGAACACCCATAAACAATTCCATCAACTCAAATAGCCAAAAAAAAGTTTCAAAAACGCAAAATCAAATCGAGTTAGATTTGTTTTCCTTGTCTTAAATTTGTTTTTTTAGACAACATTAAGGTTCTAAACAATCATCATCAAACCTATCTCATTTCATGGAACTCGTGAACTCTAGAAAAATTTATTTTGGTGATTAGAAATTGCTTGAATGATGACTTTCTCTCTCATCACAAGAATTTGACGACCCTTTTATCTTTTCTCTTTCTAACCAGGAATAGAAAAATAATACAAATAAAATTTTGTACCAAAACTATTTTCTTAAATCTAAATGGACTTAAATTGTCTAATTTACGTTGTTTTTAAAATTTGACGACCTAAGTATATTTCTTAAAACCTTTATGGAAAATCACTCATGTTTGGCTCCTTTTTCATTTAGGTCTCTCTCCTTTCAATTCCATAATTTCCTAAGAAATCAAAAGTAATTAGTCTTTAATTTGGATTAAATCACCCAAAATAAAACTTTAAGGACCAAAATAAATTATTGAAAAATGCACTGTATGTCCACAATGTTTTGTAAATGTATGAACAATGTCAGCTCAATAGTGTTTACCCCATACCCTTTAGGTTTTTAGTTAATATTTCATTTCATTTTCTTTTTTTACCTATTTTTTAAAATATTTATTTATTTGAAGAAAATATTAAATTAATATTTTTTTAGATACGTTTTTTAAATTATTTTAACATATTGATATCAAAAATATAAAAATACATCGTTTTAATGTATTTTTAATTAAAAAAATATTATGCATCATATTACCAAACATAGTTAGTTATCTTTAGCCTTGATTAATGGTGTTAATTGGTTCAAAATAATAATAATAATAATAATAATAATAATAATAATTTATTAGTATACTTTTTTCAAGATAATAACATAATAAATATGTATATTTTGAAGTTTTTTATAATTAAATGTGTCAATGATTATTTTTTATAAATGAATACATACTTTTCAAATTATAATAATTAAGTGAAATTAAAATGTGACAGGAATAACATAAAAAAAAATTTCTTAGGTGATATTTTAGTATTGAAGTATCATGTATGTCCTCGATTTAATGGGTGACATGATATATGATTGATGGTGTGACACTAATAACAAGGAAAACATTATTTAAGGAAAGTTTATTTCTTTATAAAAAATCAGTTTTCTTTTCTAGATTAGGTTACTTAATATGAAAAAAAGAGAGGTGGAGAGAAAACTTATATATATATATATATATATATATATATATATATATATATATATATATATTTATTTATTTATTTTGTCAATTAAGGTAGTATTTGGTATGTTAAACAATAAATAGAGTTGGACTAGATAATTGTTTTTGGTAGATATTGAAGAAGACAGAAAAACAAACTATAATAACAATATATTTAAACCAAAAAGTTTAATTTATTTTGTTTTTAATGTAATAAATAAATATATGATTTTTAGAAAATTATTATTAATATTTATTTAAATATTATTTTATTTTGAACAAAATTCAAAATATGAATAAATATTATTTTATTTTGTCTTAGATTAAAACATTGATAGTATCTCTTCTAACACTCTATTTGCTCCGTCTTTACACAACACTGCCTCCTAGCTGCCACCGCCACCACCACCATTAGCAGCCACCATCCCCCTATTCTCTCACTCTAACCTCTTAAAAATAGCCTATCTGTTTTGCCTCTAGCATTTAAAAAACAACCTAACCCTATCTTTCTCTATTTCCTTTCATTTCTTCCATCAACTCACCATAAAAGCTTGCAAAAAAAATCCACCATGAAAATACTAGATGTTGCTACTCATTTGTTTTTTCTTTTAAAAAACTCCCACATAAAAAATAGAAAAAATCACATGAAGAAAGCCTAAAAAAAACCGCCCAAGCTTGTTAGCGAAAAACCAAAACGCCAAGAAAAGGCTAGTAGACCAAAGTGTCCAAAAATTAGCAAAATTAGAAACATAATTTTGATTGACAAAGGGCCTAATTAGTGAAAATGCTTTATTTGAGTGTTTAAGGACTCAATTAAAATTTTAGAAGGTTTAATTAAATTTATTGAGGACTCAATTGCAAGAGAAATCAGCTTTTGGAGTTCAATTTGAATGTTAAGTGAAACAAATCAAAGTTTAGGGACTGGAATTGGACGTTAGAAAGTTTAATTGGTCAAGTCAGGGGCTTAATTGCATAAAATTCAAAACATGATGAGCAATTAGGGACTTAATTGAATAATTTATGAACCAAGGACTAACTGGCAAAAAGCGCGCGACTTCGGGGACTAAAATTGATAAAAACAGGGGTCAGATCGAAGAAAATTGAAAGTTTGATGGTTATCCAGGGGTCCAATTGAATAAATTAGAGACCAAGAACCAACTTGTAAAATGTGTTTAAATTTAAGGCTAACAATGAAATCTGGCAGGGATGCAATTACATGAAATTAGAAGTTTAGGAAGAGATGATGGGTAAAATTAAACGAAATTGGAAGAATAAGGATCAAATTAAAAATTATGAAATCCCAAATCAAAAACCCTAATCTATAGGGTTTAGACAAAACGATGCCATTCAAGATACTGTGCATCTTCTTCTTTAGTTTTCAGCTAATCGAGTGGGTACTTTCAGGCGAATTAATATGGTATTTTCGACCACTTCAGAGGCTGCAACCACCACCATTTAATTGAGAAACACCCCCTTTACAACCCTATGTCTTTGAAATCAAATGTTTACATCCCATATTCTTCATTGATCTCCACAACATCTTGTCTCTAGTTAGTCATCACTCCAGTTTCAGTTGTTACGTCGTTTATGTGGATATTTTCAAACAGTTGAATGTGGAGCTACAGACCTCCAAATTAAGCAAGAATGGATCCAATCAAAAGATATCTCCTCTACCAAGTTCAGGTGGTCTTAGACAACATTGATGTCGAAGTTGCTCCAATGAAGCCATGAAAGTAACCAACCCAGTCAGCCTTGACTGAGACACTCGTTTGCAGAAAACCACCTAACTCTTTCATGTGTTCCCACTTAAAAACCCTTAAAGGGTTATTATTAAGGGTTTAAAACCCTTCTCTCTAGATCTAAAGGCCAAAAACATCTTACTTTGGCCTCCAAGTTTCTTACAAAACTACTTAAACTCAAAACCATTGATTTTATGATAAAAATAGCTTAGTTTTAGTTTGTTAAAACCATAACAAACTCATCTAGAAGCTCTAAATCCACTTATAAAAGAAGAGGTAACCGGAAGCAAAAAAAAAAAAGGGGATAAAAGAGAAAAGAAGAAATAAACTTTGGCTAAAGTGCAAAGAAAATCCAATCCATTAAGATTTGGAAGCTTCAATTTTGTTTGGTTAAGTCTAGAGATAAATGGAAAGGAAGGCAACATCAGAAATCTTTTCTGATTTGGAGATTATTAAGCTTAGAAGGTATATACATTCAAACCTTGAAAGTGGAGTCCATAACGCCTGCTGAATCGATTTCTTATGTTTAAGTGTAATGTTTTGAATGTTTGACATGTTAATAATGGTCCTTATACATTATATTACATGTTTGTTTGATTTGATGAATGCCAAATATGGCAGCAAAAAGGTGTGTTTTCTATTTAATAAGGGCATGGTTGCAGGTTTTAGAGATGTGGTTTAGTCCTTTAAAATGACAAAAGATAAATTTTTCAAGTCCAGATTGTTCAAGCATGCTTTTTGTTTTGAGTTGGCAGTTTTTGATATTGAAAATTAATGCATCTTTTTTAGTTTTGTTGTTGTTTTGTTCTAATCATACTCGTCATTGATAATGTGATCTATAGGGATAAAGGAAGCATGCCTTAAAGGCCTAAAATGATCATTCTGGGTTTGATTTAGTTTTCTGGGTTTTTTGGCTTTTTCTGTGTTTTGGTTTTACGCAAATTCATCCGATGAAGCTTGTCTTAGGATGAAGCTTGTCTTAGGTACTAGTTGTAGAGCTCGTTTTGATTAAATTCCAGTTTACACGAGTTTGTTAGTCATTATTAGTAAATAATTTAGGAGTTTTATGTATCAATAACATGTTTTAGTGGGTTTTAATTTTAGAGTTTTAGTTTTGAATCGAAATCCATTCTTGAAAAAATCATGTTGATTTGATGATAATCGAAGCAAATGAATCCCTGATTCTTGTTCTGTGCATGATTGCGAACAAAACCATGTCATTTTTTGTTCAAGATCTAGCCTGGTTTGAGAGTTATGTTTATGGAATTTCCAATGAATGTTCTTTATGTTCATTGTTTTTCATGTGAGTGATCCATTTTGTTTGAAATTTTTTTAAGTTTTTTAAGTTTTTATTGAGTTTAATTTGTTTTGGTTTTTCTTTTCTGGTTTGTTTACGGGTCAACCCGGCCAGTCTTAGGCTTTGTTTGGTTTGATTTTGAATGTTTACTTGGTAAAGGTATGTTTAGCAAACGTCATTTAGATTTCTTTGGGTAGTTTTCATTTCAAGAAGTTCTTGTCAAATGTGATCTTACAAAAAATATAAAAAATGTGTCTTTTTGCATGTTGCGTGCAACTAATTTTCTCAAAAAAATCATATTTTTTAAGAAATAATAATAAATAAAATATGATATTTTTTTTGTTGTTTTCTTTAGCATGCATTTTTTTATTCAATAACCAGTTTATAAGATCCATGAGAATTTGGCCAATATTTCAAATGCCCAGTTGTTTTTAATTCATGAGAATTAATGGTCAATATTCTGGTATAGAATGTTAGACCTACAAGTGACGCTAACATTTGAATAGCAGGAGTTGACCAAAAAAATCTCAGAGTTATTCTAAATATTCATCAATTTTAATTGAGTGCATTTTTTTTCTTACCACAATATCGATTACAGAAAACCCTTTTCATAAGAATTTATTTGCGTACACGAGTCCATAATAAATTATCAAATATCAGATTCAATCACACGAATAAATCTCAATTCTAAGCCAATAGATAAACTATTGGTTAGGAACCCATAAAAAGAATCTTTAAACCATATTAAAAACCACACAATGCAGCTTACCTCAAGTAGGGTGTGCTAGGGGTGCTAATACATTCCCAGCCACAATCAATCTCTTACCTTGGAATCTCTGATAAAACCAACACACTCAGGTTTCCTAGCGAGCCTGAACCAAACACTAGGTAGCGACTCCCATGACTCCCTGATGCCTCTCGCTTACATGTGACACTAGAAAACAATCCAATAACTCTCTCAAATGACCTTTTACACTCCCTTTTAGAAACATAACCCATTAATACAATCTTTCAAAGGGAAGTGGGGTTCAATAAAACCCAAACTTGTTGATCTCCAAACCCTTCTCCCTGATTTTTCTAAGCTCCAAACTTCACTCACTAACCCACTCTCTCTTGATCTTCTTAACTCAATTTCACAAACTCTAACTAATGCTCTTCTCTCAGCTAAAAGGCATTAAGATATAAACTTTACAAAAGTGAATCTTAAAACTCAAAGTCTTATTGATTTGATTCTAGCTAAAGTTGAATTAAATGTGAAAGACTGTGAGATTTTCATCGAAACTGGTGTTCTTTAAATTGGGATTTTATCTAGATCTAGTTGGTGTAGTTTGTAAGTGAATAAAGAATGAAAAGATTTTTATCCTAAATTGGAAATAAACACTTTCTCCTAAGCGTTTATAAGTGTGGGTTTCTACTGTGTAGTAAATTCAGTGAAAGTCATGGTAGATGGGCTCTCCTAGTTGGCTTTCGAAGACTTTGACTAGTCAACTTTATGACAACTTCTTCAAATTAAAGTCGCCAAATGAGATTTGGGTAACCTTCAAGACACACCACAAACAAGAAAAATCAGGTTCTGATTGTTTTCTTGCTTTAAATTTTTTTGAGTATAAGATTACTAACAACAAATCAATCATGGATTAAGTCCATGAAATTCAAATCCTGATATCAAAACTTAGTGATCTTGATATCAAAGTTCTTGATTCATTTTAAGTGGGGGCTGTTTTATAAACAATTCCTCCATCTTGGAATGAATATAGAAAGAAGATGTTATATTCAACAAATAATTATACCTTTGAATAATATCAAACACACTTGCAAATTAAGGTTCAATCTTGTATGTGTGAATTGCAAGCAATAAATTCTAAAGTTAATTTGGTTACTAAAACTTGTTTAGAAATGACTCAAAATAATCTAAAAGTGCAAAAGAAATGAAACAAATTAAAAAAGAAACAAAATACTAATAAAAAGAATAGAATTTGTTTTTATTATCGAAATAAAAGGCACCACATAAAAGAATACAAATTCAAGAATTTCAAGAAGAAAGATGGTGCTAACAAAATGAATATAATTGAAAATAATAAAGTCAAGAAGTTGGTTGTCATAGTTTCAAACATTCAAATTAGAATGATTACTGAATTGAACATGGTTACTACTGATGTGAAGACTTCAGATTGGTGGTTGGATTCTGGTGTAACAGTTCATATCTATAATGACAAAGAATGGTTCAAGTCTTATAAAGAATTTAAAAAAACCCTAAGAGGTCTTGATAGGCAACTATAACTCTACCAAAGTTTTAGAAAAAAGAAACTATTGAATTGTACTTTACTTTTGGACAAAAATTATCTTTAGTCGAGGTGTTTCATATTCCTGAAATTAGAAAAAATCTTGTATTTGCTAATTTTTTTAGCAAGAAAAGGTTAAATAGTGTTTTAGAGTCTGATAAGGTTATTATAATTAAGAGTGAGATGTTTGTGGAAAAGGGTTATTCTTGTGATGACATATATAAGTTCAGTATTAATGAAATCAATGTTGTTTCTGCTTATATGGTTTGATCTACTTCTTTTTAGCATGCTAAATTAGGTCATCTAAATTATAGATATTTGAAATATATGTGCAAGCAAGATTATATTTTGTATCAGCATGACGATAATGATAAAAGTGAAGTATGTAAAGCTAAGATGACAAAAAAGTCTTTTCTTAAGGTTGAAAGAAATTATCAATTACTTGAGTCAGACAATTTGACATATGTGAATTCTTAGAAGTGATTAAGATGGTGAATACTTTTCTAGGAAATTTTCTATATTTTATGAGGAAAACAAAGTAATTCATCAAATGACCATACCAAATACACCACAATATAATGGACTTACTAAAAGAAAGAAATAGGACCTTAGTAGATATGGTTAATGACATGCTTTACCTATGTTTTCCTGTTAAGAACTAAAGATGAAACCTTTGAGAAATTCAAATAATTTAAGAAAATGTTATAAAATCAAAAGGAAATAAGAATTAAAATTCTTAGAAGTGATAAAGATATTGAATACTTTTCTAGGGAGTTTTCTACATTATGTGAGGAAAATAAAATAATTTATCAAATCAATGCACCTTTACACCATAACATAATGGACTTGTTGAAAAGAAAAATAAGACCTTAGTAGATATGTTCAATGTCATGTTTTACCCATGTTTACTTGTTAAGAACTAAAAATGAACCCTTTGAGAAATTCAAAGAATTTAAGAAAATGGTAAAAAAATCAAAAGGAAAGGAGAATTAAAGTTCTTAGAAGTGATAGAGGTGGTTAATACTTTCTAGGGACTTTTCTACATTTTATGAGGAAAACATAATAATTCATCAAATGATCACACCCTATACACCACAACATAATGAACTTGCTAAAAGAAAAAATAGGAGCTTAATGGATATGGTCAATGCCATGCTTTTAATGCTAAGTTACCAAATAACTTATGGGGTGAAGCTTTGTTTACTGTATGTCACATTCATAATAGAATACTATCTAAGAAATTAAATGTTTCTCTTTATAAAATATGGAATAGTAGAAAACCAAATCTGAATTAATTTAAAATGTGGGGGCATGTAAGTTTTTGATCCTCAAATAACCAAATTAGGACTCAAAGGTCTTAAGAGTATTTTTATTAGTTATGCATAAAATTTAAAAGTTTGTAAGCTTTTGAATTTAGAAACTAATGTGATAGTTGAATCTGTATATGTTGGATTTATTGAAAATAAATTAATAAGTGATTCAAATATGCAAGAATCAGATCTAACAGTGATGATTCTCAGCTCAACTTTAAGTAAAAAAATATAAAAATCCAAAAGTTCAAGTGAACCTAGAAGGAGTTAAAGAGTTAGAAAGGAAAAAAACTTAGATACATATTTTATTTATACTGATTCAATTGTATTTTTAGTGGAAGGTGATAGAAATACAGTATTGAAAAGGACACTTATGATCCTAAATGTGGAAAATGAACCAAAGACATTCCATGAAGCTATGTCTTTTAAGGATGTTGCCTTTTGAAAAGAAATGGTAAATGATGAACTAGATTCAATATTGTCTAACAATACTTAGGTCCTAATAGATTTACCTCCAAGTTCTAAGCCAATAGAATATAAATATTTGTTTAGAAGAAAACACAATATTGATGATTTTATATAAACCTTTAAAGCAAGATTAGTTGCCAAAGACTTCACTCAAAAGGAGGGTGTTGATTATTTCGACACTTATTCTCTAGTGGAAAGAATTACATCCATTAAAGTTTTATTTGCTTTAACATCAATTTATAAATTACATGTTCATCAAATGGAAGTTAAGATGACTTTCTTAAATGGATATTTAAAGGAGAAAGTGTCTATGAAGCAATCTAAGAGTTTTATACTTCTTGGAAATGAGAAAAATATATATAAATTGATAAAGTGTTTAAATGGTTTAAAGTAAGCTCTGAAACAATGGCATGGAAAGTTTGACAGAACAGTTTTGTTAAATTGTTTTCATCATAATGGTGCCGATAAGTGTATTTATTCCAAATTTACAAAAGATTTGGTGTGATTATTTGGCTCTACATAGATGACATGTTAATCTTTAGCATCAATATGATCGGGATAGTTAAAATCAAAAGGTATCTCACTTATATTTTTAAAATTAAAGATCTTGGTAAATTTAATATAATTTTAAGTATCAAAGTTAAGAAATATAGTAGTAACTATGCATTTAATTAGTTATATTTTATTGAGAAAATGCCTAATAAGTTTAAGCATTTTAATATAAAGGAGGCTAATACCTCATTTGACTCTAGTGTGAAGTTAAATGATAATTTGATAAAATAGTAGCACAAATAAAATATATCAGTGCCATTGGAAGTATTATGTATGTTATGCATTGTACAAGATCAAATATAGTTTTTGTTATATGCAAGTTATAAAGATATACAAGCAAGCAGTATACAAATCATTGGAAGGCTATTACAAGAGTCTTTGATTATCTCAAAAGAACAATCGACTTGGGCTTGTTTTATTCTGATTTTATAGTCAGTGTTAGAAGAATTATAATACAAATTGGATAACTAGTTCGAGTGATAATAAGTCCAATTATAATTGATTTTTTCACTTGGAGAAGATACAATGTCTTAGGAATCTAAGAAACAAACATGCATATCTCATTCTACTATGAAATCATAATTTATTGTTATGACTGTTGGAAATCATAATTTATTGTTATGACTGTTGTAGGTAAAGAAGCAGAATATATAAGAAATATGTTGTGAGATATTAAGTTATGGCCACAACCCATATCATCTATTTCTTTATACTGAGATAGTGAAACAACCATGTCTCGAGCTTACAGTAATATTTAAAATGGTAAATCATGACATATAAGTATTCAACATGGATATGTTCGAGAGTTGTTTACAAATGGGGTAATCCTTATTGTCTATGTGAAGTCTTTGAATAATTTAATGGATCCTCTCACAAAAAGACTATTTAGAGACATGGTAAGGAAAACAACTAATGGAATATGGTTGAAACCCATTATTAAAGATACCGATAATGAAAACTTAACTTTGGATTAGCAAGAAGCTTATCTCTAAGGCCCCGTTTGTTTGCTGGAAAGTAATTTCCTTTTGAAAAGTGAATTCCAGGAAAGTGAATTATTTTCTGATGTTTGGTAGTGTAATGAAAAATAAGTTGGAAAACACTTTCCAGTGTTTGGTTATGTCATGGAAAATGAGCTGGAAAATAACTTATTAATGTTTTATTTTTCTCAAATTTATTAAAATAACGAGGAATAAATCTTACAAATTAAAAAGTTGAATGAGAATGAAATTGAAAAAAAATATAATTCCATAAATTATCTCAAATAAAATAAATAATAATCAAAATAATAGAGATCAAATCTAAAAAATAAAAAAAAATGAAAGATGAAGAAATTAAAATAATAATAATTAACATTTCATAAATTATTTTGAAAAACAATAAGTAACAATCAAAAGAATGAGGACCAAATTTGATAGATAAAAAAATTCAATTAAAAAATAATAAGGAAAAAGCAAATAACAATTATAAAAATGAGGACCAAAGTTAATATAAAAATTAAATTTTAAGAGATGAAATTAAAAAATAAATATTCAAAACAAAATATGTATAGCAATCAAAAGTTTGAGAACCAAATTTGATATAATCAGCAAATAATATGACAGTTCTAAATTTTTCACAACTTCCAGAAAGTGTTTTCCTCCCAAATTTTCTAGAAAAACACTTTCTTGGAAATCAAGCCAAATTTTTCTTTGACTGGAAAGTATTTTCCATTGACCAACTTTTCTAATGTCAAACAAACACAGGAAAGTTTGGAAAGTGATTTCCCGGAAAATGAATTCTAGGAAACAAACATAGCCTAAGTTTAATGGGTAATAACAAATTACTATTTAGTATCTGTTGGACACTGATAATTAATTTTGGACTCTATTATGATATTATTCAATGTGTACTATTACATAAAAGAGGAAGAATGTTGGCTCTTAATGAAATATAAAGTTCATGTTTAATATAATAAAGACATGTATAATTCCACCTATATGAATATAGAAGCGGTCTTGTTTTTGACAAAAGTTAGGGTTTTCTCTTGTAAATATTCATGATAATAAGATTTTAGCACATGACCATAAAAAGTTCTAAATAGTTGTAAACATCTTTAAGAGTTTGGATAGTATTATGTGTGAAGTATCTTTGATTCTACAAAAAAAAAAGTTCTAGTTTAATCCGTAAACACCAATAACTTTAGTATGATTCAAGTTCTAACATTAATTGGAAGTTTAAATTGCAAAATATCTTCTTGTATGTATAATTCTATCAAGTGGAAAGACATTCATTACAAAATAATAGGGGATTGTTGGTGAAGTTTGTAAGTGAATAAAAAAAATTAATTCCCTCCTAAGTGTTTATAAGTGTGGGTTTCTATTATGTAGTAAATTGAGTAAAAGTCATGATGAATAGGCTCTCTTAGTGGACTTCTTTATGCTATTATATTGATATTTATAATATCAAAAGATAACATTTGGCACTTGGGCACTTGGAACATAATTTGCTAGTAAGATTAATTTTTTTTTAGTTTATTTCTTTTAATTTTTATGATTAATTTTTACATTTGTAATTGTTGAAATAAAACTGAATAACAACTATTTAGTTTAATTCAAAATATAATTGTTTTATTAATAGTCATGTAGTTTCATTAATAGACATATAATTTTATTATAATGTTTCTAGTCTATATAAACTTATTACTACACTAAGAGAAAAGATATACAAAATACATATTTTCTTTCCCTTTTCTTTTCTTTTTATATTCTTTCTACGGTTTAAAATGTTTAGTTGTATCCTGGAGATGTTGTTTCTATATGGGATAAATAAACATCTTAAGATAATGTTTTCACTCCTTTAAACCAATTGATTTAATCTTTATTTGTTTTCATAACCAAACAGTTTACTAATAAAAATCTTGCTAAAAAAAAAGAGTTTATTAGAGTTGAGTCAAGGAATTTGATAACCTAGTTGCAAATAGGGAGCCTTGAGTCGAAGAACTTAGCCATGGAATCATTTTTGAGTTTGATTTAGAAAGATGATAAGAATGTAATGACTGTAGTTGCATAAGATAGTATGCATGTTCAATAAAAATAATGAAGGGCATTATAGTCATTTCATAAATAATAGTCTTGTGATGTTGTCGGGCTTGTAGAAACTGAAAGTTCTCAGCATTTAGGCGAGGATCTGACACTACTAGATAGGGATATGACCCAAACAGACTATGTGGATATCCTAGCAGATGCAGACAAGTCTTAGTCCAAGAGGAGACCTAGTCGTAATAGGCTAGCTTAGCACCTTAAAACTAAGATAACAAAAGATTTGACTCTTGAATCAGACTTAAATTTTTCTAGGTGATTTTATATGCAGTTTTCTCATTGAAAACTACTTTATCGCTTATTGGACCGTTAGATCTTCTAAAATTAGGCTTAGAAGTTGTTGTTTAGGCTAATTTTGTTATTTTTCTAAGATTTTTTGGATTTCTTATTTTTATTTTGAATTTGTTTTAATTTTCTTAATTTTTTCTGCCTTTAGGTTGTTTTCTAGTGGAGGTAGGTTTTCCTAACCTATTTAAAGGTCTTGTAAATCTCTTAAGAAGATAACCACAATATACTTAAAATTCAGAGAAAAAATTTGTGAATTCAAGATTCATATTTGCAACCTTTTTTGTTCATTAAAATTCTTGTGTTTTCTGTATTATGTTGTCCTATTAAATTCTGCCTACATCACCTTATAAAGAGAATTGAACAAGCTTATCTTGTCTTTTTTAGTGGGACAAAAATTTTTTCTTTATCTTGGACAGGACAAGAATCTTTTTTATTATCCAAATGTACACCAAACAATTTCATAACAAAATTATTATGTCTAATTTTTTTTTAATTTATTTTATCTAAAAGTAAAAAATAAAATAAGAATCTTTAGAAAGGTGTTTTCCTTGTCATTAGTGACATTTCATCATTCATCTACCACATCATTTCTTAAATTCATGAAATACATGTCACCTCGGTATTAAAAATGACATCCGGGTAAAATCTTCATATCACACATGCTATATCTTAAAAATTTACTTTCTTGTGAGTAAATATGGAGTTGCTGAAATTTTATACCATCAACACATGATGATGATGATGATGATGATGATGAAAACTTTACCGAGTGGCTCATGGCTCATGTATTTGAGTAATTGTTTGTCTTTATATAGAATTGAATAACGTAATATAAACAGCAGTCATACGTTAAAAATCCTTACAAATAACACTTTATATGTATTTAGCTCCCGTAGATGCTGATTATCAGCGAGCTGCACCTTTTCAGATAATTTCCAGTTAAGCAGACATTCTGTATCGTTTATAAGCTGCCTTTCCATGCTTCCATGTTCATGGCCCTTTATTCATTTATTTGAAAATAAAATTCATTTATGCTCAACATCACGATGGAATTATCTGTATAAATCAATATCCTAAGTACAAAATTGCATAAATCGACACCATGATGTATCCCATCACCAATAAAATATCATCCAAACCACTAACTTTTTTCCACAATGACCGTGAAGATATATAGATTACAGAGCCGAGCATGGAAACAAAACACACTGTGTAAGGCAACGTCAGTCATATCAAATGCTGCTGGCCAAAGATTCACCAATTTATTGATAAAGAAAAGAAAGGGACCATTGAAGATAACTTGAACTCAAATCGGTTGCAAGAGAAATTGTACGTTTGTCAGGGGACCTTCCCGTTTGCTAATAGTGGACAGGCTCATTTTGACTTGAACATGCTGCAGATTGTATCATATGTTGGGACATTGATAACTGCAGGAAAGTAGTCAAAAGAAAAGGTAAATAATCAAAGAATCTGCCAAGATACAAAACACAGAATTCTTACTGATTGGGAATACCTTCTCCGTATGATGCCATTGTGAGAGGTGAAGAAATAAGCTTTTGAGAAATTTGGGTAATATCCTGCAATGTAACCTCATCTATCGCTTTCAAGAAATCACCCAACGGTTTCCTGCAGATGGCAAATGTTGCGAGTAAAGAAATGATCGTACAACTTTGAGACAACTAACCAGAACATTATATAGCTAATTTGGCCTATATCATACATGGGGGAATTCAACCTCCAAAGAAACTTGTGGAGTCATTAATGAGTTACCAAAATAATCAAAATAAAGTAACACATTCATTGTGATAAAAGAATCTACAAGACATTCACGCATGAGCTGGTGCTTCACTATTATCAGTGGCAGACTCTAAAATTGTGTGATCTCCAGTGGGTTATCAAAATGGGTTAAAACAAGGGCAATAACATGGTGTTCTGGGCAATGCCAGGAGCCAAAATGGGGAGAGGACTTCAATGGTGCAGACAGCAGTTTTGAGGATGGCTTTAGGACAGAAATTATGACTTTTTGAAGGGTGCCCTGAAATTAGAGAGAGAGACTGGAGGCAGAGTGATGCAGGGTGAGAAAAGGAAAACAATACTAAACAACAATTATAGTAGAAGTCTAGAAGAATGAATATAGTTGCAGCTGGAATGAAAAACAAGGTTTAGGGTTCATGGAGAAACCTCTAAAATCTATATAGATTGATAAAAAAAAAGAAGAAGACTTGTAAAATAGCCCTAGTGGTACTAGCCTAATTCTACTAGTTAAAAAGGCCTGATCCAATTGTACAAAAAGAGATAAAAAATGACACTAGCTGCCTAATATTAAGAAACATCACATGCTAGTCACATGACAACTAGAGATCTAAAATACAAGAAGAATTGCTAAATAGAAAGAAAATCAAAATCAAAGATATTATTTGATTCTAGGAGCTCCTGCATCACCAAGAGAGAAATAGTGAAGGGGGAGACTGAGAAATGTGGAATTAACAGAATACAGTGTACAAACACAGACATGCACAACAATACACAGATATAGAATAGAAGATAATTAACAAATCATCTTAACTGAGCAGTCTCAATTCAGTTTGTCTCCCTGAAATGCAACCCAATAGCACTCACCCTTGGCACATAGCATTAGGCAACCTCCTTTATAGGAAATTAAAGCAAATTATTGAATATTTTTATCATTGAACTAAGATGGTAAGTGTTTCTTTCAATTGACCTGGAACGTGAAAACATTGATGAAGAATTCTCACAAACTATTCTAGAGAAAAAAGAGATCAGGGTGAAGGGTAAAAGTATAATTTGTATCAGGACAAGGCAATTTGAAGACTATTCCAGCAATCGACTGTCATTCCCATACAGAATATGCACAGAAGAGGATGCAGTTTTTTTTGTTTTTTGTAGCATGCCCATTGTTATTGACTAAGATGGGGCCACATGAAGGTCAACAACTTATTATATTGAACGATTTCATATTTCTGCATTTCAAAAGTCATGACCATGTTTTTACCAACCAAAAAAGAACATATATGTCATTATTTGAGTACATTCCGGATTTCTTATGTGCCATTAGCTTTTCTAGGGATTTAGTTATATATCCCTTGTAGAGATAAAGTAATTCTGGCTAGGAAGTAGGAATATATTTTACTTCAAATTTAAATGTAGTTGACTTTGGCTTTTTATTTATTAGGCTTCGTTTGTCTCACATGAAATATCCTTAGGTAAAATATCATCCCCATTCTCCAATGTTCGGATCGCCTAAAAAAAACATCTTATATGAACGATTTCATACTTCTGCATTTCAAATGTCATGGTCATGTTTTTACCAACCAAAAAAAAGGTGTCATTATTTGAGTACATTCCGGATTTCTTATGTCTCATTAGCTTTTCTAGGGATTTAGTTATATATCCCTTGCAGAGATAAAGTAATTCTGGTTAGGAATATATTTTACTTCAAATTTAAATTTAGTTGACTTTGGCTTTTTATTTATTACCAAGGTTTCGTTTGTCTCACATGAAATATCCTTAGGTATAATATAACCCCATTCTCCAATGTTTGGATCGCTTAAAAACACTTGGTCAATGAAAAATATTTTATAGTCAAAGGATAGAGATGCTCAAAACAAGGGAAAATAATGTGTGGTTCATTGCCTGAACACCAATTAAATGCTTATCGTTTCCTTTTTAAAACTATTTCCAACACACCAAAGAGTACGCAATTACTTTCAAGAAGTTTTCATTGAAATTGCCAAACATTAAAAAATAACATATCCAAGTGTAAAACATTTTCCCAATTGTTTTTGAAAGAAAATGGTGTAATTTATTTTATTCCTTCTTTAGATAATCCAGTATCCTAGGTTATTAAGTTACCTAGTTTTAATTGTTTCATTTAGGAATTTATTCTATTCTCTATTTTCCTTACAGCTTTCATTAGGGTTCTAGTATTGGTATGAGATCCCTAATCTACTATTTCTAATGAGTTGATTGATGAAAATAAGTGTCCGTATGGTACTGGATAGCATGGGACAAGATAATACCTCTTGTTATACATCAAAATTTGTCTACCAATATCTTCCGAAGCAACCATCTGCAAAATATACCTTAAATATAAGTAAATACATAAATATAAGCAAATAACTTCAAGAAACCTAGATACAGTTAACAATCCACCAGTAGCACTGCTCTAGTATACATGATTGATACCAAGAAAGAAAGATATTGTTTACATACTCTAGATTCCAAATTCATCAAAATGGCAGACTTTGTTGACTGTTTGGCACGTTGTAGCTGCACTGGGTCAACTTTAAAAAAGAAGAAGAGAAACATGTTTGCAACATGATAAAGTCAGATTTTGCACAGCAGAAAGAATAATAGCAAAGGATAAGGGCATCACGACAAACCTGCACCAGGTGAAGCAACTTCAGTTAGCTCTCTAGCTGCTAGCTTAATGGCTGATGATGCAAAATCTGCATCCTGCATCCAGAAACATAAGATGAGAGGCATTGACATGCACAGTAATAACATTTAATCAACATGGGAACACACTCAGGTATGCCACTGCTTCTATATTCCTAACATATGCCTTAAGTAATAAGTCAACAAAGGTCGATCACCTAGGCTAAATGATGTAGAGATGGCATGGCATAATGTGGGCTTGATTCAAAAAACACCACCAAATGTAGGCATCAATGGTAGTTCCTGAACATAAGTTTGCATATGTCCAGTCAAACAAGTGCACGGAGACATATCCACTCACACAAGTATAATAACAATGTGCCAGCGTCATAGAGCAAACAGCTCACTTTCTTACAGTGTTGATGTTACAAATTAGAAGTTCATGAGCAAAGATGCAAAATACAGCAAAAAAAATTAGGCACAAGAGCAGCTACCATTGGATTCATGCCTCTCAACTTTTTTTACATGCTACATGCAGTGTGCATCTTAGGTCACCATAACAATAATAGTAATAGCAGCAACAGCAACAACAAGAAAAAAGTCTGTCAAACCCAACATCACAAAACTCAAGCCCGAAAAAGTCACATAATTGTCCTTCCATGTTGATGCTGGAGAACATTGACCATATTATGTATGTTTCCAAATCAATATCCTCCTAATACACATGTTCCCAAAGACAAGAAAAAACCAGCTGAGGAAAATTAATTCCAATTCCAGTATCATCCCTATTAACTTTTTATATTTTGTTTCAGTATTTTTCACTATTTTATAGTGTTGAGAAAGGGGAGTTTCATCAGCCATGCCTTTCAATATCAAACTGACCATATTTCCATGAAAGTTGCATGCTTGACCGGCTTAAACATATCATCAGCTTTTTCACTCATCATGTCTTTGATTTCATATTATTACATTTACTCTTATATTTGCCATTTGGTGAGAGACATTGAGAGATTGGGAAAAAAAGTGTTATTAATAAAAAAAAAAAAAGGATGATCATGTAAGGGAGATAATAATGAATACTATTTGAATGGAAACGGAACTGAATAGATTTAGTTTTCTTGTAGATGATCAGTGCACTTTTTAATATGTAGTTAAAATACAGTCTTTAAAATATTAATCTTAGCATTGTTGGAAATGCATAAATTATGTAACTGTTTCGTAGTTAAGTTTTAGTCTTTAATTGATACATGATCATCCATGTGGATGCATGCAATTATAATCATATTTTCTCATCATTCTTCCTCTCTTTTCCCCCCTCTAAATTCACATGTTAAAACTTAAAAGATACAGGAAGCATATGGACTGCATGTTACAAAAAAGCTAGTTAGCCAATAGTATTGAGAGATTGCTGCTAAAAAAGAAAAAGAAATTTCTAACAAGTTGTCAGTTGTAAAATATGTTTTCCTTGACCATATATACACGAAGGTTCTGGGTGGTAGCTTACTGTGGTAGCTTGGATACCGAATATGGCAGAGTGATTGTAAATGTGGCTGAATGCTGAAAATGACTGAACTTTGTGATACTGATTCAAAACACGTTGATCTGCCCATCATATCAAACAAATATAATTATGTCAAAATAAAACATTAGTAGGAAAAAAGAAAAGAAAAGCAATCCAATAGTATAACTATTAGAATAAAGTGCATTCCATGGTAACCAACCCCACAATTAAGAATGTGTATCCAAGAACTACAAGCATAATAACCAATAAAATTGGTGTGTTTGTAGCATAATGGAGAAATGTTACTACGCTCTTCTATCTATGTATATTTAAGATCAATTCATATGTCCATTACAAATCAGGCATATGCAGAGAACTTACATAGCCTTGAATACATTCCTTTCCCAGGGCCACCAGCTGAGAATGATCCACCACCTCCCATTAGAATCTAAAATATGATTAAACATATAATTTAATTGTTCCCGTCAAATCATATTTGATAAGACTTAAGAAGAAACAAAGGAGAAGTCATGATGCAAATAGAAATAACCAAGCAAAATTCAGCTAGGTGTATATATATATATATATATCAAATTTTAAAAACCTGAAGAACTGTCAAAGTCATGGCCTCCTTCACATCATGCCAGCCACCTTTTAGTCCAAATGCGAGAGCAAAATGGGTTTTCTGGTCCTGTGTTGGAAAGTCAAAGTTGACAACTCCTATAGATGAGTAAAATATCGTAGAATGATTTTTGTTCTTAAGAAACAACTTAATACATACCCCTGATTCAGCTTGACAACGGAAATCACCACCAGTATAAACAGATTCTGGCTCTCCGGGGCTCTTTTTATCAGATAGGTCAGATAAAAGGGGCTCTGCAATAGCTACCAGTTCCTCGTGTTCAACACCAGAAGCTGCAAGCACCATACGACGAGCAGTATAATTTTCCTGAAAAACTCAAAGAAAACTTCAACTTAAGAATGCAATACTTCTAGAAACAAGCAATAATTTCAATTCAAGGATACAATGACAGAAAAGAAAATTTTCACTTGCACATACAGCTACAAATTCCTCCAAGAGTGAACTATTCAATCTATCTATTGAAGATTCTGGAGCTAAAAGAGGATTTGCCAAAGCACCAGAAAAACCCGCCGAGTGAATTGCCTCAAAAAGCAAACCTTGAGGGTTTTTTGAAGCTTCACTGATCTCAGCCTTCACCTTCTGAAGCTGCATGGGGCAGAATATCATGTGTGAGCACCACTTATCTGCAGTTTCACAAAGATGCATGCATAATAACACCACAACGATGATTTACCTGTTCATTGAACTCCCAATCAAGGAAGACAGGGTTCCTCACACAATCAATAAGTAGCTCAACCATCTCTGGAAGATAAGTCTTCAAAGCATCATATGTATATCCCATCTGCTCCCGAGATGCTGAGGATTGTACAGAACCCCCAATTGCTTCCACTTCTCGCACAACACGCAAGTGGCTGCGGTTTCTTGTGCTTTTAAATGCCATTCGTTCCAGAACGTGGGTGGCCCCAAATGTTGCTGGCGACTCATATATTGAGCCGCAGTCAACATATAACCCTATTGATGCCGCGGGATTCTGGTATACATGAGCATGAAATGACAAACAATAAGCTAAAATGGACAACAACCATAAAAACAGAAACCTTCAAGAAAAGGATACAAGCATAGATACCGGTGATGTTTCAGATGCAATTCGCAAGCCATTACCAAGCGTGGTAATCTTAGTTACACCAGGTTCAACATAATCAGGCAATGTAGAAGGGAGTTCAACTCCTAAAAGTGGAAAGTCTAGAGGTGGAACAGACTTGGACTTTTCACCAGTAAGCCAGCTGAAGAAACCACTGGAAGAGGATGGTTGCAAGGCAGCTGCACTCGAACTTGCAAATCTTGTTGGATACCTACGGCAGCCCTAATCACACAACAATTTTCCCACTATCACATCAGGCCCAACAACCCAAAAAGTGGTATACGGCTAAATAACAGCCACAGAAACTCAGCCATGCCAAATTATCATTAAATGTTAAATGGGTTTTTAGTAAAGGCAAGGTTGTTTCCTTTTTCTTGTTCTATTAATGATATTTTCTCAGAAACCAGGCAGATAGCAGCATATCCCACACGTCTATGAATAGATCTAAGACATAAACAAGATGGAGTTATTGGGATTAGGAATTTAGGAGATGAAACTGACCTTGGGAGCTCTGAGACGCGAAACTGCGCTTCTATACATGATGATGCTTTGCTGATTTGATAGTTGCTATCAAAATTATTCAAAACCCAGATTGTATTTATTAATTTGTAAATAAATAAAAATAAAATCGAAAAGAGACGTGTGCTTGGCTTGCTCTGTCTCTCGCTCGCTCTCCGGTCAGTGAGTTACCACCAATATTCCTCAGTTTTGGGTGTAATTTGTGATTGCTGCTGGACATGAAAGGGTGGCTGTTTTCTTCTGGGCCGTTGATATATATTATGATGATTTCAGTCTCCCTTGTTTTCCTTCCAAGACTATCTACTGGCAATAGCATATTAGCATGTCCAAGGCTAGATGGCCCGTGCCAGGCAATGGGCCAGACAAAAAAAAAGATTTAGAAAACAAAAGTAATCAATAGCACTTTTTTTTTTTGGTAGTAGCATGAATTTTTTTTTAGTGTAGTTAAAAAAAGTTTGTCCTGAGCTAAAATTATTACTGTGGGTTGAAAAAACAGAATGTAGAGTAATGTTATAAAAAATAATATTATAAAATTTTACAAAAAATTAAACAGTATTTAATTAAATAACAATAAAAATATAGTGATTAAATAAAATAAAAAAAAAATCATGAAGGGATGTATGAAGAAATATTCACTAATATAAAAACAAAATTGTTATGATTTCATGGGGAAAAAAAATCTCAATGATACCTAATAAAAAGAATTCAAATTAATTTGTGTAAAACATAGAAAAATATAAAAGAAACATGAAAAAAAAAAGATAAAAAGAAACCAAAACCAGGAAACCGCGCTAGTAAGCCTACGAGCGTAGTTCATTCAAAAGAGATCTGACCTACGCATCAGACCTTTTTTTTTCTATATTAAAAGGTGAACATGTTCTCCATCCTTTATTTAAAAAAAAAATAGTACAAAAACCATGTTATCTATTAACTCTGTTTTCAGCGATCGAAAGTTGGGTCATGAGTTTGTTTTGTCTAAAAATTTGATTTTCAACCAAAAAATCAGCCCAAACACCTTAAATAAAAAAATCATCAATCTCAAATCTATCATTTTAAGCAAGAGAAAGGATAAAGAACACCTAGGTGAAAATGCCTCTCATCGAATAAAATTTGTTAAGAACTGAAAAATTAAAAAAAAAGAGTTTAAAATCAAAATTGAGTTTGCAAAATATCGAGGGACCGAAAAAATTATCATTTAAAAAGTAAGAGGACCGAAGTGAGTTTTTCTATTTGAACTGTGAAATTGTCATCTATTTTCTCTGTTTTTTCACATTGATCTTTTTTTTAAAAAAAACCCTGAAGTTGCTCAAAAATTAACTTAAATTGGTCATTAATTTGGTCCTATAAGAACAAACTTATTTTAAAAAAAATTAAGGATGAAAAAAATAGAACATTTGGCAATCCACATTATTCTATGTCTTGGTACGCAATGCCACTTTGCATAATAATTTTTTTATGTCTTTTAGTATTTTCTATAATTATATAGTTAAATTGTGCTTTGTTGTGGGTCAAATAAAAAAATTCACGTAAAAGAATAAATATGTAGTTATTATCAACTTATTTTTTGACATCAAGATGGATACAGATCAATATATCTAAGCTTATGTCACAGAGAGCTATTCAATTATTTTCATTTAATTATATATTAGTATTTTTTTTATTAGAGAAGTAATAATTTAAACTCTATCAAAACAAAATAGTTTGTCGTGATAATTCTCATTTCTCTTATCGATATATTTTTCTCAACCTAAAAATATTTTTTTTAGCAATTTACTTTATTTAATAAAAACTAAAAGTGATTAAAATAAATATCCAAAAGAATCTTGATGATATAAAATAAGGATAAAAAAGATATATCTTTAATTAAAACCTCTTCATCCAAGTATGCATTTTTTTTTGCGATTTGTTTATCAAAATATTTATTTTTTAAAGCAAAATATTTTAAGAATTATAAAAGCAAATTTAATTAAAAATAATATTATTTTGAATATCATGTTGTGAGTATATTAATAAATATAAGGATAATACACTAGAACGTTTTAGGGTTCATTTTTTATATAATCAAGCTATGATAAAAAAAAATACTTTCATAAAAAAGATAAAAAGGTTTTTTGTTTAAAAGGACAAACCACGAAGGGATAAAAAAAATGCTCAATAATTTTATAGAAAAAAATGTAATTTTATTCATAAATGAAATATAAACTCAATAGTATTTAATAAAAGGGATAATTACACTAAGAATCTTGTATTAAAGATTAAATAAAAAAGTTAAGAGATAAATACAAATTAAAATATCTAAACTCGTGTCATGAAAAGCTATTCAATTATTTTCATTTAATTATATATCAATATTTGTTATTAGAAAAGTAATAATTTAAACTCTATCAAAACAAAATAATTTGTTATTATAATTCTCATTTCTCTTATCAATCTATTTTTATCAATCCCAAAATATTTTTTTTTAGCAATTTACTTTATTTAATAAAAACTAAAAGTGATTAAAATAAATATCCAAAAGACTCTTAATGATCTAAAATAAAAATAAAAAAGACATATCTTTAATTAAAACCTCTTCATCCAAGTATGCATTTTTGTTGGCGATTTGTTTATCAGAATGTTTGTGTTTTAAAGCAAAATATTTTAAGAATTATAATAGCAAATTTAATTAAAAATAATAATATTTTGAATATCATGTTGCGAGTATATTAATAAATATAAGGATAATACACTAGAACTTCTTGGGGTTCATTTTTTATATAATCATGTGATGATTAAAAAAAAATTCATAAAAAAGAGAAAGATTTTTTTTTTTTTAAAAAAAGACAAATCATAAAGGGATGAAAAAAGTGCTTAATAATTTTATAGAAAAAAAAGATATAATTTTATTCAAAAACTAAATATAAATTGAATATTATTTAATAAAAGGGATAATTACACTAAACATCTTGTAGTTCACTCATTTTTTTCAATTTGTCTCCATGCTTTTAGAAATTACATTTTGTGTCATATAGTTTGTAAATTCATAACACTTTACACCCTCGCTCTAGCATTCAAAAAATAATCAATAAAAAATGTTGGATTATTTACAAGATTGCAATTATATTTTATTTAATGATAAAAGAGTCATTGTATTGCTAAAATCACAAAATTATTATAAAAAAAAAATTCATATTTTCTCCACCATGACATCTTTTTCAAGCATTTCATCAAATAATTTTTCTACAATACCAACATGCCCATCTATTGCAAAACTAGCCAAGAATGCATTTCAAGCCTCTAATTGTAGCTTATTTGCTTGATTGATTAACAAATTGTGATAATCAATTGATGACTAAACCTGTTAATGTCTAAATGAAGAAACTCATAGAAACTTCAATGCTTGTGGATTACAAGACTATCCCATGAATTCAAATCTGATTTAGTATTAAATTTTTTATTTTTTAGAAGAGAAGTGAAATCTCAATATTTTTTTTACTTGTTCAATTAATTAGCTAGAAACAAAGATTCTGACAGGTAAAAACAATTAGTTCACCTAATTTTACTAGTATTGCAATTGAACTTGCATAATCCTAACTTACATTTGAACTTATTGAATTTATATGGGCTATCTATGTCGTGGTTACAAGTTAAAAAAAAATACATATTTGGTTAATCAATCTCTATATACTATGGAATTTCCTCTTTAGAAAACTTGATACAAATTTGGTCAAAAGAAAACACAGGTAGCTAACCATTCTCTCAAGATTGTGCTTGAAAAACAAATCTCAAAGTTGAAATTATTTGTCATAACCCAATTTTGACCTTATTTTTTTGCTTTTTTTTTGTCATAACCCACACGCACCCAACCATTTTCTTTTACACAAAAAAACCTAATAGCCTTATATTTTTCTTTTTCATTGGACACCAGCCGCTAGCTATAAAAAAATTTCTAAAAGCCAACATCTTTAAGCCTCTCCCTTCTCATTATCAACCAGATTCATAATTTACCTTCCTTAAATTTTTCAAAACTATTAGCCACCATCTCCTTCCATATCTCTTTTAAGCACCTATTAGAGAAACACCATCTACTCCTTTATTCTCATTAGGAAAACAAATTGTGGCCAAACTCTCCATTGAAAAAAAACCACCAACTTTCATTGTAAGCTTCACCACCATGCATAACCTCCACACCAGGTCTTTCTAGTAGCTCTAATTAGTACTAGCAGCTTTAAAAACCAATCAATGGCCATGGACAATATTAGTAAGGCCAATCATTATAGCAGTAGCGGAATCCATCAATATCTCTTCAAAGATAACACCATCAGATCTCCTTCGTGAGCAACAATAGACAAGGAATATCTATCGTGAATAGCAATTCCACCAAGAACCACCGTATGCTTCACATCTCTTTTCAACAACTAAAGACGACAACAACAAGGCTAGCCATCGTGAGCTTCATTATTGATTCAACAACATATTCCATCATTGCCTCTACAACCCAACTCTATTATACTAGCCTCCAGCTTTACTGTGAACTCTAATAGCTCCAACCAACACTGTGAAAAAACTCTTTCCACTTATGACAGAACTTGTAGAGAGAAGAATCAAAGAAGAAAAGTTACAATAGAGAGAGCGAGAGAGAGAGAGAGAGAGAGAGAAGAAGACTAAAGCTTTAGCAGACTAGATGTCCCTCCTTGAAGAGCGTGAATGAGCAAAGACTGGTGTAGAAGCAAAGAGGAGGCAAAAGAGTTTTAGATCCAGCCGCCCACACTCATCTAGCAATGACGGTACATGAATCCACACACCGACTGTAGCGGTGGTGCGTGGGTACACATGCTGCCACTATTCCAGTAGTCCTTCAACCCAAATTCTAGTAGATCCTAGACATGCCAAACACCTCGGAAGATCGATCTATAAACTCAAATCATTTTTTTGACAAAAATTCTAAAATATTATGAAATTTGGGACAAAATGCTTATTAATATGTATAATTTTTGGACTGTTTAGACACTATTAATTTGGTTTGATATGTGTTTTTTATTTTGAAACAATTTGATTATTTGTGTTGAATTATGAAATTATTTTTTTTAGGTTTTGATTACTTTTTGGAAATTAAATGTTGATGCATAAATTATGTTTTGGTTCGTGTTGTTTTGTTTGAATTAGTATGTGATTTGAATGAAGTTCGAGATTAATAAGATTCATATGGATTTTTGGTGTTGCTCGGTTTTGAGTTGATGAACGATAATTCATCTTGAGTTATTATTGTGGTTAAAAAAGCTTGATTAAAATGCTCTTTTGAGTTTTGCTAAACATGATCTTAATCTAAGTTAAATAAATTTTGAAACTTTTGGAAGATAATCTTGAACTTAATTTTGAGTTCCCCACATTTTTTTATCTCCTCATATTTAACATTTGGAATTATGAGCTATACATGAGATATTTTTTCAGTATAAAATAAATCAGTTTCCTTCCATAAAAGCAACAAAAAACTTTCTTTTTAAAAAAACACAACTTTATTTTAAATTTCATACGGCCAATTTTCTAAAATAAAAATCATATTTTCATAAATAATAACAAAAAAATACATGGAATCATTTAACATTTTTTAAATACCAAAACTCAAGAAAAATAGTTTTGTTTATATCTTTGATGTATTTTTGGATGTAATAACCAATTTATGAAATCCATGGGAACTTGGCTTACATTTCAAAAATACCAAAATATTTATTTTGTTTATTTCAATATTAAGGATTCCGAACTTATACGCAAGATGTATTCCTAATTTTCAAAGAAATATAAAATACAAAAAGACAAATATATTTTGGCTCTAGAATGGCTAGACTTGACTCATAAAGTTATGGTCCACTTTACTAAGGTGAGCAAACTTTAACCATTAGACATACCAACAGTTAGAAAATACAATAGTACCTTAGTTTATATCAAACAAATAAACAATGTAGCTTATCTTAGGTAAGATATAGTAGGGGTGATTCGTCCTCCCTATACACAATCAATCCCTCTATCCAGACTCCGAGACTAGTTAGGGTCTCTAGTGACCAAAATACTAGGTGGCGACTCCATCCATTTTTTTACTGATAAAGGACAAGAATTCATTGTCCTTTCCCTCCACATCCAGATGATCTTGGTTTAGGAGGATGTTCTTCGTGATACTGTACATGTATGATAAAATAACGACTCCACTAGGGACATTCCATGGACTAAGCTTTGTTTGTTTGTTTGTTTGTTTGTCTGATTGTTGTGTTTTTTTTTTGTTAATTTGTACATTTTTATTCTTTTTATGCTTTAAATTTTTATTACTTTTTTTCTATCATTTTTATTATCAACATGCATTCTTTTTATGCTTTAATTTTTTATATATATAATGCACATGCATTTGTATATTGGATATGAATTAATGCCTCATGTATCACATGCTTTAATTTTTTGAAATGACACACAAGCTTTTAGGTTAGATGAGGGATTGACAGTTTATCCTATGATTACTGGTTATGGTTCGGATGAATGAAATACCCAACTCGTATTTGAGTGCCTACTTGGTAATGGTAGGCATATGAGCCTTAACCATTTCTCACAATGCCTCCATATTGTCTTTACAAAGGCTGTCACTAGGCAGATCTTAGACTCTTTTGAAATCAAGTACACCTACTCATGCTCACTTAATGAGGGATTGATGGTTTGCCCTATGACTACTGATTATGGTTCAGATGCGTGAAACACCTAACTCATATCTGAGTGCCTGCTTGGTAATGGTGATCATACGAGCCTTAACCATTTCTCACAATGCCCCCATATTGTCTTTACAAAGACTGTCACTAGGCAAATTTGAGACTTTTTTAAAACCAGGTAATGGTAGGCATACGAGCCTTAACCATTTCTCACAATGCCCCCATATTGTCTTTACAAAGGCTGTCACTAGGCAGATCTTAGACTCTTTTGAAATCAAGTACACCTACAGATCTTAGACTCTTTTGAAATCAAGTACACCTACCCATGCTCAGTTAATGAATAGAACCTATCCTTAAGATGTATGTGCAATTTATAAATTGCATTAAAGAAAGCCCAACATGTAACATCTTGAATTCCAGGACTTTTAGGTGGAAAATGATCATCACATAAATTCTACAAGAGTCTAGATTATTACAAATTGACTGAGATGAATATTAATTCCCTTGTTAGTGTAATAAAACACTAGATGATGATCATTGCCACCCCTCAAAAGGAAAACCTGCATTTAATTTACCTTTTTTTTTTCACAAGCATATCATATTTATTAGTTTTTGTAACATCACATGTCTTTCATTTATAGAAGAAATATAGGCCTACCCCTAAAACACCAACCCCTACCAAGATTTACAAAAAGTAAATGAAGGACATAAAAAGAACTCAGATTGGGCAGAGTTAAATCAATTCCTTGAAGGGTGAAATGACCTAAATACAAGTGTGAGTTAGTATTGTTTATTGAAGAACGATTAGGAGCCATTGAAAGGGTAGCTTTGTATGGTCCCCGTGGTGCTATTGAAAAGTGTCTAGTGCTTGATGTTGTCATTCTTTAGGACTTCAAGGTGCCCCAATTCAACAAGTTCATTGCATCTCAATGTCCTATAATTCATCTGATGCTTTATTGCACCAAAATGGTTGAGGTAATACATGATGGAAATTTATTAATACATTACTTCCATGAAAGCTTAAGTGGACTTGCTTTTAATTGGTATATGAGCCTTGGTAAAACCCAAATTAAGAAGTGAAGTGACATGGTCACAACTTTTACTAAACGGTATAAGTTGAACCTAGAATTGACCCTTGACCGAATTTCCTTGCAAGAAATAGAGAAAAGAGCTGATGAAACTGTTAGAGAATATGCTCAAAGGTCACAAGGACTTGTTATTCAAGTTAACCCTTATTTGATAGAAAAAAAATGATCTTTATCTTCATGAATACTTTTAAAGATCCTTATTTTGGATATTTGATTTGTAATACCTTAAAATAATTCTCAGATATGGTGGTTATAGCCAAAAGAATTTAAAGATCTATAAAAGAAGGGAAGATCCAAGATATAAGGATACCACTAGTATTTGCTGAAGAGAAGGCAAACTGGCCCACAACCTTGGTCACATTATCTAAATTTTTCTAAAAATGCCTTTTCAAACCGACAAAATATTATTTTCTACCCAAAATCAAACGTCATCACCAACCCTATTTTTGCCTAAGCACCACACTTCTCAAAACACACAAGGTTCAAGCCGTAAGAAAAAAATATCAAGGACAATCTTCTTTTCTAAGTCCTCTCATTAACCAACACCTTGTGAATGTCTGTTTGATAACACCTCAACCCTTTGAACACATCCATCCACCTTTCCCTAAATGGTATAATAAAAAAGTCAAATGTGATTATTATATAAGAACAAAAGGTCATTACATTGATCATTATCAAGGGTTCAAAAAGCAAGTTAACAACATGATCCAAAATGGGTAGCTGTCTTTTAAGGAGAAAAATAGTGAATATAACATAGTCACAAGAGGTTTAGGGACTATTGAACAAGGCAACTAAAGTATGAAGAGATCTTAATGATGCATGGAACAACTACTTAATTTCATAAAAGGATGAGTGAAAATATGCAATTTAGCTTTTGATGAAGTAAACTAAGGAACTCATGACTGTCAAAAGATAGATATAGAAACTTTGTAAATACGACTATATTATTCATTTAAAACTTTGTCAATTTTAGAATGAGATTGCATCTTTTAATAAAGTGTGCCTTTTTCTATATCTTATTGTTGTTATGAAAGTAATAATTAGCATTTTATTGTTGTCCATGATTGGATAAATATAGTGGAAGAAATGGTTGAACGCCTAAGGTGCACCATATAAAATGCGAAGAACTCATTGATCCTGATAATTTATTCCATGGCTCGGTTCAAAAATTTGTAACTAAATTAGTTTTCATTAAAAGACCTTTTGCCAAAATAATCCTAAAAATTGAATTTGCTTTTTGATTTCATAAATAATTGGATGTTTTCTTAAAACAACATTTCGACACCCTATTTTCGCAATGTGACAAATGAGTCATTCAAGTAATTCCTATCTTGAGGTGACCAAAAAATTTTGAACCAAGACATGAAACATGAGAAGCTCATGTCCTATATCTTTTAGGCCATATTTTAGTTGTATGCATAATCATATGTAGTTTAATTTGCTAGTCGTTGATTCTTAAGAACATAAGTCTTATGCCAAAGTTTCAAACCATTATACTAGACAAGGACAAAATTTATCAGTTTCTAACCACTTGCACTTGAAATGAGAAAATGTTATTTTTGCTATCCTTTAACATTCTAAAAAATATATCCCTTGTGGTTCCCATTTGAGCTTGAATAAGTTTTTCTTTGTAAAAACCCTAATTAAGATTGAACCCCGTATTGGGGAGCAAATGAAAATTTCAAAAGTTAAAGGTCAGTTCTAATTGGAATCGCACCTTATGCTGGGAGACAAGCAGGAATTTTAAGATCAATACCAAAAAAAGGTCATGAAAAAGCCAAAGAGTCCGAGAAATCCAAATATTAGGAGGCATGCCCAAATGAAAAACAAAAATGACCAAGTCAAGGTCAAAATAAAATAAAGAAGCCCCACCAAGCGAATAAAAGAAACACGATGAATGAAAGAAAGAAACAATGGCAGTTCTTTTAAGTTTTAAAACCTTAAAACACTCTTTGAGCCTATAAATTCCTTTCTTTCATAGCTAAAAGCCATAACCTACATTACGTGCTTACAAAAGCCCTTTCTAATCAAGCAAGCAATTAAATTGGACCAATAAATGTTGTTCTAAAAAATGCCAAAGAACTTTTTCAAAAGAATCATGATTGCGAACTAACTACTTGTTATTATTCATACTAATAAAATAAGTGCTAAAAAAAGACAAGTGTTTCTCAAACGAAACCTTGAGCTTTAACTCGAGTCTTTTGCTTTGAAACCAAAAGGTAGAATGTCAGCTCATCATGTACCTTTACCAAACCAAATTATCCTTTTTCATAAAAAAAGATTAAACCCTTGGGAATTGTAAAAAAATTAAAACAATTTTATTTTAAGCTTATATTGGATAAATTTTTGTTTTTAAAATGCAAAAAATTATTTGATCCATAGATAGCTCAACTTTGAGCAAACACCTCTTCCTCAACCTTTACCCTTTCAATTCTCAAACAAAAACACGCAAAAGTTGTATCTTAGCATTGAATGACATGTCCCGAGGTTATGATCAAATAAACACTTTCAAAATTATATCTCATTTACGAGTTAATTCCATAACAAGAAAGATTTTCAAATAAAGAAGGTCATTTTTATAAAGTCCTTGACATAAATAACATTGTCACTTCTTATTAGTCGTCTTTGAAAAGTTGAGCAGTCAAGGGGCAATGCAATAGACCCTAAAAGGAATAACATACAATATCCAGATCACTTGGGGGGGGAGCCCATTATAAATAATCAAATGATGATTAAGTAAAATCCATCAAAGCTATGAATAATATCTGGCAAATGCCTCTTGATGATAGTCAGAAAAGTAAACACAGCTAGAACAATGGATTACTTGATGAACTCCATTGGCAATTAAGAGTAACGCCATACTTGGAGGACATCTTCAAAAGAGGACATCCATGAGTCAAAAACTTGGTATACCTTTTGAAATATGGTTATGACATGTAAAAGATGTTATCATATAGGTGCATTTGGATAAATATTGGAAGGATGCACACTACCTGATGAGCCAGGAGGCAATTTGCAATAGTCATTGACAATAAATGATTTGATGGATTCCTTCCAAAAAAAAAGAGTAATAGAGCACCACTTCTCCATCAAAATGAATAATGTGTGGACTGGTGCAAGAATACCACAATTAGGGGGGCACCATCTGACCGATAGGCAACATCATAGCTAAAAGAGCTTATCACTTTCCAAGAAATAGTCAACTCAGTATAGCTTCATTTGTTGCATAAGGTCTAGGCTATACAATAAAAGACAATCAAACACATTAAACACATGAGTAAAAACTCAAGTGGGCTGAAAAGTCAAATAACCAAAGAACTCATCTAAAAAATTACAAACTCCGTCCATCAAGCATGGCAAAGAAAATAAAAGGTCTATATTTTTAACCAGGTAAGGATGCATGCATATCATCTGATACTAATTCATTGCATAATGTTTTTGAATAAATTTTCTTAAGAAAAATCCTCAATAAAGTCCAAACCTGCCATAAAAAAGAACGGGTGTCAGCCTTATAATTAGGAAACACAAAGAGTTTCCTACCCTATCATAAGGAAATCAATTTTAACCTAGTCATAAGGAATATACTATTTGAACCTTGTTATCAGGAAATCTCTCATTCAATCATGTCATCATGCATCTCAAATTCAACTTGTTATTAGAAAATCTCTATTTTTAACTCTGTTATCAGGGTTTTTAGTTTCAACCCTGCTATCAGAAAGTCTAACCCTATCATAAAAAAGGACAAGCATTAAACTTTTCATCAGGAAGCTTTAAGACAAACATTAACCCTAAAATTAGGAAGTCCACCCTACCATCAAGAAAGACACGTGTCAACCCTGCAATCAGGAAGCACCAAGACAAACATTAACCTTGTAATTAGGAAGTTCAACCCCGCTATCAAAAAAGGACAAATGACATCTCTGCTATTAGGAAACGCCAAGAAAATCAATCATGGGTAGGTCACCCGAACACAAACCATTCATGAAAAATCCTAGAAATTAGTTACCAAGATTCAACCTTGCAATTAGAAAGTCAAACCTTAAAACCAGAAAGGATAAACGTCAACCCTTCCATTAGGAAACGCCATGAAAATGTCACATACGGGCAGGTCATCCAAACACAAACCATGAACAGGTCACCCAATAAGAGATCACGGGTAGGCTACCTGAACACAAACCATGGGTAGGTTACCTGGACATAAGTCACAGGCAGGTCACCCGATTAGAGACCATGGACAAGTTACCTGAACATAAATTGCGGGCCGGTCACCCGAACAAAGACCACAAGCATGTTACCCGATCATGAACCACATGTAGGTCACATGAACAAAGACCATTCATGAGAAATCCTACATATTTTTCACACCATGAGCAAGACACCTAATCACGAACCACGAGCAAGTTGCCTAAACAAAGGCCATTCGTGAGAAATCCTAGATATATTTCACACCACGAGCTGGCCACCCGAACACAGACTGTTCTATCTTCAAGCTCGTCACTCTTTAAAATAACTAAATCTTCGAGTTTATCACTCTCTAAAATGACTAAATCTTTGAGATGTCATTCTCTAAAAGGTTAAAATTCTATAATTTTTCTCGAGTTCATCATTCTCTAAAAATGATAAGTGTTCAAAATGATCATTCTATAAAAATTCAAAACTACAAAACTATTTTCGAGCTGATTTCTACCAAAGAAATTTTCCAAGAGTTCATCACTCAATAAAAAGTCAAAACTGTAAAATTTTCTTCAAGCCCATCACTCTATAAAATGACTAGGTTAAGAAAAATCTTTGTATTTTTCACACCACAGATTGGTCACCCGATCAAAGACCATTGGCAGGTCCACTGAATTCCAACAATATTTTTTAAAACAAAAAGAAAACCTTCGATTTTCAAGAAAAAATTGAATTTTGAAACATTTACAAGGATAACCATCTCTTGATTTGTTAAAAAAACCCAAACCCCAATGTATTTTTCTCCCAACTTAGGAAAACTTTCACTCCTTTTCTTTAGTTACAAACTTACTTTCTAAAGTCCCTTACAAGACTTTATGCCATAAGTATTGTAAAAAGAGGGACAACTATCATAACTTGATTTTGACCATTTTTTTCATACTTATTTTAAAAAAAACAAAACAATAAAAAAAATATTTTTGATGTATTTGCGTTATTTTTAACATTTTCAGTGTCTTTTCAAAAGAAATAAAAATTAAAAAAAATATACTTTTAACACGTTTAGTTTTTAACGCGCTCATTTCAATATCATTGATTTATTTTTCTATTCAAGTCAACATTGATGTTGCCTTTTTCAAAAAATAAAAAACAAAAAATATTTAGAGAAGGGGACCAAAAGTGCAAAAAAAAATGAGAGACCAAAGTAATTTTAGGTTTATTGGTTACCAAGGTTGCACGGGGACTAAGCAATTGGAAGGAAAAAAACAAATTATTTTGCTTATAAATAATAAGGGAATCTCACATATAAAAGGGGAAGAAATCATTAGAAAAAAAAATAAAAAAGAAATTAGCCAAAAAAAAAAACCCACACACACCTAAATACACTCACTAATAAAAAAAAAACACCTAATAACTTATCTTTTTCTTTGTACTTAGGCACTAGCCGCCAACCATAAAACAATTCCACAAAGCCAACTTCTTCGAGCCTTTCCCCTCTTATTAGCAACTAGATCTGTGACCTACCTTCCTTAAATTTTTCGAAACTATTAGCCACCATCTCCTTCCCCATATCCTCTAAGCACCTGCTACAGAAAAACCATCTACTCCCTTATTGTCATCAGGAAAACAAATCGTGATACTTATTTTTTATTTTTGGAAATTGAGTGGTTTATTGTCAGCTACTTTGTATTAGACAAATATAAACTTGAAATTGACGAAAAGAGTTCATGGTTATAGAAGTTTCGAAATTGCTGAAACTTCAAAGGCTTAAACAGAAGCTGAAGCTTGTCATTCTTATTGTAACATCTTAAGCAAATTAGATCGTATCTGGTGCAGAGATGGATGGCGAATTGGTGACAATTCCAGAAGTCCTTTTAGTTAGTTCTAGTGGCAGAAAAATGCCATTATTAGGGATGGGTACAACAACTTCTCCATTAGAGGGATCTCAAGAAACAAAAACAGCCGTTCTTCAGGTAATTGAGATTGGTTACAGACAATTTGATACAGCTAAATTATACTTAACAGAGGAGCCACTTGGAGAAGCCATTGCTGAAGCATTGTCTCGTGGTTTTATCAAATCAAGAGACGAGCTTTTCATCACTTCAAAGCTATGGTGTAGTGATGTTCACGCTGAACTTGTTCTCCCTACCCTTAAGAGGAGTCTACGGTACTAATTTGGCCTGCATATCAATTTAAAGCCAGGATACCAACTTTGTCATAGAAAAATCTTGAAGCTTATCCTATGATGTTCCTCGTGATTAATTTATGCCATGTTGCATGCATGCAGGGATCTTCAGCTGGAGTACCTTGATCTCTATCTAATTCATTGGCCTGTGAGCTCAAGATCAGGAACCTATGAGTTCCCGATGAACAAAGAAGACTTTTTACCTATGGATTTTAAATCCGTTTGGGAAGCTATTAAGAATGCCAAGATCTGGGTTTGACGAAATCCATTGGTGTCAGCAATTTCTCTTGTAAAAAGCTTTCAGACATCCTTGCCTTTGCAAAGATCCCTCCGGTAGTTAATCAAGTAAGTTTGCAATTTAACCTCTAGGTATATAATTAACTAATTAACTTCCTCACAAGTTCCAAGAAATGAAATGTATGTATAGAAAGTGAAAATGTTGGGAACTAATTGAAAGGTAGAGATCAACCCATTATGGCAACAAAGAAGCTAAGGGAATTCTGCAAGGCCAATGGAATCCTTTTAACAGCTTATGCTCCTTTGGGAGCCAAAGGAACCCTTTGGGAGCCAAAGGAACCCTTTGGGGAAGCAACAGGGTTATGGAGAATGAAGTACTGAAAGAGATTGCAACTGCTAAAGGAAAGAGTGTGGCTTAGGTTCTAACTCTAGCATCTTTATTTTCTCAATATTTGGTAGTGTAAAATTGGATGAACATATATACAAAATATACAAGAGAACAAGACTGAGTTGATTGGTTTTAAAAACAAGTGTGCCTTAGGTGGGCATATGAGCAAGAGGTGTGCGTGGTGGTGAAGAGTTTCAACAATGGCAGGATGAAGGAGAACCTTGAGATATTCAACTGGACATTGAGTGAGGGAGAATCTACGATGATCAGTGAGATACCCCAAAGCAGAGGATGTCGTGGAGAAGATTACATCTCAGAAAAGGGACCTATCAAGACAATTGAGGAGCTTTGGGACGGAGAAATTTGATTTACTAGTTCTTAGATCCTTGGGTACATACAAAATCTAATGTGTGCATGTTCCTTTCTACACAAACTTCCATTTCTGCCTCTTATCATCAGCGATTAACGTATTCAGAATTTTCTGTTCAGTTCGTTCACTCTTTTTTTTATAGCATCCTCGACCACTGAAGTCCATCTTTTTTTAAGTTATTGTATTCCCTTTGATTCAGCTTTCATGCATTAAATTAAACTAATTTTTTCAATGCTGTACAAAAATCAAATATATGTATGAAGATAGACGATTAGACATGTGAGTATATACGTGTATAATTATGCAATATTATAAGAACATGGAAAACATGCAATCATACTAATACAAAAAGAGAGTAAACTCACTAGTATATACGCGTACTAGGTAAATAAATCAACTTGTCCAATATTTTATTCACCTATAATTTATTTAAATCATGTTAATATTAAAGAGTTTATATTGAAGATCAAATTCCAACAAAATTTTAACCATAAAAATGAATGAAATCTAAAATTTCCGACATTCAATTCTATAAAAAACAAATTGCCAAAAATAACCACGACCATAGTTGTGAAGCACAATAAAAGACTCGGATTATTAGGCTTTCGAGTTAACACGCAGATCACTCGGTTAACCTGAATCAAATTTTTATAATTAAAACAACTTTGAATTTTTTTTAAAAAAAATCTCTTAGTTTTTATTTATCAAGTTTAGTGAGTCAAGTCCTACTACCAGGCACATGTAATGAGATCAATATTAAAATCTATGGACTCTAATAACTAACAATGACAATTAAAAAATAGCACACTGAGTTCTATGTATTCCGTATAAATCAAGATTTATGTTAGTATAAATAAAAGTTTGGCTTGAGCTGTCTCTCAGTTAACATCCTTACAGGAAGAGGAAGCAAAAACACCATTAGAGATGATAAGTCCATTTTCAATTACAAAAATAAAAAAACAAGCCGACCTACATTCCTTTACTTGATTTTTTCTTCTAATCTACACTAATTATTTTACAATTAAGGGTAGTGCTTTTGTAAGATTAAAAAAGATTTATTGGTCTAAGATCTTTTTGGCCTAGCAAACAATTCCTAACTTTTAATTCTACAATTGAATTTAGCACGACAATACAAGCTGACCATTTGAAATTTCTAGATAGTCCACTTAGTTGCGTGTATTTGAGTGTTAGTTCTTATTCTTTTGATTTGTAATTTTTGTACTTGGCTTTTTTGTAAGTTTTCAATTTTTATTAATTTAATCATTTAATCAAAATTTATCTTTTTTTTTCGATTTTGGTCTTGATTCTTTTTATTTTGTACTTTTTTTCTTTCCCTTTTTGTGAACTTTCCATTGTTTTCAAATTCATCATTTGATAAAAAAAAAATTAATTTGTTATTTTTTTAATTTAGTCCTCATTCTTTTGATGGTTTCTTCTTTTAATTATTTTGTGAAATTGATTTTTATTTTCAATTATATTTTTTAAAATGCTTTCGTATAATTAATTTTTTTTTTCAAATTCATTATTTGACTATTTGATTTATTGAAAATTAGACTTTATGGTTTTTTTCAAGTTTGGTGCTTCTGATCAAATGGATGAGGTCACGAGTTTTAAAAGTTAACACGAGTTGACACTGTTTTTTTCACTTATTTTCTTTTTTGATATTGCTACTTGACTTTGATTTTTTTTTACAAAATACGCTTCGTGTTTTTTTTTTCTATTAGATTATCACAAATTTAAGACCTAACCCGTGAGTTTGGTGGGTTAACGTGGGCTCACACTTTTTTTTTGCTTTTCATTACTCTTTCTTCTTTTGGTTCCTTTTGTGTGGTTGATTTTTTTTTTAATTTCATCATTCAATATTTGATTTATTGAGAATTGAGTTTCATGATTTTTTCATATTTGATGTTTCTGATCAAATGGTCCAGGTCACATGTTTTATAAGTAAACGATGGTTTTTATTTAAAAAAAAATTAGGTTTTGTTATCTTCTTCATTTCCCTTTTTATCGAGTTACCTGATCTCATAACCTGACCCCGTGAGTTTGATGAGTTGACTTGGGTGAGTTCGAGCCTTTTTTTTTATATAATTGCTATTTTTTTATATCTTTTTGTATAATTGTTTTTTCAATTTTATCTTTCAACATTTGATTAGTTGAAAATTGAGTTTTGATGTTTTTCTAATTTAGTGTTTCTACTCTAATGACTCGGGTTACAAGCTTAATAGGTTAACACGAATTGACATCATTTTTTTGGTTGAGAATTGAACTTTTTGATTGAGCCTGGGTTTGATATTTTGCGGGATATAATTTTGGAAGATTAACTTGGGTCTAGGAGATTCACCCCAAGTGTATTTGGTTTTTAATGTTATTAAATTAGAGTCGGTTTTTTAATGCTATTAAATTAACCGAAATTATTAAACTCCGAGACTCAAATTTCTTTTACTTTTTTAGAAATTCTAGCGTCACTTTAACTTTATTCCTTTTATGTCCAGAAAAATTTGACTATTGATGCAAATGTACTTGAGTTATTTTTTTAATCTTTTTTTAATTTAATTTTTTTTTCGTTTTTGATTTTTGATATTTGATTCATTATAATTAGGATTTTTAATTTATTTCAATGTAAATTTTATAATTTTATCATGATATCGTGTTAATTATTGTTGGCTTAAATTAATCTGAAATGCTCATCTCATATTTTTTTTTTTAATATATCATTGTTCAACATGTCACCATTTAATTAACAATTAATCATTGTCACGGTCATACCCTCAACCAACATGTCATTTTATTTTCCATTTCACAAACCCAACCTTTTCTTTTCTTTTCTTTTTTCATTCGCGTTCTTTTTTTGTTATGGGATTTTTTACTTCCTATTTAATAATAGTAATGTGGCATTCAAGTTCTTTCTCTGTTTTTTTTTATTAGACCTTTTTTTCATTCAAATCTATTTTTTATTGAATTATTTTGCTTTTTATTTAACAAATCCCAACTCTCTTTTTTTAACTCTTTTTTATTCTTTCACATCCTTCTTTTTTATTGGATTTTTTTTGCTTTTTATTTAACAATTATAATACAGTTTTGCAAAATTAACATTCAATAAACCATAAAATGGTGATAAAGACACAAGGCAACAATGTAAGGTGAAGAAAATATTAAAAAAAAAAAAAGTACAACATAGAAACAAAAAACACAACCCATAATATTTACTTTTCTTTATATATCTTGTCACTTGACTTTTTTTATTTTCAATTTGATCATTTTATGTTAATTTTATATTAAGTCGACTTAAGATTGATTTTGATATTTTATTTTAATTTGTTTTATATAGAACTTTAATGATGTTAAGAATAAACTTCAAAGTTATTAAGTTAATATTTAATTTAGAAAAATAAAATTTAATTTTATTAAATTTTTAGGGATCCAATTTTAAACTAAAAACAAAAAAGAAGAAAAAAGCTCCATCCCTCGAACTAGTTTCTACAAAACAAGGAGAAGCATCAAGCAAGTATAGATAAGTCCAAATCAACCATCAGTAGCTTCGCTTCTAGCTACGTTCTGAATCCCTTTAATACCAAGGAGAAATTAAAAACAGCAATCCAGAGCATGCTAATAATGTCTTATGTACATAAACTGAAATATTTTTAGTCAGAAGTGGGAAAGAACACGTGGCACTTAAATGTTCTACAACTGTTTTTGAAGGCCAGGTTTGTAGCTTCAAAGATGACAGGCAACAAATTTAAAGCACAGCATTAAGAGAATCTTCGGAATAGTAAACAAGTAAGACTGGAACTAACATTGAATGGGCCTATCATAAACAGGAGGTAAAGATGGGCAGTTCTCATTCATGTTGGCATATGGCTCTACGCTGTTATACTCCGGCAACTCCATCTGATACTCGCCGAGAATCTGGCAGAACGGGAGCTGAACATTCCCATTGTTGCACCAGCTTGGCAAACGTGTTTGGTTGTTTTCGAAAATCTTAAGCATGTATGCATCGCGAATCTGTGAGCAGCAATGGGCCAATGTCACTTAACATGTCGAAAGTTAAAGAGAGAATTGTGATGAAGATCAAGTAGAATAAAAAAAGCACTTCTAACTTACAGTAAATTCAGTTACTTGAACAGAGCTGGAAACGGGACCAAATACTCCAGCTGCCTTGTACATTGCAAGAATAAAAGCAACACAAGTTGTTGATTGCCCATCACTATAAACCCATTCATCGTGTTCTGGAACAGTAAGTAATTCATCAAAGGCTATGCCGCGCCTTTCTGTCTCACCTAAAATCCCATACAGGTCCAAATCCTGAAAGAAATACCAGGTGAACGCCAAAAGTTGATTACCAAACAAGTATGCTTTAGGTGCACAGCATTTCTATCGCAAAGCATGCCTGTGCTCATTCATTATGAACCAAAAAGTTCAAAATCTGTGGGACTCAGTTCAAACATGCACAAGGATTGGAATCTATATACTTCGATTAGTTTCCTTCATCTGACCTCAAGATTTCTGTATCACTGTATGATTATAAAACTAAATGATAAGAAATTGAAAACATGCAAGTATGCAACAAAGATAGATTCATTTTTGCAATTGGTTCAACAAAGAAGAAAGATAATAAGAGTTGGAACACCATGAGTTTTTCTTTGATCAGTAAAATTTGGAAAGAGAGATAACACAATACCATAAACAAAGCTTCAATCTATGCCTTGATTGGTTGAATTGATTTATTTATTCTGGTTCTTATCATTTTAGTTATCATCACAATTAAAGAGTGCCATATGGATTTTTGGTTGCCCTATCAAACAATATTCTCCCAAACAAGATGAAGCAACATTCATGAGATTGTAGAAGCTGTCTAATAGTGGAAAACATAAATAAACACAAGTAAATAGTTTTTTTTTTCTCACCCATAAATTAATTGATTAAATTAGTCGTTTCACCATATTTGCTGTTGGCTTAAAACATAACCATCGTAAAACAAGAATAATAGGTTTATTTGGAATTAATCCCACAAATTGAAGAACTAGGACGACTACAGGTCAGGAACAAGAGCAATACCTCAGTTCCAAGCCGTTTATTTAGAGCTTCATTCCACATATTTGCAGCATATGCTGGCTGCACACGAGTCCACATAGACATGACAGAAATGACCTGAAATAAAGTTCAACTCCTTAAATGACACATGTACTAAATCTGATTCCTGTAGAAAGATGAATCATTGCAAAAATATTCTCCCTTTTCCAGAAGGAAAATCAGTGGTCATATGACATTCATCTTTGAATTCCAGTATGTTAGCAAACTTTTGCTTTAAACAACATATCAACTACACCAATTTAAATTTTATATATCAGCACAGCCTTTGGTTCAAATGCTACTGCAAAGTATGCAAATATGCAAATACAACCACTCAACACTCGGCCATAAGCATGTAAACATGAATCCATGACCGCTCACAAACAAAGACCATACAACTGTCATGAAATCAATGTGCTGCCATAGGAAGTATACCACTGCTGGCAACAGAAAAGACCAACCCAAGCAGTAAGCCAACACTCTAATAGTGCAGCATGCATCTCATGTAGAATGCAATTCCAGGAGACAAATATGTGTATGTGTATAGACGAGATTTATACCAAGTGAGCATCAAGAGGGGGTGGGTAATTATCAGCTATTGTGTCAATCCAACTAAATATCATATTGTGATAACCGTATGGCTTGCCAGACATGCTTCGAGCATATTCCCAAGCCGCAGTCGAGTTGAACTTTGCACGCACATCTGGATGTAGAGGAAGCAAAGCTATCTGTGGATTAGAACTATCCTTTAGTGACAACTCCCACCACTCCTCCCATGGGATTACCACTATAATCTCTTCACCCTGCCAAGTCATATGAGAACATGCTGTGAGGAGAAAATATTTTTCAAACAGCTAGGAAAATGGTTCGGTATAATATTATAATTCTGAACACCCAAAATCCATTCAATACCATATTTGTATAGCACCTTGGACAGTTTTCTATGCGATGCTTCTACATTTATACTCTGTTACTTTTGAGCACACAGACAGACCTACCATATTTGTACAAATTCCATAACTAAAAATGCACCATGGTTTCCAATTGACAACCCCATACCTAAAGAAGAAAACTCAACTTTTTCTTCCAGAAGGATAACATTCAAAAATTTTACTTGCTTCTGACAGGCTGAAACATTAATTCAACTTTGCAAATCTGAGATTGTATCAAAGCATCTACAGAATAGTGCTTCTGTGTGCCTAAAAGTGGTACATTTAAGAACATGTGTCAACAATAACAACAGAAATAAGGAAAGTACAACCATATTTTCCAAACAGCATTCTCCATTTTTCTAACTAAAAATTCAGTTATATTTTCCTCGTATATAAAACCATGATTCCCCTTCTAGCCACACAAATGAAAAATCACAAGTTTTTAAGAAGACATCATTGACTTGTGAACATGATAAAAACCAGACATTTAAAACAACCTTATGATAGCTTATTCATACTTTTTTCTTCATCTAATCTGCATTCTATGTGATTTAGCACATACCTTTTCATTCTCGTGTCCTGATTCACCAACCCAAAGATTCCCCAGTTCATCCTTCAAGCAAACTGCTGTGTGACCAGCAAATGCACCAGTCACCCATTTCTCCAATGTCTCAAATCCACCCCAGCGACCACGAATCTTGGAGACTGCCAAAAAGTCACCAGAATGAACATCATCTGGATTAATGGTTGTGCGCCAAGGCTGAGGTCGTTTCTCAAATGTAGCACCCATGTGCTTTGTGAGGAAAGCTAAGTTAGCATTCTGACCCCACACTGTATTAGAAAACAGAGGCAAGACATCAATTAAAGAAAGCAAGGTCCCCAGCATTCCAGACGGCATGAGAAATACAGAGACACCGTGCTGCTTCACCTGCTCAACCATAAATATGCATTTTAACTCACCTCTTATGCAGTGAAGTTACCAAAGCTAATAAAATTCCAAAATAGAAACAAGTAATAAATCACATTACATATTCCATCTCAGCAGCTTCTTCCCACGAATCAAATTTCAATGTGTGTTCCCGTGCAGAAAAGTAGTAATCCCAAGTAACTCTGTATGGCGTTGCAAAAACATACAAATCCATACATGTCCAGCTATGCGCCGCAGATGTCTGTAAAGAGAATACAGGTAGGTTAAGCTACATTAAGATATGATCATTCTACTGACTACATTTCCAAGAGTAAACAAACATGCTACAAACTTAACAAACACAAAACCCTATTATTTTTATTTTCCTCAATTCATTCCATTAAAAGCCATACAATTAATTAATTACTTAATTATAGCAAACAAACATCGAAATCAATCAATTAATCAAACGAGAAAAAGACCTTGAGACGGAGAAGGCCGCCGCCCAAGGCAGGATCGTGATCGGAATCAGCGAGGGCGAAGTCGAGGCGAGCTTCGTTGTCGTAAAAGCAAGCTCCTTTCCACTGAAGAGTTCCATTATCAGGAGAAACAGATCCAACAAAATAAGGCAATAAATCAACGGCGCTGTGGAGATTGTTCAAAACCGGCCACGATATCTGGTGAGGCAGCACCGGAAGCACATCCTTAACCCTAAAAGGTACCTTGAAAGCCTCAACATAACAATAATTATTATTATTGTTCGAACCAAAATCTCCTCCTAAAAATAATAATAATAGAATTAAAATTTTCAGCAATTTAATCGTTGGATGATAGAATAATTTAGACATAAGATTGGATTTGGGTTTGGATTAAATTGCAAAGAGAAAAAAGAGATTAATTACTGCTATTATTTTTCGTTAAGGATTATTGATAGAGGAGATTTTGGTTATGATCGATCCATTCTGTGTGTGGGTGAGGAAATTGATATTTGATTGACTTTTTGTTGTTGACGTTGACGACGAGGGAGAGGGAGAGACCACTCCCTTGTTGAGGACTTGGAAGTTGGAATGGAATTTGAGTACGTGGCAGATTTACAGCTCGACTTCCTCTGGTCTCATTATCCTGTTGATAATCTAAAAACTTTGTTTCAACTTTTTTAAGTTTATTAGTTATTACTAATTATTTCAATTGCGCTCCGCAGCATTTTTTTTTTAAAAAAAAAATTGAACATGCATGTTTTTTTATAAAAAAAAATCTTAAATGTAAATAAAATATGTATATATTAAATTAAATAAATTAAGAATTATCTATATTAATAAATAAAAAAATCATTAATGATTATAACAGCGTGCACAACATCAAATGACAGGTTTTTCTCCTGAATTGAAAGGGTTTTAAGATTAATCATAAAATTATGATCGTGAAGGAGTCGTCATCTAGTATCATTGTTATTGGAAAACCTATTAGTATGCATGAGTCTAGGTAAGGGGATTAGTTTTGCAAGGAAAAAACGCATCACCTTCAATACACTCTACTAAAATTTTAAAGAAGTCGTCATTTTAGTATCATGATTTTTTTTAGAATTTTTTGAACTATTTTAGGGCTTGCTTGACTAAATACTAAAATAAGGACAAATTAAAGCTAAAGAAAAAGGTAGTAGAGTGTGTTTGCCAAACACTGCCACTTTTTCCTAAGCAAAAATAGGGTGTGCCAAACACGTTTTTAGGTCTGGCTTGGGCTTAACCCAGCTACATGAGTGAGGCTTATTAGGCTTGAGGCCCAAGCCCATTTTGTTGGGCTGTTAGGCAACCGAAAAGCTTTTTTTTATGAAACCCAAAGATATCCACATGGGCTGGAGCTGAAATGAGGGCTAACCCCTTCTTTTTCCACCACCACCCCAACCCAGTGGTGGAAATTTTCTGGCAAATTGATTGCCAGAAATCAAGTTACACCATGCATAAACCACTGCACATGTTTCACGATTTCATACATTTTATCTTCTTAACTCCAACACACACACACTACATTATATTCTCATGTATAAACGTACATCAAAGAAATCAGGGGAAAGATGTTATATGACCTAGGGATATTGTTTTCCAAGTAATAACAAGGTGGGAGGGGGGCAAAAACAATAGTGGCTCATGGTGTGGTTGAGGGAATGGTTGGTGAGGGTTTTTTTTTTTTTTTTGCTTCTTAGTTGAACTAGTGGGAGTAGTTATATGTAATTGGAAGGTTTGGTTTCAATTTTATTGGTTTGATGCAAGAGGGTGGTCATTTCTCTCTCTCTCTCTCTTCTCTTTTCCTGGTTTTTTCCCTCCTTTCTCCCTCGATTTTCTTTCTTATTTCTTCATGAATTTCACTCTTATTTATAAGGGATAAAAAAGGAACATGAGTTTCCTTCTAAACATGAATCTTGGCCCTTGATTTGATTGGAAAGGATCATAACCATTGGTTGGAAAATAATAGCCAGGTAATGCTAATACCAGGTTGTCATAGCTAATTAAGTCAGCCTATTTGGGTTGACTTTTCAATAGTTCTTTAAGTGGAAAATCGACAGGAATAAGGTTGAAGGTGTAGTTCAAGTACTAGAGGGTGTGTTTGTTATCTTATTTGGAGTGTTGGTGTTGCATTAAATGACTATGAAAAAGGTCTCATTGTCAACTTTTTTAGGACCAAATGAAAGATGACATGTTATTTGGTTATATTTTTCTTTATTGGGCATTGACCGAAAAAACATCATTTTAAAAACACGTCGTTTTGGTCAAAATTATGTTGTTTTTGCCTAAATTAGGTCATAAATCCCTCATTTAATTTCAGCCCTCAATCTTTCAAATTATTCACTTAGGTCCTTAATAGAATTTTGATGTTAAGAATCAATTAAATTTACCGCCCGCAAAGTTTTAAAATGACCTAAGTTTAGCATGTTTTTCAATTTGATCATTGGTCTTAGATATTTTTTAAAACTTCTAATTTCTTCAATTTCACCTTCATTTTCAACCGAATTAGGTCTCGAATTCACGTGCCTATTGCAAAAGGTTATTGGTCTCGGATGTTTTCAATTTAACCCTTAATTGACCCATAAACTTTGATTTTCTTGCAATTTTACCCCTGATTTAATCCAATTGAGTTTGTAAAAATTAAACCTGGTCCTCTAAATTCAAATCTTCTTAATTGAGCCTGAGTCAGGCTTTCAAATTTAAGACATGGCCAAAACGCATTGTTTCATTTAAATGAAACAATGTCCTTTTGGTTTTTTTTTATGATCTAAATTAGGTTATAAATCCTTAATTTCAACCCTCAATCTTTTAAATTGTTCACTTAAGTCCATGATTGAATTTTTATTTTAAGAATCAATTCAATTTTACCTTTGTAATGTTTTAAAATGACCTTATGAATGTATTGTGTTTGTCAACTTGGCCCTTGATCTTAAATATTTTTAATTTCATGCTTAATTGACCTTCAAACTTCTAATTTCTTTGATTTCACCCCTATTTTCAACCAAGTTGGGTCCTCAAATTAACGTGCCTATTGTAAAAGGTCCTTGATCTTCGATTTCTTCAATTTAACCCTTAATTGACCCTCAAACTTTGATTTTCTTATAATTTTACCTCTAATTTCATCCAATTGAGTTTGTAAAAATTAAATCTAGTCCTCTAAAATTTCAATATTCTCAAATGAGCCTGCGTTAGGTAAATTTAATATTTTACCAATTAAATCCCTAATAAAATTAATTTGATATTTTCAAAGTCTAATTAAATCCTTGCACTTAATAAATTCTTTTAATTTAACCCAAATTAATTCGTAAACTTAATTAAACCTTTAATTAGGTCTATAATTGAAATCAAATTAGCCTATTAAAAATCTAATTAAGTCTTCAAACTTGATTTTTATGCAAATTCATTTGATAATCATGTAATTTCACATTGATTCTGTATTGTCTTTCAATCTTGGGTAGAATTAGGTTCCTAGTTTTGTTCAAAATCTTAGTTTGGTTCCTTCATGCGTTTAAAACCCTTTTTAGCCTGTTTTTGCTAAGTTGCCATTCATTTTTTTTTCAAGTTTTTTGTTGTTTTTATTTTTCAATTTTTGTTGTTTTTATTTTAAAAGGAAAATTTTAGGGAAAACCCAAAATTGAGTTATGACAATTGTCTTCTCTTCATAATGCTTATAACATAAAGTCTCATAACTTTAGATTGCAAGCTTGTAAAGACAAAAAGGAAGAAAAAGATGTGGATTTGTCAAATGAAGAAGTGGTTAATCCTTTTCAAAATGGTGGGATATTCAAAGATATCTCTAAGAATGACAAATCTAACAAATATGTTAGAAAAAAGAGCTTAAAAGCACTCTTAGAAGAAAATAATGTAAAAAACAATATATAAAAGAGATAGGGTTCAAAGGCGCGCGTACTCGGAATGAAATAGTATTAAAAGCACTATGAAAAAGAGACAGTGCTCAACGACATGCTATCTAAAAGGTGAGAGGTAGATGACACACTTAGAGGGAAATGGTGCCAAAAGCATTGTGTAAAAGAGATAGGGCTTGACAACGCATTATTTAGAAGGTGAGGGCATAACAACGTACTCAAAAGGAAATAGTTCCAAAAGCATTGTGTAAAAGAGATAGGGCTTGACGATGTATTATCTGAAAGTTGAGGGAATGACAACACACTCATAAGAAAATAATGCTAAAAGTACTATGTAAAAGAGATAGGGCTCGACGACGTGCTATTCAGAAAGTAAGGGTATGACAACACATTTAGAAGGAAATGGTACCAAAAAGACCATTTAAAAGAGATAGGGCTCGATGACACGCAATCTAGAAGGTGGGGGCTCAAATATGCACTAAAAAAAACGATAGGACTCAAAGGCGTACTATTTAGGAGATAAGAGCTCAAAGACACACTTAGAAGGAAAAAGATAGGGTTTAAATGCACACTATCTAAAAGGTGAGGACTCAAAGATGCACTCAAAATGAGAAAAACATGGCTTAAAGGCGTGTTATTTAGGAAATGAGAGCTCAAAGATGCATTAAAAAGAAAATAGTTTAAAAGATGTTATAAAAAAGTAAGTGGTTTACAAGCACACTCGAAATGATATGCTTCAGAGTTATATGCACATAACCTTCAAGGTCTCTCCTGATCTCATATCTTGAAAATTGGGGTTTTTTTTCCCCTTTCATTGACATGGATTAAGCCTTCGATAGCTTTTCTCTGCTGAAAGAATTTGAACTCGTCGAGGATTCTTTCATTGGACTCCCTGCAAAGGTTAAAATGTAATGCTTTGGGGTCATTATGCATGTTTTTTTTACCTAAGAAATATAGGTTCCTATTTTTCATGGACTTTATTTCTCAAAACTTAAATCCTCGTAGCAAGTTTTCATGGCTTTTTCACTTTTGCCTACTCAAGCCAGGACTTGTAGACTTAATCTTTGGGAAAGAGAGACTCATTTGACGAGCTCGGATGATCTCAAGACACTCCCTTATGTTGGGACCTTTACTTCAACGGTTGATTGTTTCATGGTTACTTTCCTCAAAAGACATTGGAGGATTTAAGCATCCTATTTCCCATTCATGCTTCCCTAGAAGAGGAATTATGGAGATAGCCCTATTGGATTTCTTGAATTGCCCCTGGTCTAATCATGCCTCCAAGTACTTTATCTTGCTTTGTTTGATAGGGTTTTCTTAGAGATGATGTTATGTAGAAGATATTTGGTTCTTACAAAATATTGATGTTAAAGAAAAATCTTTAGAATTTTAAGGTTATTTCCAAATGCAGAAACCATTTTGATGCAAGTTTAAAGCAAATATGTTTTGAAAAATTCAAACAACTTCTATGTACAGAGTTTCATGAAGGTTGATTTTTAGATTTTGGTGCAAGTTTTTCTCTTTGTAAAAATATGAGGTGACCTTTTAATTTTCATGATTTGTTGGTCAAAGGACTCAAGTTTCAACTCGAGAGTTTTAGATAAAAGAAAAATCTTTGAAGCATTTATTTTACTTGTATGAATAATAAAGCATAACCATAATCTTTTGAAGATCTCATTTTGCACGAGATAACATTGCTTACCAACCCAAATTGCTTGCTTTTTATTAGAAAGGACTTTATCAAGCATTACATGTAAGCTTTGGCTCTTGGCTAAGAACCGAAATGATATTTATAAGCTCAAAAGGTGTTTAAGAGATTTCATGACTAAGAATCACTAAATCTCGTTCTTAATCCTTCATTTTGGTTGATGGCCTCCTAGACTTTAGAACTGGCTTTACAAAATGTATGACATGCCCCAGATGTATGAACTATTTGGCCTTGAATGTCATCATCATACTTATTGTTTTTATTTTGTATGACATGCTTAACCTTTTTTTTAATCTTTGAATTTCTTCATGCCCCCAGCTTTGTTTAGGCACCTTTAATCATTGAGGATTATTTTGTATATTCATGCGGTCATTTTGCTTTTCAAATCCTCGTACTTGCATGAGGTATGATCCTAGTCAAAGTTGATTTGCAAGAAAGACTTGCCAGGCTCAAACAGGGATTGCAAATGATATTTTTGAGTATTGTGAAGGTATTATCAAAGATGATCTTTCCTCATTTTAAATGCATGCATTTAGGATTGGTAAGTTTTGCTTTTTTTCATTACGATTGGTTGGTTATGCAAAATTATTTTCATTATAATTAAATTATGAATCATTATTAATCAAACTAAAACTTAGTTTCAAAGTTATTTGAGTGGTTTTTGGTTCATTTTTCAATTTTAAGCGTTTGATCACCTTACTAGGAAATCACTTGAATTCTCAAAACTCGCTTGTTAAAAATGAACACCAATTTGACATCTGTATTTGTACTAATAACTTTGATTTCCCAAAAACTTTTTGATATTTTATAAAGACACAAAAATGAGGTTTTCTTGAGCCTATGAGATCATGTGGATTTTTTTTCAAAGTTCTTAAAAAAGAAAAGTACACCAAAGAATTTTTTACCAAACTTTGATTTTTATTGATTTATTGACAAAGTACATCAAACATAGTATTTCTTTACAACATTCAAGTTTATAGGCTTAGGTAAATCATCTTCATCTATTTTAGTCAAAATCAAGGCTCCTTCAAAAAAGGTTTTTTACACCATATATGGTCTTTTATAGTTCAACACTCATTTGCTCTAATCTTCTCTTGATGTTGACAAGATCTTTTTCAATATCAGGTTTTTTTTAAAAAAAAACCCTTAGTGTGACCTTCTTATTGTATGCCTTGGCCATTTTGCCTTGTTACAATTGATGATGACAAATGACTGCTAGTCTCTTTTCACTGATCAGTTTCAATTGCTCAAATTTTAGTTTTGTCCATTCTGATTCTTCCAATTCTACATCTATAAGAACTTTTAATGATGAAATTTCTACTTATAAAGGCATTACCACTTCAAAGAATAAGGGGTTGCACCCATAGAAGTTCTAGCTGTGGTGTGGTACCTGTGAAGTGTGTACGCAAACATCCCATGCCAATCTTTATAGGCGATTATCATCTTTTGGATGATCTTCTTGAGATTTTTATTGGCTATCTCAACAACACCATTCATCTTAGATCTGTAAGCAGAAGAATGAAAGTGCTTAATCTTCCACTTGGTGTAGAGTTCGACAATTAGCTTCCCATTAAATTCTAAGCATTGTTACTTATTAATTTTGCTGGCAAGCCATAACAACAAATCAAATTCTTCTAAATGAATCTATTGACCACCTTCTGTGTCATACGCAAGAGCTAGCTTTTACCTATTTAGTGAAGTAGTTGATGGCCATCAAGACAAGTTTATGCATGTCGCTGGCCTTTGGGTTGATTGGTCCTATGACATCTAATCTCCACATATTAAAAGGCCAAAGCAAGGTCATATTGAATAGGGGTGCCAGAGGTGCATTTATTTTATCCCTATATATCTAACACTTATGACATTTTTGTACATAGTCAACACAATCTTTTTTCATAGTCAACTAGAAGTATCCAGATCATTACATTTATCTTGCCATTATATACTCATTATGTTCTAACGTTCATACCCTAAATATTAATTAAACAAACTATTTTTTGTGATATTTTTGAAATTTTGGTCAAATCCTAATGGATAATCATAAACTAGTTACAATATCCATTTTATATTTTTTAAAACATGATATAAAAAAATAGTTTTTGGTTTTTAGAAAATATATGTGAAAGACTTTTAGAATTTGGTCATATATGCGTAAAAAAAACATATTTTTTGTATTTTGTTGAATGTTTTGATTTTTTTTAAAATTTTAAAGAAAAACCAGATATTTTTAATATCGGGTCGGTATTTTATAGTGTAAGTCTACACTGATATTAGATAAAATTGTTGAAAAAACATATAGTGACCTACAAATAATTTAAAATAGTCCCTGGATTTTTTGAACTATTTTAGAACCTATTTGACTAAATACTAAAATAAAAACAAACTAAAGCTAAAGGAAAGTAAGACGTATTTGTCAAACACTCCTTTAGCCTAAAATTAGAGACATAAAAAATGCTTTAAGGAAGTGTTTGGCAAACACGCCTTAAAAACCCAATTAAGACATATTTTTCTTAGCAAAAATGGAGTGGCAAACACGTTTTTAGATTTGGGTTGGGCTACATGAGCTGGGCTTAAGGCCTAAATCCATTTTGTTTGGCAGGCAAGCGACCTAAAGGCCATTTTTATAAAACCCAGCCCACCCATATGGGTTGGGCTGCAATGAGAGGCTAACCCCTTTTTTTCCCACCATCGGTCTAACCTAGTGGAGGAAATTTTATGGTAAATTGATTGCCAAAAATCAAGTTACACCGTCCATGAACCATTGCATATGTTTCACGATTTCATGCATTTTATACTTTTACCACCAACGCGTGCACGCGCGCACACACACTACATTATATTCTTATGCATAAACTAACATCTAAGAAACTAGGGAAGAAGAGGAAAGATTTTACTCGACCTGGAGATATTGCTTTGCAAGTAATAATAGTGGAGGAGCAAAAACAATAGTGGCTTATGGTGTGGTTGAGGTAATGGTGGTGAGGGTTTTTTTTTGTTTTTTTTTTATCGAATGTAAAAAATTTTATAGATCAAAACGAAACTAAGCTGGAGACCAAGTAAGTCGAATATACAAGCATGTACATACAGAGGCTAAAGGAACATGCTCCATTGAACAATCAAAAGGAACATTATAGCCATCAAAACACGACCATTTGACAATATGATTGCCTTATATTAAAACACAACCAACTCAAAACATGAATAACCAGATAGCATAGCCAGCATCAAAGCAGCCAAAATCAGTACACATAGCCATTAGAGACCCACAGATAGCAGCGAGCTTCTTCAAGCCCAGCAGAGGTGAAGATTGAGAACACAACCGCCAAAGTAGCACAAAAAAAAAACAACAGAAACAACACCAAGATGCCAAATTACATCATGTAAGAGAGTAGGATAAGTAGAAGCAAAGCACAACACCAATATTAGTGAGCATGTGCATAGCAATAGCAGACCACACATTTCTCTGTATATTGCTTACAGAGGACGACCAACATAGGAGGCATCAACATAACAAACATAACAGGAGTAAAAGTGACTCAAAGAAGCTAGCAATCAACTCTAGTAAACCAACATGCAAACAACAGCAACACAAAGGTCAAAGAGGGAAGCAAACATTAACAAACCACATCAGCCAAAGGCAAACCCAAGAGAACCTTTAATCAGCAAACAAACAGCCGACACTGCAAGTAGCATCAACCATTCAGCAATAACATAAACGCCAGAGTGAAGAGCAACTCTAGCAAACCAACCCCAGCAGTCAACATCAGTAGCATCCTGCAAGGGTGATGAAGTATGATGTGTCACCAACCTGAGGTAATCCTAAGAGAACCTTCAAGAAGAACCAAACAAAGACACATCAGACCTGCAATAAAACAAGCCAGCAGCAACAAAGCTTGGAATCTCATCGACTCTAGCATACCAACATTGCGTTAAGCAACAGCCAGATAAAGGCAACCCTGAGTTAGGAGAGCCTTCCACAACAAACACAGCTCATAACAAAAAATAAGAGCTAACAAGCTTGGAACTCCACCATACTAGCGCAGTAGGCAAAGAGTCCAGCAGTCAGCCTTACCAATTTTAGGAAAACCAAGCTGCATATAGTAGTAACCTAACGTCCTCCAACCATTCATGCAGTTGAAGAGAACAACAGCAGCCACAGACAACCCTGCAAAAAGCAGCAACACAACGTTAAAGAGGGAACAACTCTAGCAAACCACATGGAGACACATAGAATTGTATTAGCCAAAGATAACCAAGCAGAAAGAAGATGATGCTTCACATCAAACCTTCCACAAAAACAAAAACTATTGAGTGAGTCCATGGAACCTCAACCACCCTAGCCAATCAAAATCATATAGAGCAGCAACCGGAAAGGTTAACGGTAAGCTTCAAGAAGCTCAGTAAACCAAACAGTACATAATAGAAACAAATCCATAACAAAGCCCTTCAGGAAGAGCAGAGATAAATCCAACAAAGCTAGGAGAAGAGCCCTAGCAGCAAACAAAACATAGCAAGCAGGACTTGCAGAGAAACTTAAAAACATAAAGCAAACCAACCAGATATCATGAGGACAATCTCATGGTTTGTCATATGGTTATTCAACCATCTGATGCTTCAGTGGTGTCTACCCTGGCACAAATCCCAACCGAGGGATTCAGTATTAGCAAATAAAGGCCAATTAACCCTAATAGGGGAAGCAAAGTGCGATTCCATGCTAGAAAGGGGTAGAAGAACAAACCTCTATCAAAATCATCCTCCGATAGGCTACAAAACACTAGATCTTTGTCAATATCCCGTACATCAAGGAAGACGACAACCAAAACAACAATTAGGGCTTTGGGGAAGACACACAGCGTGCTCTCCATTACTGCTCGATTGGGTTATGGGATGGCAAGAGTGGGTGCCAGTAGGCGCAACCAAGAGTACAATGATGGTTTGGATCAAAGGCTTCACCAGCAGAAACTGTTGTACCTGAGAAGGGAAGGATAAAAAGTCATCCACGGATGACATGAAGACAGGAGCTCGAGATCGGCGGTAGGAGAATGCAGACATGAGGAGACACTCCTTTGAGGAGAGCATCTCTCTTACAAGCCTCTTTGTTTTGGTTCTTAGTTGAACTGGTAGAGGTAGGTTTTTGTAAGGATAAGGTTTGGTTTTGGTTTTATTGGTTTGATATAAAAGGGTGGTCGTTTTTTTTCTTTTTTCCTGATTTTTTCCCTCGCTTCTCCCTCGGCTTTCTTCCTTATTTCTCCACAAATTTCACTCCTATTTATAGGCAATGAAAGAGGGACACGAGGTCCCATCTAGGCATGAATCTTGTCCCTTGATTCGCATAGAAAAGATCCCAACCTTTGGTTGGAAAACAACGGCTTGGTACTGGCAATATGAGGTTGTTAAAGCTGATCGAGTTAACCCATTTAGGTGGACTTTTCAATGATTCTTTAGGTGGAAAATTGATGGGAATAAAACTTAGGGTGTAGTACAAGTTCAGGGCTACCAAATGGTGTGTTTGTTCTCTCATTTGGGGCATGGGTGATGCATTAAATGAATATGAAAAAGGGTCTCTCAATCAACTTTTTCAAGAGCAAAAGAAGAAGACAATGAACAATGTCAAACGACATATTATCTGGCTTTATTATATTGTTTTTACTAGGCATTGACTAAAATGAGGTTGTTTTGGTTAAAACATAGCCAACACACACCGTTTCATTTAAATATAACGATATTGTTTTGGTGTTTTGACCTAAATTATCATAAATATCTTTAATTTCAACCCTCAATCTTTCATATTGTTCACTTAGGTCATTAATTGGATTTTAGTTTTAAAAATCAATTCAATTTTACCCCTGTAAAGTTTTTAAATGATCCTTTGAATTTATCGCGTTTCTCAACTTGGTCCTTGATCTTGGATATTTTCAATTTCATCCTCAATTGATCTTCAAACTTCTAATTTTTTCTATTTCACCTATATTCTTAATCGAATTGGGTCCCTGAATTTGCACGCCTTTTGCAAAAAAAATCTTTAGTCTTGAATTTCTTCAATTTAAACCTTAATTGACCCCCAAACTTTAATTTTCTTGCATTTTTACCCCTGATTTCATCCACTTGACTTTGTAAAAATTAAATTTGATCCTCTAAAAATCTAATATTCTCAATTGAGCCCGACTTAGGCTTTCAAATTTAATTTCTTTTACCAATAATTCCTTAAAAAAATTTTATGTATTAAAAGTCTAATTAAGTCTTAGCACTTTATCAATTCTTTTAATTTGACCCAAATTAATTCTTAAACTTAATTAAACCTTGAATTAGGCGTGTATTTAAATCAAATTAGCCTATTAAAAATTTAATTAAGTCTTCAAACTTAATTCTTATGCAAATTTATTTGATAATCATTTAATTTAACCTTGAATCTGTATTGTCTTTCAATCTTGGGTACAATTGATTTCTTGATTTTGTTCAAAATCTCAGGTTCTTCCATGCGTTTAAAACCCTTCTCAACCGATTTTTGCCAAGTTGCCATTCTTTTTTTCATTTTTTTATTGTTTTCATTTTTGCAATTTTTTTTGTTTTTATTTAAAGAAAATGATAATTTTGGGGGAAACCCAAATAGGGTTATGACATTGATAACTAAAGACATAACTTGAAAATTCAAGAGACAAATATAAATCAAGATATTTGATGTAGTAACATAAGTCATTTATCTGGTTGTGTTCAATAACTATGTCTATTAAAATCATTTTTTTAACCAAATGATAATAGAAATAGATGCACATAAAATTTATTTAGTAAAATCAAATGGGAAAAATAAATATTATCTAAAAATAAATATTTTTTTTATTTTTAAAAAGAAATTTCATTTATATAAAATGTAAAAAGAAAATTTATAGATGAATTAGAATAATCTCTTTAAAAATTAAATACATAAAAATAATTTTAAAAAAATCACTGCTTAAAAAATGCTAAATATAAAACATGAAAAATCAGATAGAATGGGTATTCATTTAAATATAAATAAAAAAGTTATTTAAAAAATACATATTAAAAAATACATCAGTTCTATTCAAACTTTGGGCTAGATTTGGTCTCCACACTTATGGATACATTATATTATTATGTAAAAAATAAATAAAAAAAGAACCAAGCCAACATAAGTAAAAAAGAATCATGGGAACCTGCAAAACAAATGGTCACCGAAATGAAAAAGGCAACGAAGTTAAGATTTTAGCCAATCAAATGAAAAAGAAAAACTGACCTGAGCCAACATAAGTAAACATGCCAAATATACAAGCCATGTCATGAGACCAGGATAAGATAATAGAAAGAAAATTAAAAAAAGTTCAAGTCTAGTAGTTCCAAACAAATCAAATGTAGATAGATGAAATTGAAAAAAAAATCATTTAAAAAAAGGATAAAAAATAATCGGCAAACTGGGTAAGCTAACCAAACTCTACGATCTAGATCATGCAAATGAGATAACTCAATAAAATACAAGCTAGAAAATATTGTGAAGCTCTATTCTAGAACAACCTAACGCTAAAGGATGGAGCGTAACAAATATTAAACTTAAAAAAAAATCTGAGTCAACTTAAGCTAACCTGCTAAACCTGCAGTCTAAATGATGGGACTGAGATTAACAAATAGAAAGGAAATTGAAGAAAATCATGTAACCCAATATAAAAAAAACTTCTAACCTTGAATGATGAAATTAGGAAAAAAAGTTCTCAACCAATCTAATGTTAAAGGATAAAATCAAAAAAAAAATATCAATTTAAAAATTCTATAACAAAGTCCATTCTCCAATTGAATAATTGTTAAAGTCCAAAACTAACACAACATGAGCTTAAAAAAACCAAGCACACCCATGTGAACCTTTTAAATTTGGGTTCATCTCTAAAACTCGCAACTTGTGAAATCCTAGACTCGAGCTAAATCGAGAAGCTTATATTGAAGGACAAAATAAAAAAAATTAATTTAAAAAAATTACCAATGTGAAAAAAATAGCAATAAAAAATAATAAGAATCAAATTTGATAGGAAAAAAAACCCAAAAAGGATTAAATTGTAAAACAATCAATCTAAAAAATTATCTCAATTAAAACATGTATCAATAAAAAAAGAGGACCAAATTTGAAAGATGAAAAAAATTAAAGGGGGTGAAATTGAAAAAGAAATCTATTTTTATAAATTATTCCAAATAAAACAAATAGTAATCCAAAGAACATGACCAAATCCGAAGGAATACCAAATTGAAGTAAAGGGGTGCTTTGAATTTTTGAATGGGCAGGTGTTAAAATCAAGGAAGAGATAGAAGAAAGGGGAGAAAAGGTCTTTCGTGCCAAATTGGATGGTCATTGGCCATACGTAATGCCTCATCACTAAGGGGATGCCAAGAAGATTCAAACGTCGTTGTGGAAGGCGATACTTGGTTACCAGATGACCCTTTTATACGATGCTCGAAGGGTGTGGGGGGGCACGCACTGATGTGTGCAATGCGTGCCTCAACCACTTGTTTTTTTTATATTTATTAAATTATAAAATTTTCCCTAAACCAACCTTATAGTAACAATAAAGCAAGAATGAAAATACAAAAAAGACCTTGAATGAAAGCTAAAGAAAATTCCATTTTAAGGGCATTTAAATTATTTTATTGTTCTTAAAAAAATTAAAATACAAAATTGCCCTTGTACACAAGCTTTAAAAAATTATGAATCTATGGGTAGAAAAGCCATTTTGTTGTGCAATCTAAATATGAATTTACTAAATTTTCTCCTTTAAATTTGACAATGACAAATGGACCCCAGTAAAATTATTGAATTCTCCACAATAGCAAGTTTCTTGGTTTTTTTATGGAAAGGTAAATTGGATATTTCATTGTGGATTGCTACAGTGAAATAGCCACACCAATTAGAGTATGTTGCTAGATATGGGCTTGTGATACATCGTGGTGTCCTATTATTTTGTTTTCATAAAATATGATGTTTAGGTATTGCAAGCGAGTTTTAAAAAAAGAAAAAATATATACGACTTTGGTTATGAACCTAATTGAGTCAAATAAGTTGGTTTTATTTTAATTAGATGATAAAAAAAAATAGAAAATGATAATAAATAGATCAAAATTAAAAAAAAACGATCATGATAACTTGGGAAAAAAAATTCCAAAAAGGAAAAAACCAATGTAGTTTAATTTTTCAGCCAATTAAAAGGGGAAAAACAATGTCAACTCACGTTAATTTTTCAAACCAGTGACCCAAGTTATTAAATTGAAAGCACCATACATAAAAAAACTGCAAAATCCAATCCACAACCAATCAAATGTTTAAAGATGAAATCATAAATTTTTTTTTTGAAAAGCCTATCGACCTCAAACTAGGGGTCAGAATGGCACATGCACTATTGTGTAATGGAGGGGTCGTCAAAAGGAATCCAACCATACCAAAGAAGCCCTTTGTTTATCATCGGTATACTCTACACACACTGCTCGAAGGAGGTGGAGTGTCTGGCGCATTGTGCATGCTACACACATGTCAATCATTTTTTTTAATATTTTATATTAATTAAAAGACTAAATTGCTCCTAAATCAATATAAATATAACAAAAAACCAAAGTTAAAAGAAAAAATAAGCCTTAAATGACATCTTATCATTTTTTGCTTTTTAAGGGCATTACCATCATTTTGATGTGCTAACTAGATTAAAAAGATAAAAAAAACCCCTTTACAATAACTGATGATTTTTTTCTTTCCAAGGTTAATCTAGTAATTTGAATTTACAAAAACAATATAAAAGACAAAGTTCCTAAATAATTTGCAAATAACTAAAGGGCTTAATGAAAAGAGCAAATTCTCATAATAGTAAGTTAATAGTGAGTTAGTTGTTACAATGTTATTCGTTGTTGATTTCACCCTTCCATTGTAGTTTATTTTTTATTAATAATAATATAGTTAGTTATGTGGTTAAAAAAGGAACTTTAAGTAATAGGACTTGTAGTTCCAAAAACTATATATTTAATTATTTTTGTTTTTATATCCATTAATAAATTAAAAATACTTTTACAATTCGTTTTAGTGTTTGTGTTGATTATACTTACTAGAATTAAGTAGTATTTTATTCTAAAAATCACTCTTTTCATTGATCTTTTTATCTTCCCTATTTATTATTATTCTTTTTATAATGGAAAGATTAATTTATTTATTTTATAAACAAGAAACTATCTTATATTTAATTCAAATATATAAAAACTAGTATTCATGTCATTCTTGTAGGTCGTTAAAATTTTTAATCATAAATTTTTGAAAAATCAAATTGATGTTTTTAACTCATTAATTGTCTTTTTTATTCATTTACAAAACATTTTTACTAAATCCGGTGGTTGAATAAAAGTGAGTTTTTTTTTATTGATATTATGTAAAACCGAGTTGGAGTTAACAATAAAAAAATTTAAGGAAAAAAAAGAAGTTAGTTTTGTATACAAACGAAGAACATTGATGAGTCTTGGATAACCAATTACAGTTCCAATTACAAAAACAAATTATAGGATAAGGCATTTTTACTATTCTCAAGAGAGAAAACATTGTGGATTGTAATATTGTTCCACTGAGTTTTCTTTTCTTTTCTTTTCTTATATTATTATTTTGTTCCTTTGGTCCTTTTTTTTCTTAATTTGATTCTTTGATCTTGGGTTTATTTGGGATTAAGCTTGGTGGTTTGTTTTAGATTCCTAGGTTAGCGGATTGCATGGTGTTGTAACCCAATTTTGGATTCACCAAGATTTTCTCAAATGTTATTTTATTTCTATTATTATTTATAAAAATCCAAAAAAATTAAGAAAAAGGAAAATTCAAAAAAATATATTTTTCTCGAGTCAACCGCATCTTTCCATAAGAACCGATTCCACCGGGTCAATACAGGTCAAACCATATCGGCCAAGTAAAAAATGAGTTTTCGGGTCAAAACCGTCATTTTCGGTCAAAACCGAGTCCTCCGAGTCAATACGGGTCAAACCATATCGACCAGGGTAAAAAATGAGTTTCGGGCTGTTTCGGGTCAAAACCGTCATTTCCAACCAAAACTGAGTCCACCGGGTCAATACGGGTCAAACCATGTCGACCAGGGTAAAAAATGAGTTTCGAGAAATTTTTCGGTCAAAAACTATCATTTTCGACCAAAACCCGGTTCACTGGGTTGATACCCATCAAAAGTTTTTTTCCAGTGTTTCAACATAATTTTCGGTCATTAAAATGGATTTTTTAGCAGTTGAATCAGGTTTTTTCTAATACTAAATAGAGTTTGTAATTTTACCTATATAAATATATATTATGTATAAAAAAAAAATAAAAAAAATAAAAAATTTATCAAAACGGCGCGACGCGTTGCGCCGAAAGCAAACGGGGATTAAACAAATGCCGAAAGCAAACGGTGATTTAAAAAATAAGATTTGTGAAAATTTAAAGATTTGCATGTCCCCGAGTGGCTATAAGTGACAGTTCGCCGGAGAGAGGAGGAGAAAATCGGGGGAGGAAAAGAAAAAAAAAGAAAGAAAAGAATTGCAAACACTATTCACGGTTTTTTTTACTATTTCTTTACGAGGGTAGGATATTGATTTTTATTAAAAACAATATGAAAAATACCAAATATATCCTAACCGTTAGATCTAATAGGGTTTAAATCAACCGTTGATTTAATAAAAGACAATAGGGCTTACCACACCAGATTAAACCCCAAACACATCTCGCCCCTTGAAATAATCTAAGCTTTGATCTCGTTGCGCCACGTCACCGGGTGTACCGCGATTTAGGTGTACCGCGGCGCACCCGATCCCATCTCTGTTCATCCGGACCGTCGATCAACCTGCAGATCGCGCCAATCACAGCCGCACGATCTTTCCATCAAAGATCCAATGGATCACAGGCCTCAGATGCACCGGTGTACCGTGCTTGCGTTCTCACCGTAGCATAACCCAGAGCATCTCTCTCCTCTCGCCGGCGACTCCCTCTCTCTCCTCCGATCTCCCATATCCGGCCATCTAAAGCTTCCAAACCACCACGAAAGGTCGCTATCCTCATATAAAGCAAAACCCCGGCCGGTTTCAGCGTTTGCGCCGCCCCATTTGGCCGGAAAAGGGCGCGATCGTCGGCCGCCACCGAAGATTCAAGTCGTCGATTCTCCTCGTCGGCCTATCAACGGCCGTCGAGACCACCGCCATAAGAATCCTCGCCCTCAGATCTACCAGAAGCAACCATCGGTTGGCCAGAAATCTCACCGGAAAATCTCTCCTCCGCCAACAGTAGCCTATACAGTGACACTCAGGTAATTTTTTGGGTTTCTACTGGTATTTTTGATATTTTATATATATATAAATGCTTGTAAATTTTCTTGCATGTTGTAAAAAATACAAAAACCAAAGTCGACACGTCTCTTTTTTAAAAAAGGACCGATGTCAAAAATATAAATACCAAATATGGATTATGTCCATTATTTTGTTTTTAGTAACCCAGACGTATCTCTCCTTTTTAGGGTTAAAACGTCATATTTTAGACAAGTCTCCTAATTTTTAGGGACGGATGTCATTTTTAACGCGTCTCCTATTTTTAGGGACCGACGTTAATCATAAAAAATTTACAAATAAGCCCAAAATATAATGGATTATATCCATTATTTCTTTTGGGCAACCCGACGTAACTCTCCTTTTTAGGGATAAACGTTAATATTTTAGACGAGTCTCCTAATTTTTAGGGACTAATGTCATTTTTAACGTGTCTTCTATTTTTAGGGACCGACGTTAATCATAAAAAATTTACAAATAAGCCCAAAATATAATCGCATTTGAATCAAATAAAAAAACACACAAGTAAGGGTAACCTTTCTTTTGAAAGGATGTTTTAAGGGTGGTGTCTACCTTCCCTTAATCATAACTAACCCCGTACCCGAATCTCTCGGGACCAGTATCTAATTTGGGATTTCTAGTTCCCTCAAATTACTAGATGGCGACTCCAATAAAATCTTTGTTTCCCCCAATTGAGAAAAAAAAAACCCCTTTTGTTAAATAAACAAAAAAACAGGAGTCGTCGTCCGACGTCGTGTATCGACACATGGTATTGAGAAAAGATTTCATTGCTTAATTGATGCTTGGTTTGTTTAAGTTAAATGAAATTGTATTGATTTAAAAGAATCAAAGCTTTTGGGACCGAATTTGAACATTAGAAAAACATTTAGGCCTTTTTCTTGCTAGAAATAGGGACTGGATTGTACATACAAGGAAAAAGTTCAACTTTTTTTTTGTCGCTCAATTTTTTTTCTCATTTAATCCTTTCTCTTATTTGGGACCAGACTTAATTGTTTCTTTTTAGTTTTCTAGATATGGGATCTTGTAATATCAAGAGAAAAAATTGGGCGCTCGGTTAATGTTTGGTTTGTCAAAATAAAATAAAATTTTATTAATCTAAAACAATCAAGACTTAAGGGACCATATTTGAAAATGAAACAAGTGTGTAGGGCTGGAGTGAACAAGCAGTGTCAAACTAGCGGGCATATGCAACCCACGCATCAGTGTGTGAGGGAAGTTGCCTTGCTTTGGCATAGCTTGCAGTTTTCTTTTATGTCAGAACACCACTGTCGTTGATGGTGTAGGAAGCAGCTCAGCAAGGTCTTTTATGGGAGGCGACATGTGTTGATGGACGAGCGATGATGAGGCTTAAACAACCTTTTCTTTCTTATCCTCCCTCATTTCTCTATCTTCTTCTCGGATTTCACGATGATCTAGCCAAAATTGCAAGAAGTCTTGTCATTTTATTTTTATATCAAACTTGATCCTTATTCTTTTGATTGACATTTGTTTTGTTTTGAGCTCTTTTTTGAATTGTTTTTCAATTTGTCCTTTAACATTGAGTTTATTATGAATTAAGCTTATTGATTTTTTTAGGGCAATCCTAGTCTCATGCCCTAGATAATGAGTTTGGAAGTTTAACACAGGTTAATCTTTTTTATGTTTATTTTTTAAAATTAATTTTTTAGTTTCATTTTTCAACATTAGGCTGGTTTGGAATTGGATTTTGAAATTTTTTTGCTTTTCTTTATAGGGTTTTGTCTTGATCTTATGACCTGTATTACGGGTTCAGCAAGTTACCCCGGGTTAGCTTGGGTTTTTTTTGTCATTTTTTTAATTGAGTTGTTTTTTCTAGTTTTGTCATTTGCTATTAGGTTAATTTGGGAATTGAATTTCATAGTTTTTTTCCATCTATTATTCTATCTTGTTCATATAAACCAAGTCGCGAGGGTTAGTGAGCTCAATCAGGGTTGTCAGGGTTTTTTTAGGTCGTTTTTATTAATTGATTTTTTTTATTCCACTCTTCAACATTGAGATGGTTGAAAATTAGGTTTTGTAATTTTTTTCAATCTATTTTTATGAAGTTATCTTGATCTCACAATCTAGATCCTAGGATTGGTAAACCAATTTGGGTTGACTTGAGTTGTTTTTTTAATTTTTTTAATTCAGTCCTTCAATATTGGGTGGGCAAGGAATTGAGCTTTGGATTATTATTATTTTGTTTTTCTTTCTATTGGTTTATCCCATTCTCATCAATTGGGTCGTGTATTTGGTAATTTAACTTGAGTAATTTTCTTATTTTCTTTTTTTCAAAACAATTTTTTTTCTTGTTCCACCCTCTAATATTTTGTTAGCTCGTCTCCTTTTTTTTCTAAATTCTCAAATGAATTAAAAAATATTTTATATATTATTCTATTAAAGTTCATTTAATCTTTTCTTTGTTATCGAGTAAGATTATAGAGATCTTTTCATGATATTGATAAAATATATTTTTATAATATATCATCTAATACATCACCATCTTAATATTGCAAAGGTATGTCATCCAGTATGCATTAGATTTTTGAGTTCATGGTTGAATTCTTATTACGCTATAAGATTATTATTGATGAGTCATTTTTATTAAGTTTTTATTTATTTTTTGTAAATATATGGGTATGACTCATATGTCAGATCTAATACATTTAGATTTGGCAGTTAGCCAAGTCCAATACGCTAGGTCTAAGATGGCATAAGTGTGGCACACATGCTAAACCCAAGACACTTGGACTTGCCAGTATGCCAAGTCCAAGGTAGCGTTGGTCTGGCATGTATGTCAGACCCAATATGCTTGGACTTTACAATATGCCACATTTAAGGTGGCGTGGGTCTAGCACACGTGTTAGACTTAATATGCTTGGACTTGATAGTATGCCAAGTCCAAGGTAGCGTGGGTCTGACACGCATGTCAGGCCCAATACACTTGTACTTGATAGTGCGCCAAGTCCAAGGTGGCGTGGGTCTGGCACGCATACCATATCCAATATGCTTGGACGTGGCAGTATGCCAGATCCAAGGTGGCATGGGTCTGGCACGCATACCAGACCCAATATACTTGGACGTGGCAATATACCAAGACCAAGGTGGACATGGCAGCACGCGAAGTCCAAGGTGTCATGGGTCTGGCACGCATGTGAGACCTAATACGCTTGGACTTGGTAGTCAGCCAAGTCCAAGATGCTTGGAAGTGGCAGTGCGCCAAGTTCAAAGTGACCCATGTCAAACCCAATATGCTTGGACTTGGCAGTATGCCAAACCCAAAATAAAGATAATGTGGGTCTCGCACGCATGTCAGACCCAAGACATTTGAACTTGGCTATCATCCAAGTCCAAGGCGCATGGACTTGGCAGTGCACCAAATCCAAGGTGGTGTGGGTTTGGCACACATGTCTTACCCAATATGCTTGGACTTGGCAATGCGCCAAGTCCAAGGTGGCATGGGTCCGGCACGCATGCGATACGCAATACGCTTGGACTTAGCGATGAGCGAAGTCTAATGTGTTTGGACTTGGTAGTGTGCCAAATCCAAGATAGCTTGGGTATGACACGCATGTCAGACCCAAAGCGTTTGAACTTGGTGGTCAACCAAGTCCAAGATAATTACCATCCTCACATGGCATGTCCAAGGAAATGACAATCCTCCTTTGACATGTCTAGGGGAGTGACCAACCTCTCTTGGGTTTAACCTTGGAGAAGAATTCAGCCTTTATAGGCTTAGCTACATTTGACGTCTTAAACTCTAAATCTACCTACAACTTTTTAAGTGTATAAAATTCCTTAATGGACCCACCATATTCTTATCAGGTAAGAAATATTTACTTCTCATTCAATGCTATCAGGGTAATTACCCTGCATGCTCTTCTTTTCTAGGCTATAAATACACTATAAAAGCTTCATGAAAAAAGGTTCACAATCTTCAACTCTCTACTACTTTGATATTTTTCAGAGCATCTTTCTACAATATACTTGTATATTTTCTATATAAAAAGATATTTATTTCAGCATCGGAGAGTCCTCACCTCTACCAAAAGGGACCTTTTGCTGAAGGAGATTATTAAGACCAATTGATTAATCGATTGTCCAACTTGGAAAACCTATTCTCAGGCTACTCGGATTTTTGGGACATCTTCAATTACATAAGGTGAAAGTGAAAAAAAAAGAAATAAAAAGGGATGTTACCTACTGTGAAGGCACCAACATTGTCTTATAACAAAAAGTCTTTAGAAAATACTAGGATAAAAAAGAAAGACTAATGTCAAGCTCTATTACACGACTATTTATGCATCATATAAAACCTTAAATATTATAAAATAAGTTTTTTAAATTACCCATAAAATGTATAATACCTCACTTGCACTTAATTTTGACTATTAAAACTCTGAAAACTTAAAAATAAAAGCCAATAATTAAAATATAAAAAATGATAAAAACACATAAAATTCAAAAAAATATTTTAATTGGACATTTGTTATTTTCTTATATTATATTTGGTTTCTTTTGAAAAAATGATTTATATCTTTTGACAAACTCTATTACTATTAAAAAGGTCTCTATAATTAAGAGGTTAAATAAACTCTTTATTTGTGTCTATATATTTAATATTTGTCGTGCTTATATTAAAAAACAATTTTTTTTAAATAAAATGATATGTGAAAACTATAATTTTAATATTATCAAGTGAAAATTAGGTAAAAGGTAATTATTAAAAAAAACATGTGTTTTCTTACTTCTTTTATAATTAACTGAAAAATATATTTTATTTATCTGTGCTGAAACATTTTATTCGACAAAAATACCTTTAAAATTTTAGAATTATTGCATGTGTTGAAAAAACTATGCTAAATATATTGTCCTACTTTTAAAAAACTTACATATATTGTCTTACTTTGAAAAATTCTACTTGTCAAAATTAAAAAGACTTGAATGTGATAATTAAACTTTATATCTTTAATATTTATCTTATTTATATTAAAAAGTCTCTCTTTGAAATAAAAGCATTTGTAAAAACTATAACGCAAATATAATCATGTAAGAATTGAATTAAAATTATGTATATGTATTGTATATATTGATAGTTTTACTCAAATTTTGTTTCTACAAAATATTTTATTATTATTTTCAGTTTATAAAATTAACTTTTTGATAAAACTTTAATTGATACACAATTGTTTGTGCCAAAACACTAGTTTAGTAAAGAACATGTAAAATATGAGGTATTACCTAAACACTCTAAATGAACTAAAGTTTTTATAGTGTTTTACCGTTAATAATAACAGTAAACATAGTAATATATACAGCTCAGCCAGTATTTGAATTTTAATATCAATATTTTTTCATTATCTAAATATCGAATAGGCTAAATGCATGCTGCTCTTAAAGAGGGAAATTTCTTTAATGGACATGGGTTCTGACATTTTCCTCTTAGAGCAGGATATCTTTTGATTAAGCACTAATAAGAGATGGCACATTTTCTGAATTATGAAGCAGGTTCTAGTTTTTACTGATATTTGAGAACTGACATGGGGCGTTTTGAGCATGTAACAACATGAATATGAACTGGGCACATGGCTCTCTGATGCAATTCGATGAAGGATACCGTGCTGGAGATCAAGGTAAATCCACTTCTCAAATTATGACAGAACAGAGAATCTTTACGGCATCTCATCACTTGCTCTGATCAATTCAATTTGGCCAGTGCTTGAGCCTGACAAGAAAAGAAATTGCATTTCCTGCTGAAAGTTAAAGATTTTTATTTTGTGATTAGAATTCGAAGTACAGATTCATGAAAATCCATCTCTACCGAGTAGCTGTTCGGTGATACAATTGTTCATATGTTCTCTTGGCATCTTTATGGGTGGAGCCTTTCTAGGGGTTTCATTAGCTGTGTTGGAAGGAACTACAAGGCTAGGTCTTATCCACCTTCTGGTCATCAGCCTGGATGAAAGAAACTGTGTTATAAAACGGGCATTGAGAGATTCCACGGCAATATGCTATTGTCGTATAATAAGAAAGCACCGAGCAGAGGCCACATCAATGGTTCAGACATGGTGAGCGAAAGAAGATGAAACTCTACAGAAAAAAATAAATTGCAGACCTCAACACGTAAAGAAGTGCAAACAAAGCAAAAGGGCTCAACACTACCGAGCGTCATTGAATTCAGATTAGCAATTCCACAAAACAAGCCGAAATCAAATCGTTGCGAAACTCTCCCCATTGGGAGACCACAACAGCAGGATTTATTTATAATACAGCAGCGGAATGTTGGATGCCCATAAGTCCAACAATTTAGAAGCGAGCAACAGTAGGCTTGTAGTCAAACACAATGACTTTCTCCAGAGCAGGCAAGAAGAGGCCGCCAAAATCAACATGAGCTGGATGACCTATGTACTCTGCAATGCCCTCTTTACTCTCACAGGTAGACTCAAAGATATGGGTGAAACCTTGATGCATGTTCTCAATGCTCACGTCTGTGCCCCTATCATATCATGTTGAACGATAACAAGTGTTAGATATTTTCTGGCAGAACCATCAAAGTGTTTCAGTGATCAAGAAACTAATTGATCACAGTAAACTCCAATATTTTTCATATCAAATTAATACCAACAACACAAACATCAACAACCTGGTCATTTAATAACAAGTACTTATCCTGATTAATACTTGTTTAACATCGTCAAGCTTCGTATATGTGATTGGTGAATGATAATACCTGGAGCTCCATTCAAAATTTGATGAAAAACATGTAGTCAACTTATAATATTCATTGAAATTCCTATCTAAATGCCAAAAAGAAAACAGTCAATTAGGCTAGATGTAATATTAATATATACCCTTCTAAACATCAAGGGATTTTGTTGTTCTGTTCCCTCTACCAAATGCAGAAAGAAAGAGAAATTATGCAGTAGAATATTGTTGATTACCATTCGAAAGCTTTCATGGGTTCGATGAGATTGACGAGATTAGCATAACCCTTGATGAGTTTCTCAATTTCATCAGATGGGATTCCTTCCTTGAATTTTGCCAGCAATACGTGCTTCACTACTCCTTTTGCTTCTTCCATGAGAACAGTATCTCTCTCTCTCTCTCTCTCTCTCTCTCGCTTGCTCTCTGTTTTTGTTTCTTCGAGATTTCTACCGACACTTAAGGAATCGGGCTTCTTGAAAACCAAGCTGGACGCCTTTTTGACATTTTTTTTCCATTGCACAAGTCTCATCGAACACCTAGGCATTCTGTGCCGCGGATTGAATTAATTTGTTTTTAATATAAAACAATATTTAGACTTTATTAATAATATTTTTAAATAAATTATAAATTAATAATATATTGCATGTCAAATGATATTTTTTAAAAATATCTAGATATTAATACATTAAATAACATTTTTATTTAATAAAATAGATCTGGATTTAACCTGTAAAATTCACGGAAATAATCCCAAAAAAATAAAATAGGAATCTCAATCCTTAATTAATTCAATTTAAAAGGAAAAAAATTAGAAAAAAAACACTCAATTTTAAAATAATAGACAATTACATTGCTTAGAGGAGACTAGATAGAATCACGTTTATGAAAATTCCTCAAGGGATCTGTCACGCCATTATCACACCCATGCACAGAGCAAACACTCCTAACGTACTTCCCCTAGTTATTATGGGATGGACATCGGTCATTGTAATCGTTATTCTACGCAAAGCCCTCCAGGCTTCCAAGAGCTCAATACACAAAGAGCAAGGAGACAGTTTGTACATGAGCACACCTAAGGGAATGTTTATAGTCCCCATCAGTGGAGGTTCTTTCCCTTGTCCAAACGCATATTGAAAACTTGACTCCCGAATGACTACTTTTCCATGAATATGAGTTTGGATAACTATGACGGCTTAGCCGATCCAAAAGAGCATATGCAAAATATGTGTTGTAATTTGGAGTTGATCATCCAAGACTATGACTCAATGTGCAAGATATTCCCTTCAACCTTCAGAAGATTTGCTCGTGCTTGGTATAACAACGTGAAACCAAATTCTATTAAAGGTTTCAGTGATCTTTGTGAGAAGTTAGTGGCACGCTTTAGAACTAATATACCCACCAAGAGAACCTCCACATAGCTTTTTTATGTAGCCCAACAAGAGGGCAAGTCTACATGAGTATTTTTTAGGAGATTCAACGTGGAGATGCTTAAAGTGGAAGAATTAATTGAACCAATAGCTTCTGAAGCCTTAATAAGAGGAATAAGGGAACATGTCCAATGAAAAAACTTTATGTTTTACCAAATAAAAGCTTGTCCAAAGTAAAGCAATTCATAGAAAATTATATAAGGATTGAAAAGGTCAGCTTACTTTAACATGGACCTCTTTATTTATTTAAGGACAACGAACGTCAACGATTTTCCAAGGGAAGTAATCAGGGTACCCAAAAAACATCTCCTATACTTGTTACTCAGATCATCTCAGTATGTATAATCCTAGATAAGAATGTAAGTTTCTTAAATTTGAATGACATATTCGAAATGATTATGTCATTTTCTCCATATGGTCCCTTAAGACGATAAACCCACCAAACTCCAAGGGATAAACATAGTCTCCCCAATGCTTTATACACCACTCTCCAAATGATTGATGTGATCTTCCCAATGCTATATGCATCAATATCTAAGGGATATACATAGTCTTCCCAATGCTATATGCATCAATTCACTACTTGCCAATGGAGATTACATCTCCCTAAAGGCAACAACCCCAACATGGTGTTGTATAAAGAAACAATTAAGAATTGTCCCTGGAGGAAAGAGAACATTAAGGAGGGCCAATAGGAATGGAGTGCGGAAATATATGGTATTATTATTCAATATCCTTCGGTACATAAACGCCTCCCATCTTTTATCTTAAAAGGATGACGATACGTTTTTTAGCAAAGTTGTCATCTTAACCTCTCTAAAGCCTTTACATGCAAAATCACATGTTAAAGGCTTGAGGGGCGGCTGATGAGTCAATTTTATTAAGTTTTTATTTATTTATTTTGTAAATGTATAAGTTTTACATGTATGCCAGACCCAATACACTTGGACTTGGTAGTGCACCAAGTTCAAGGTGGCGTGGGTCTGCACGTATGTCAAACCCAATACGCTTGGATTTGGCAGTTAGCCAAGTCCAAGGCGCCTAGACTTGGCAGTATGCCAAGTCCGAGGTCAATACGCTTGGACTTGGCAATACGGTAGGTTCAAGGTGGCGTGGGTATGGCACGCATGCCAGATTCAATATGCTTAGACTTGGAAGTTAGACAAATCCAAGGTAGCGTGGGTCAAGCAAACATGTCAGACCCAATACGCTTAAGAAGCGTGGGTATGGCACGCATGCCATACCCAATACGCTTGAATATGGCAGGCAACCAAATTTAAGACACTTGGACTTGGCAGTTCGCCAAGTCCAAGGTGGAGTGGGTCTGGCACGCATGCCAGACTCAATACGCTTGAGGTAGCGTGGGTCCGGCACGCATGTCATACCCAATACGCTTGGATGTGACAAGTAGCCAAATCCAAGACACTTGGACTTGGCGGTTCGCCAAGTCCAAGGTGTGTGGGTCTCGGCACGCTTTCCATGTCCAATACACTTGGACTTGGTAGTCGCTATGTCCAAGGCACTTGGATTTCATAGTGCACCAAGTCTAAGGTAGAGTGGGTCTAGGAGGCATGCCGGACCCAATACACTTGAACTTGGCGGTCGCCCAAGTCCGAGGGTGGCGTGGGTCCGGCACGCATGTCGACTCATTACGCTTGGACTTGGCAGCTTGCCAGGTTCAAAGTGGTGTGGATGTGGCACACATGCCAGACTCAAAGTACTTGGACTTGACAGTACGCCAAGTCCAAGGAGGCGTGGGTCTAACATGCATGCTAGACCCAATACGCTTGGACTTGACAGTTAGCCAAGTCCAGGACACGTGACTTGCGCAAGCGACGACAGGTCTAAGGTTGCATGGATCTGGCACGTATGACAAACCCTATTTCCAAGCTAGTCGGATTTTTAAGACATCATCAATTACGTAAGGTGAAAGAGAAAACAAAGAAAAAATAAAAAGGGATGCTACCTACTGTGAAGGCACCAACATTGGCTTATGAAAAAAAATCTCTAGAAAATACTAAGATAAACAAGAGAGACTAATATCAAGCTCTTTTACATGACTACTTATACATCATATAAAACCTTAAATATTATAAATTAAGTTTTTTAAATTACCCATAATCTGTATAATACCTCATTTGCACTTAATTTAGACTAATAAAACTCTAAAAACTTAAAAATAAAAGCCAATAATTAAAATATAAAAAAATAATAAAAACACATAAAATTCAAAAAATATTTTAATTGGACATTTGTTATTTTCTTATATTATATTTGGTTTCTTTTGAAAAAATGATTTATATCTTTTGACAAACTCTACTACTATTAAAAAGGTCTCTATAATTAAGAGGTTAAATAAACTCTTTATTTGTGTCTATATATTTAATATTTGTCATGCTTATATTAAAAAAACAACTTTTTTAAAATAAAATGATATGTGAAAACTATAATTTTAATATTATTAAGTTAAAATTAGGTAAAAGGTGATTATTAAAAAAAATATGTGTTTTCTTACTTCTTTCATAATCAACTGAAGAACATACTTTATTTACCCGTGCTGAAACATTTGATTGGACAAAAATACCTTTAAAATTTTAGAATTATTGCATGTGTTAAAAAAACTATGCTAAATATATTGTCCTACTTTTAAAAAACTTGCATATATTGTCTTACTTCGAAAAATTCTACTTGTCAAAATTCTACTTGCTAAATATATTGTCCTACTTTTAAACTCTATATCTTTAATATTTATCTTATTTATGTTAAAAAGTCTCTCTTTGAAATAGAAGCATTTGTAAGAACTATAAAGCTAATATAATCATGTAGGAATTGAATTAAAATTATGTATATGTATTGTATATATTGATAGTTTTACTCAAATTTTGTTTCTACATAATATTTTATTATTATTATTAATTTATAAAATTAAATTAACTTTTTGATAAAACTTTAATTGATACACAATTGCTTGTGCCAAAACATTAGTTTAGTAAAGAACATGTAAAATATCAGGTATTACCTAAACACTCAAACTAAAGTTTTTATAGTGTTTTACCGTTAATAGTATTAGTAAAGCATCTTAATATATTTTTTAACTATTTTATAATAAATTTATATCACAGCTCAGCCTGTTAGTGTGTGTGACATGTTAGAAATCTCAGGTTTAAACACTAGAAAGCACATTTATTTTTTAAAATGTGATAGAAAACAAGTTGTTTGTCACATTTTTTTTCTAAAAAAACAAAAATAAAAATAAAACAGGTCCAAACATTGACTTGATTAGTTGTTGAATGTTTTTCTCTAACTTTTTACTTTACACTGAGAAAAATTTACTAGATTTACTTACGTTTTAGTTTTGATTTAATTTTTAAATACTATTATAAATTTTTATTTGAATTTTAATATGTATATTTTTTCAGTATCTAAATATCTAATAGACTAAATGCATGCTGCAAAGAGGGAAATTTCTTTAATGGACAGATCATGATATCTTTGATTAAGCACTAATAAGTGATGGCACCTTTTCTGAATTATGTAGCAGGTTTTAGTTCTTACTGATATTTGAGAACTGACAAGGGGCGTTTTGAGCATGTAACAGCATGAATAGGATAGAGAGAACACAGGCAGATGCCAACGGACCACAAACAAGCAAATGATGCTAGAATCTCCCAGCCATTAGCAACACCTACAACAAGCATATCATCCTCATCCGCTCCAAATTACATTTGAGGGAAACTGCATATTCATTTAGCAGATTTCTTAACATCAATTCACTGCTATGAGTGCTATCAGCTGGTCAAAACGTGGAGCCTGATGAATGTGAGCAGGCTAGCAAATGCAAAGCCGAAGAACACAGTTAAATCCAATTGAGTTTAACTGTGCAGGTTGTTGAAAGAAAATGGGCACATGGCTCTCTGATGCAAGTCGATGAAAGATACCGTGCTGGAGATCAAGGTAAATCCACTTCTCAAATTATGACCGAACAGAGAATCTTTACGGCATCTCAGCACTTGCTCTGATCAATTCAATTTGGTCAGTGCTTGAGCCTGACAAGAAAAGAAATTGCATTTCCTGCTGAAAGTTAAAGATTTTATTTTGTGATCAGAATTCGAAGTACAGATTCATGAAAATGCATCTCTACCGAGTAGCTGTTCGGTGATACAATTGTTCATATGTTCTATTGGCATCTTTATGGGTGGAGCCTTTCTAGGGGTTTCATTAGCTGTGTTGGAAGGAACTACAAGGCTAGGTCTTATCCACCTTCTGGTCATCAGCCTGGATGAAAGAAAGTGAGTTATAAAACGGGCATTGAGAGATTCCACGGCAATATGCTATTTTCGTATAATAAGAAAGCACCGAGCAGAGGCCACATCAATGGTTCAGTCATGGTGAGCGAAAGAAGATGAAACTCTACAGAAAAAAAATAAATTGCAGACCTCAACACGTAAAGAAGTGCAAACAAAGCAAAAAGGCTCAACACCACCGAATGTCATTGAATTCAGATTAGCAATTCCACAAAACAAGCCAAAATCAAATCCTTGGGAGACCACAACAGCAGCATTTATTTATTTCTTTATAATACAGCAGCGGGATGTTGGATGCCCATAAGTCCAACAATTTAGAAGCGAGCAACAGTAGGCTTGTAGTCAAACACAATGACTTTCTCCAGAGCAGGCAAGAAGAGGCCGCCAAAATCAACATGAGCTGGATGACCTATGTACTCTGCAATGCCCTCTTTACTCTCAAAGGTAGACTCAAAGATATGGGTGAAACCTTGATGCATGTTCTCAATGCTCACGTCTGTGCCCCTATCATATCATGTTGAACGATAACAAGTGTTAGATATTTTCTGGCAGAACCATCAAAGTGTTTCAGTGATCAAGAAACTAATTGATCACAGTAAACTCCAATATTTTTCATATCAAATTAATACCAACAACACAAACATCAACAAACTGGTCATTTAATAACAAGTACTTATCCTGATTAATACTTGTTTGGCATCATCAAGCTTCGTATATGTGATTGGTGAATGGTAATACCTGGAGCTCCATTCAAAATTTGATGAAAAACATCTAGTCAACTTATAATATTCATTGAAATTCCTATCTAAATACCAAAAAGACAACAGTCAATTAGGCTAGATGTAATATTAATATATACCCTTCTAAACATCAAGGGATTTTGTTGTTCTGTTCCCTCTACCAAATGCAGAAAGAAAGAGAGATTATGCAGTAGAATATTGTTAATTACCAAATGCAAAAAGAAAGAGAGATTATGCAGTAGAATATTGTTAATTACCATTCGAAAGCTTTCATGGGTTCGATGAGATTGACGAGATTAGCATAACCCTTGATGAGTTTCTCAATTTCATCAGATGGGATTCCTTCCTTGAATTTTGCCAGCAATACGTGCTTCACTACTCCCTTTGCTTCTTCCATGACTACAGTCTCTCTCTCTCTCTCGCTTGCTCTCTGTTTTTGTTTCTTCGAGATTTCTACCGAGACTTAAGGAATCGGGCTTCTTGAAAACCAATCTGGACGCCTTTTTGACATTTTTCTTCCGTTGCACAAGTCTCATCGAACACCTAGGCATTCTGTGCCACGGATTGAATTAATTTGTTTTTAATATAAAAAATATTTAGACTTTACTAATAAATTTTTAAAAATATATATAAATTAATAATATATTGCATGTCAAATGATATTTTTTAAAAATGTTTAAATATTAACACATTAAATAATATTTTTATTTAATAAAATAATTCTAGATTAACCTGCAAAATTTACGGAGATAATCCTAAAAAAATAAATTAGAAATCTCAATTCTTAATTAACTTAATTTAAAAGAAAAATATTAAAAAAATTATTCAATTTTAAAAAAAATAGACTTAAATAAACACGAGTCAATTAGTTAAACTGACGATCTAAATCATCAAAATAGAATGTATAAGATTTTTTGTATGAAATATTTTAATAAACAAGTTAAACCATGTTATCAAATCGTAGCTTATAATATATAAAATGTTATTTTTTTAATAAATTAGGTTTTTAACTTTTCCATTTTATCCTCTTTTTTTCTCAACCTAATCAACATTTGACAATGTTAGCTCTCCATCCATCCATTTGTTAGTGAGAATTGAAACATTTCGTCAAAATGTACATGCTGATTAAGTGTTTTTATCCTTACTTCTTCTTCTTCTTCTTTTTTTTTTTTTTTTGTCTATTTCTCTAATAATTAAAAATTATAGTTTAAATTAGACCCGTGGAGAACAACCAGGGTGATTATTTTAGGTTCGGTTTGGTTTTTATTAAAAAAAAAATAACCAAACCGAAATTTAAAAAAAAAACCCGAAGCGGTTCAAACCGACCGGTTTCAGTTCGGTTCAGTTTTTTTGGACAAAAACTGGTCAAACCTATTTGGCTTATTTTTTCAGTTTTGGCTCGGGTTTTTTCCATTTTTTTCAGTTTGGGTTCAGTTCGGTTCGGTTTTTTCGGTTTCAGGCTTATAAAACCAAAATCAAACCGGTCGGTTTTTTCAAAATTTTAATCAGTTTAATCAGTTTTCTTCCATGGTTTGGTTTTTTCAATTATTTTTTTTTAATTTTCTCAATTTAATCAGTTTTTTAATTTTTTTATTCACTCCTAAGAACAACAATCCATCATCATTAATTTTATACTCAATTTCTCTTGTCTTTACAAGAAAAAAAAAAGATTCTCCTTTCATGTGATGCATAAAAATGACAAAAATTGGAGTAACGAACAATAGTAAAATATCAATTTTGCCCAAAAGGTTTTTTTTTTTCCTATCATGAAGAAAATTGATTAAAAAAATCATAATAGGAAACTGACTTTGTGCTACAAAGAGCATAGTATGGAACATCTCTTTTGGCCTCACCGGTACTTGTAGATTTTTATTTATTAGGCATGTATATATGTATATACAAATTTTACAAAACGTCGTATGCAACAAAGCCTCCATGGTCAAAGCATAATATGGAACGTTGTATGCAACAACGAAGAAGGTTAGACTTAAAATTAATATTTTTTATTTTATTAAACCTTGTTTGTTTTTTTATTTTGAAAACGTTTTGAAAATTTTAAAAAAAATTTATTTTTTTTAATTCAAATTAATATTTTTTGGTGTTTTTAGATCATTTTGATGCATTAATGTCAAAAATAATTTTAAAAAACTAAAATAATATTATTTTGATATATTTTTAAGTGAAAAATACTTTGAAAAGCAATCATAACTATACTCTCATACACGCTTGAAAAAATCACTAACTTTGCATGTTCATGTTTCAAAAACACCTATCCTTGGGCTATGAGGATAGTATAATTAATGTTTTTGGTGTTATTTTTTAAAATATTTTTTATTTAAAAATATATTAAATAATATTTTTTTATTTTTTTATAAAATTATTTTTAATATTAATACATCAAATAATTCAAAATTATTAAAAAATTAATTTAAAATAAAAATAATTTAAGAATTTAATATTCTTACAAAAGTGTGCAAGATCACACAAAATCTTATATTTAAGAATTTAATTTGGTTTCTTAAATGATCCCGTATCCCAGACCACACTTATGTGATCCAGTTCTATATTAGTAAAGGATTTAGATTATACAATTGTTGGGTAAATTTATAAGTTATGGAGTTAATTTGGGATGATATTTTTTTTATTAAAAAAATATTATTGGTTTCGAAGAAACATATAACTATATTTTCTCAGTTCAGGTGTGGTATCTAAGTCCATTAGCTATACCTCTGTTTCTTCCTGTGCAAAAGAATGCTCTATTTTATGATAATAGATGGCTTTTGGTTTTGATTCTCGGTTTGAATTGGGTTTAGTCAGATCAATCAAATCATAAATATACTTGTTAGGTTACTCGAGTTTGATAAAATTAATATCAAAACTTATTCAAATTGAAACCCAGCTTGGCCAAGCTATGAGTCAATTTTTATCTTTTTTTTTTTAATATATGTATCTTTCTTCTATGTTGTAAATACTAAGTAATTACAGTGTGAGCATCATAAATGTTTTTGATATCTGCTATGTAGTTTTCTTTTAATATTCTTACACAAGAGTGCAGTATCACACAAAAACATATTTTGGTTAATTTAATTTGTTCGGGAGATCCCGCATCTAATATTATAGTTATCATAGGGTCTGATTTAGTGAAGGATTTGAGTCACTGGATTATAAGGTCAATTTTCAGGTAATCAAAACAACTTGATTTAATTTTTTTTATCAAAACAATATCATTTTATTTTAAAAAAAAAACAAATCTTTGGTTTTGACTTGGCTAGGTTTTGACAGAGTTTATTAGGTTATATGTCAACCCGCCAGTCACCCAGGTGTAACTTGGCCAATGTCAACGTCAATTTAAATTAATACCTGGCTCGATAAGGCTTCAAGTTATAAATTTACCAAGTTAACTTATTGGGCGAACCAAGTTTACTAATTGTTTCCAACACAAAGGGTTAATTCATTTTCTTTTCATTGTATAAATTATAACTTGAGATATTTGATCTCGAATGATAGGTTGAATATCAAGATAATTGTTTAATGAAAATGGTGAAAAAATTATCATTTCCCAAAAATATTTCAACTGAAACATTATAAAGTTTTAGATTGAGAATAGTTTACATATCAACGCTACATTATGGATTGAATAATTTTTATATGAGAATATAACAAAAAATATTTAGGTCATAGACAATTCTTTAGCTTTGTTATTAAACCTAATCTAGAAGATCAACCTTGAAACCTTCCTATTCGACTTCTTGCTTAATTTAAGTTTAAAATTAAAATGTATGATAATTAACTTGATGTGACCCATTTAACTTGACCTACTAATGACAATCCATCAAATTAGTAAAAAAACAAATATGAGGATGAAACTGAGAGAAAAAAAAAATTCATAACCTAACTTCCTACCTAACCCGGGTTTAAAGTTAAATCGTGTGGGAGTTTCTCCAATATGACCTAGTTGACTTGGCCAACAAAGGCAACCCAGTCAACTGATAAAAAAAATTATGAGAATGAAATTGAGAAGAAAAAAAAGATGAAATTAAGAGAAGAAAAAAAAACCTCTTAAATTTACTCCTTGTCTAGCCCAGGTTTAAAATTTAATCGCGTGGAAGTTGCCTTGAGATGATTCAATTAAGTTGATCAGTTTAAAGTCAACCTAAATGATTATTAAAAAAAGTATAAGGATGAAATTGAGAAAAGAAAAGGATAAGATTAAAAGAAACAAAAAAGAGAGAGAAATGAAAAAAAAAAGAGGGGTTGAATTGGAAAAAAAAGAAAAAGAAAGAGAGCTTCAATGCTCATATGAATGATGAATCTGTATTAACTTTCCCCGTGTTTTTTAGTATAGTAGGGTAATAATGTTTGTTTTACCCTTATATTTATAGCAAGGGTCAAATTTTTTTTGTGTTTCATTTTTTTTAATCAATTTCTCCCATAATTGAAAAAATATTGTCATTTAAAATTTCACTTTCACATAAAGTAAAATAAAAATACATTAGTATATAACAATTTGTATTTAGGTTTAGGAATACACTAGTTGGAATCTCGCGCATTGTTGCTGAAGCAAACTATAGGAAAATACTAGTTATTTAACTCGCACTCCACTACAGGTTGTAAATTGTTTTTCCAAGAAATTACCGGGTATGCATGCTACTTCGATGTGTTTTTTTACATAAAAAAATTCAAAGAGTAAATCGAAAAGCTTATGCAAGCATCTAATTAAATAAATTGATAATCATATATATAAATAAACGAAAAGAAGTTGTTAACAATAACTAAAAGAAAAATTGAGCAGAAAATAAGAAAAGAATGTAGATTAAGATATTCAATCACACAAAATAAGACATCATCCGATTGTGTTTATTGAATTTGTTTATTTAAATCAATAAAAGATAAATCCACACCCTAAAAAACTTGTGACCTAAAAGATAAACACAAATGAAACTAACTGAATAAATTCATACCCTAAAAAAATATTACACAAGGACAAACACATTAGAAATATTATTTAAAAAATGAATATTCTCTTTATTCTGAGAAATAAAGTTCATTTGTATATAAAAAAAGATAAATTAGAATAATATCTTGAAAAATCAAACAAAAAAAAACAGTCTAATAAAAAAACTTATATTAAAAAAAAAACATGCAAAACTCTTGATCTAAGTCATGTAACTGGAATAAACTCATGGAAAAGAAATTGAAGATAATCACAAAACCAATATTAAAAAAAAAAACTTAATGTAAAATGATAAAATCGTATGAAACCAAATCTCTAACAAATCAAATGTCAAAAGATGAAACAAAAAAAAATCAATTACACAAAAGGATCTAAAATAATGAGGGGTGAAAATAAAGAAAAAAAATTAGTTAGAGGGCAAATAAAGATTTTCAATTGGAGGGTTAAATTGAATTGAAAAATAGCTTTAACCAAAAGAAAAAAAAATCAAAAAAATAAAGGTCAAAGTGAGAATAATAAAACAACAAAAACTTTGATTGAATGATGAAATTGAAAGTAAAAAAAACCTTTAAAACGAAAGAGTCAAGGGAAAAAATTAAAAATAAAAAAAATAAGGACCAAAATGAAAAACAAAACATATGAGAAATTGTAATTGAAGGACTAAATTGAAAAAAACTTCTATAAAAGAAATAAAAATGTAATAAAATTAAAAGAATGAGACCTGAAATTGAAAAACCAAAATAAAAGGACATTCGTGCACTTTACCTGGCAGGAGAGAGAAAAGAAAAAAAAACAACCATTGTTGACAATCAGACTACCATATGTTGTCATGTGTCACACCATATGAAAAAGGAACATGGTGGCAAATCCACAAAACACAATAGAATATCAGGTTTGGTCATCGAGTGGCATCACACGTTACACCTGAATGGCTTAAACGCCACCCACTCGATAGCGCTTGCTGAGCACGCGCTAACAACTTTTTTATTAAAAATTAAAAATCAATGTGAAAATACCAAAATGCCCCTATGACCCTGGTAATTAGCCAAAAAACTCATGTGAAAGTACATAAATACCCCAAATGCAAAGCTTATCTATTGTCTTTTCTATTGCCCAATATGTACTTTAATTGTACATGAATAATGAAAACACTAAAAACACTATTGTTCAATAGCCTAATAATGTTTTGATCATGGGGTAAAGAAGTATTTTTATTGTTCAGAAGTTTATGAAATTTCAAAAATGTCATTGATTAACAACTCTAAATTTTGTTGACTCTAGGAGTAAAAGAATATCTTTACTGTATAAAAAAACAAAAAAGAACTAGACACCCCGCAAATAATCTTTTAATGACTAATATGCCAATGAAAAAGACCAAAGCACCCTCACCCTCACCCTCAAGGCTTCTTCTTCTTCTTTTTTTCACTCAAGGGTAAAGAGGAATATACAAGTGTTACGATAGAGTTGTTTTTCATAATCATTAACTAAAAATTAAAAGGATCAGCGGAAACAGCTTGTTTATATGAACAATAAAAGATATGATGACCTCCTCCTTTTTTTTTCCTTCTTATTATTTTTTTAAAATTATACATTCCATTCTTCTTCTTACAATTAAATCTTTTTATTTTTATTTTTAATTTTTAATTTTATTATTCAATACTTCACTTATTTTGTTTTAGTTTGCTTTCTATGAGAATATCATAGTCACAAACAAACATCTCAGCATTGTTTTTGTGCTCAATTTTGCGATGATTTATTTTTATTTAAATATCAAATTCATTGGAGTCAATTGTTCGAGTTGCGGGTTTGACGGGTTTGACGGGTTAATTTATGAAACTCAAATTGATCCAATATATCGTGTCTCAATATTTAAAAAAAAATTATCATCTTGAATTTTTTAAAGCCAAGCCATTTTTTTTATCGATCATTTGGGTTGTCTTTGGCTCGCCAAGTCAACTAGATCATACCTTTTTGTTTTTTTTTTCTTTTTCTCAAATCATTTTTTTTCTTCAAATTCATCCTTCGATATTTGATTGATTTTTAATTAGTTTTCATAATTTATTTTGATTTACTTTCTACGAGATTATCATATTCCAAATAAATATTATTTTTAATTGGTTTTCATAATTTATTTTGGTTTATTTTATATGAGTTTATCATATTCTCAAATATATATATGATATTTAATCAATGCTTAATTTTATGAGCGTTTATTTTTGTTATCATATTATTAAGTTAATTTTTTTAAAAAAAATAAAATTATTAAACCAAGTGAAAATCCATGATCCAGATTGTTTGTTTGGCAGATTAATCCACTACGCTCAAGTCAATTTAATATATTATTATCTCAATATTAAAAAAATATTATCTTAAATAAAATTTAAAGACAAACCACAATTTTTATTGGTCTTCAAGTCCACCGGGTCAAGTCAAAACAATTTCCACACGAGTTAATGTTAAACCTGAGTTAGACAAGAAGTTAGGTCGAAATGTTTTAAGGTTGACCTGTTGGGTTAATTCCACAACTTTAACATCTTGCTTCTTCTTTTTTTTTTATGTAAATTCTCTTTAAATAAAATTATTGAGGAATTTTGCCTAAAAAATATATTTTTTCCCGCTGAATTTAAATTGTTGCATTTATTAGGAATATCTATTTTAATTGGTATAAAATTAAAATTTTAAAAAAAATACCCCGCCGAAGCGCCCTGGCTAGTCACAACTAGACAATCAAGATCCCAGGAGCCAAGCGTCTCATTCGTAATTGCATTATTTACTGCCCAACTAACAGGTTCATGCTGTGGAGTCTACTTAAAACAAGTATGCTCAATTTTGCGAGGATTTATTTTTGTTTAAAAAATTTATCAAATTTATTAGAGTTTATAATTCGAGTTATGGGTTTGACGGGTTAAGTTATGAAATTCAAATTGATCCAATATATTATGTCTTAATATTAAAAAAAAAATTATCATCTTGAATTTTTTAAAGCCAAGCTATTTTTTTGATCGATCATTTGAGTTGTCTTTGGTTCGCCAAGTCAACTAGGTCATACCTTTTTGTTTTCCTATTTTTTTTCTTTTTCTCAAATCATTTTTGGTTTTTTTCCTTCAACTTCATCCTTTCATATTTGATTGATTTTTAATTAGTTTTCATAATTTATTTTGGTTTACTTTCTACGAAATTATCATATTCCAAATAAATATTAGTTTTAATTGATTTTCATAATTTATTTTGATTTACTTTCTACAAGTTTATCATATTCTCAAATACATATTATGATATTTAATCAATACTTAATTTTATGAGCGTTTATTTTTGTTATCATATTATTAAGTTAAAATATTAAAAAAATAAAAAAAAAATTGTTAAACCAAGTGAAAATCCATGATCCAGATTGTTCGTTTGGCAGATTAATCCTCGACGCTCAAGTCAATTTAATATGTTTTTATCTTAATGTTAAAAAAATATTATCTTAAATAAAATTTAAAGCCAAACCACAATTTTTATTGGTCTTCAAGTCCACCAGGTAAAGTCGAAACAACTTCCACACGAGTTAATGTTAAACCTGAGTTAGACAAGAAGTTGAGTCCAAATGTTTTAAGATTGACCTGGTGGGTTAATTCCACAACTTTAACATCTTGCTTCTTTTAAAAAAAAAATTGGATGTAAATTCTCTTTAAATAAAATTATTGAGGAATTTTGCCTAAAAAATATATTTCTTCCTGCTGAATTTAAATTGTTGCATTTATTAGGAATATCTATTTTAATTGGTATAAAATAAAATAAAATTAAAATTAAAAAAAAATACCCCGCCGAAGCGCCCTGGCTAGTCACAACTAGACAATCAAGATCCCAGGAGCCAAGCGTCTCATTCGTAATTGCATTATTTGCTGCCCAACTAACAGGTTCATGCTGTGGAGTCTACGTAAAACAAGAAATACTTGCTAATAGAAAGGGAATAAAAGCGTGAAGTGTCCGCGAAGAACTAACTTGCTGCTGAGTCCGATGATTGGCAAATGCATCATGCACCATCTCCAAACTCATGGCACAGTCTGAAACTCCACTCTTATGGTAGCAAGAGTTGGGCAAAGGGATATAGCTGAAATTCCACTCCATAACCAGGCTTTCAAGCACGTGTGCCTTCAGGAACGCCTGCTGGAAAATGTTTCAGACTGCTTCATGAGTAAACATTCCTCAATTATGGAAAATGAATTTGGCTATTCGGTCCTTTGATTAAAGCATCCTAGAAACCCTTAATCGATCAACAATCCTTGAGCAACTGTCTATCCCAATTGTGACGTGTGCGATCATACAATAAGATGATCAGGGAAAGAAATATATACGGGGATCCCTATCCCTGACATAAACCAGAGGCCACTTCAAATCCCAAACAGAAAGCAATTTGAATAGCAGGGAAGAAGCAGGGCACTATCTTCCACCATCATTGGCTGCCTGAAAGGATTTAATTGAATCTACAAGGCAGATGCATCGATTAATATCGAACCGAATCGAGCAGCAGTTTTAAGAATTGAATGATTTTAGACTACTATGAAGAGGGAAGAAGCAATGTGAAAACACACCGGAAGTGCAAGAGAACGACCAGTTACACTTTTTATGCAGCAGGCAGCTAGATGACAGGCTTCTTCACAATAATCAGAAAATATAGCTGGGACATTCATCTCCTTTATCAGTTCCTGGCATGCTCATTTCATCAACCAGAATAGAATGAGGGCTTAATACTCGAATCATCTTAAAAAAAAAAAAAATGTAAAAAGTAGCAGCTTCCTTGCTAGGATTTTTTTGCACACAAATGCACAGAAATTAGATAAAGAAAAATGCTTAAGAGTATCGATGACATACAATGGTAGGCAACCAGCTAGGATAAGCAGCAATTCCAGCATTTGGAGCAATTATTAAATGAGGAAACAAATCCTGTGAACAATACATCGTAAGAATAAGAGAGAAGTACCACCTCTTTAAACAAATGATCAAAAACACATGCAAATAGAACAAGGTGATAAATGTGCATGTGATGTTGAACAAAAAAGAGATAGAGAAAGATTGAAGGGTAGATATGATGAAGAAAGCTAGGCAACAGAGAGGCCGAGAAAATGCAGTTTCAATAACATCCAAAGCTGTCTCAAAATTTAACATTAGATGCTTTATACAGAGGCACCAAAGAACGGGGTCGTCTATCAGTATGGATATGAATATATTTTCAGAGACAAGTGGGAAGAAAACCTCAGCTAAATCCCTGTAACGTTCATGGTATAATCCGCTGCGAAGCTGTAGGGTCACTGATGTAGATTTACTGGTGATTGCAATCTGGCTGAGATTCTCACTTGAAAAATTGCAAATGCAATCTGCATCCAGGCATCGAGCATAACTACATAGAATAATCTTCTCACCATCCCTGTTCATGAAGATAAAAAAAACAACGAATATATCATGAGCTGCTATAAGCATACCAATTTTGGTTCAACAAAGAGATTGCCACATAGCAGATGTATTAATACTTAGGGTTTCATTACATAGAGAATTTCTGCTAAGGTTTAGCAACCCCATCAGGTATTGATTTATGGACATACCATATAACAGAAACCTGAACTAGTTATAAACATGAATACATAAATTGGTTAAAAGGCAATAAGAAGAAGATTAGAGAACTAATTAAGAATGAACACCTCACCCAAGCAAACCTCAATATAAAGAAAATCAAGAATGTGAAACCCCATAGTGAGGTAAGGCTCCACACATAATTAATTGAAGGGAAAATTACATTTAACATGCTACAGTTTGGTCCAAATTGCGATTACCCACTATAGTTTAAAAAATTACTATTTACATCTTGGGTCAACAAAAGTTTTCAAATCTAACAAATTGACCATAATACCCTCATATATTTTACCAGTGCAATCTTTGCTTCGCTTCAAGACTGTTTCTAAACATTGGTTTCATCTCATTACAAGCTCCAACTTTATTGACAACCATTACCAACATCCCTCAAACCCAAAACTCTTTGTCATGCTCTCACTACGGTGAGAATTATTTAGCATATCAATGCTTCCCGGTAGAACAAATATAGATTCACATTGGACATAGAGAAGTTTGCCGCAGGAATTGTGGGTTCTAGTAATGGTTTACTTTGTTTAAGTATCCATTCAAAGATATCTAATTGTAATGCTCATATAATATGGAATCCAGCAACAAAGACAATATTGAGTTACCTTCTCATGAGAAAAATGGTAGCATTCAAGCTAAAGGGTTTGGTTTCCATCATGGTATAAACCACTACAAATTGTTGCAATTTGTTTACAAATTGAAGGGCCAGCTGGAAGCTAAGGTTTTTACAGATACCCAAATTGGTTCTTCAGAAGGATTTGTGTAAATATTTGATTATTTATCAATCACTATGCATTAATGTAATTATAAACTATCTACATGTGAAGGGACTAGCAAAAGAAATGTGAGTCTTTTAATTTGTTCTATTTGTTTTGCCTATAGTTGCTTCTGTAATTATTAAAACGAGGCAATAATTTATTTACCAATACATGTTCACAGGTGCTTTCCAACTTCCTTGATAAAAAAAGGAGGACCTAGTTCATTGATTTGGTATAAGATTCCCTCTGCAATATTTGGCTTGCTGCTTCGAAAAGCCATATGGTGTTTGATAAAATTCCAATACCAAAATTTATGCTCAAGAGTTCACTGGTTGAAGACTTATTTGAGCATAGATTGTGGATGGATATGAAGTTTATTGGCTTTGATTCAAATGGGTTGTATGAAATTGAGGTTAATTTTGCATTGCAGACAAGGCGTTTGATGAAATGCCACTATGAAAGTTTTAGCTCTAAAGAAGGTTGTCATATTAGTTTGATGGCAAAGTAGTAATTATCAATTTAATGGCAAGGTTGTAATATTAATATTGCAATGGTTATTTAGTCATTAAAAGGAAATAATTAAAAGGAAAATAATGGCAATCATGTAAATAACCAAACATTTTTTGCTGACTTTTTTGGATAAGGATGTTAAGTTTAATGCGCTAATAAAGTCCGGAATGTAAACTGTAATTTTTCAAACTATAACAGGTAATTGTAATATAGATCAAACTACCGGATGTTATGGGTAATTTTCTCTTAATGAATAAACATAAATCCTCACATTGAACTAGTGCAATGGGAATTGACACACTACTCAAGAGAAGATGAGGAGGCCCTCACCACAATCAACAAGGCTGACTTGCACTTACCAAAAACAATCACAACTAAATACTCAAAGATATGATGATCAAGTTCGCAACTGACCTTTGTTGTGGAATTGCAGGTCCAATAAACTCTACATGAACTTGCACACCAGGGAACAGAGCAAGCAACTCTCCAAAGGCAGCAAGTTGTAGAAGCTCCTTTTCAGGCCCTATTGAGATTCAATTAAAAAAAACTCAAATCCAGAAAACAGCAAATATAATACTGTAGAGTGTAGAGGTCATTGTGTTCAGAGAAGTGGCTGATATTAAAAAAGAAAAGCCAAAGAAGTAAATATCCCCATCCCATCTTTATAACTCATATTAGAAGACAAGCAGAAGAGAAATTTAGCAAATTCAATAGCCACACACCTTAATGTCAATACCTAGTTATTTACAAAAAAAGAAGGGTGTCTTGACATGGAAAACCATACTTTGTCTGATGCATATGACTGAATACAATTTCCAAGTTCCAGATGAAAGAAAGCAATGACGATAATGATCATTAAAGAATTGGATCCTGTATCAACGTCCAATTATGGGAAAAGAAGAGGTTTTCATCACAACAATTATTTATTTAGGGTACCTCATTTCATTTTTTTTCTTTGAAAACCATGAGCGAATATATAATATTGTCAACCACCACCACCACCTCCCCCTCCCCTCTCTATGGGGCGGGAGTTGGAAACTCAATTGGCCCAAATATATTAAGAGCTTCATGATGTAAAATGAAACAACATACTACCAAACATTGCAGTTCATTCTTAAAAGTATTATATTGTCCCTGATGAATCCTTCATTTATTCTTTTGGCTGGGGGAGGATCCAGAAAACACATGGTGAAGATCAAACTACTCCTTGATGAGAAACAATACACCTCATTAACAAGAAAGCATATATTCACGTCTCTATAGCTCATGGACATGTAAGGAACATCAACCTTAATAAACTTGGTTCCTAGGGCCAAAAGGTCCAACTTTTCAACTTAATCTTATGAATGTCGTGGGTCAAAGTCAAAATCCAGTTAGTTGATATAACAGATGAATTATAACATCATTGTAGTTCAAAAACAGGACAGGTATCGGGTTAATTCAATAGAAGTTGCACATAAAGTTAGTAAAAATCATGTGATGTTGTATGTTGCATAAAGAAAAGCAAGAGAAAAAATCACAACAGGATAACATTTCAGAAAAATCATCAAGCTTCTATACCACAATACTTACCAAGATAGTGTATGCACAGTTTACGAGTTTCAACAGTCGAGCTCCATGCACAAGCAATATGAGCAGCATGGTAAATTGTAAGTGGCTGAAATATAGAAATAAAGATCAATTACCTCATCTGTGTGTCTATAATGGAATGCAGGCACTAAAAGTAACTTGAGGTCATTTCTTTTATACATTTACTTTATTTGTTGAAATTGTGTTTTAAACTTTATACTCATAGATCCCAAGGGGATGCTTACAATTTAGTTTCCTTAACAAACGCGCTTTCACATGAAATCAACAACAGCAGATGCAAATTTTGGTCAGAAACAGCAAACAGAACTTCAACCCGCAGATCTTGAGCTTTAAAATAACAGAGAAAATTTCTTTAGGACATATAGAGAATTTAGAAAAATCCACTCTGGAAACCTAAGCATTCAAATGCAGACAACTCTAAACCTAAGTGCTTGATTGCAGCATTAAGTCTTAATCATCTTAAGAGCAAAGATATCATAGAATTAGCATCAATTGAGGAACAGCTTTACAAATCCCCTATCTCAACTAGTTACTAACACCACACATTTCATACCCAGTGAAGAAGTAAAGCAACGGGTGAATGAAGAGGAATGCACCTCCACTCATAGTAATCAAACCAACTGCTTAAACACTCTGATATTGGAGATATGGGCCCTGCATAATCATATGAAGAATTATACAGCCATCAAACTACAACCAAAATATATAAAAAAAAAACAAAGAAAGAAAGAAAGAAGGTAGAAACAAAATACAATACCATGGCACGGGCATAGGTCACCTAAGAGATTCCAACCACCATCCTTCGACCTATCAATGATATAAAATACATAACAAAGTTTAAAATGAACTCAAATAAATCCTGAGTAGTTGGTCAATTATGATAGCTGCCTGTAGTGATTCACGTGCTTATCAAATATCTTGGCTTTAACATGTTGCACAAACAAGCACTGAAAATTGCTAGAACTGTCCAAACAGAGGCTTTCCTTTGTGACATGTACAATAATTCAACAAAAGAGCAAGTCTAAAATACACAATGAGCACATCTAAGATACACAGTTTTCCTAGCTAGAACAAAAACTGAGAAATCTTTTTAATCTATCCACATAGATGGAGCCCATTGGGATACATTTTGGCCTTTATTGTTTGTGTATAAAGTACTTTTTCAGAATCGTCAATCGTTTCAGATTTCAACCTGACATTTACTATTCAAGGCTGATTCTAAATTCTGGAATAGATACAAAACTACATCTCTTAGGGTTGCTTTCCCAAGAACTTGTTTTTCTTAACTGACACGATGTTAAATGCTTTCAGCTGGTGTTAAAATCATGCTTTCAGTTTGCTTAGCTAGCTTCATGTTATCCTTCAGTTATTAAACATTTTCTGTCGTGGAATTTCGTTAGGCAAGAACCATTCACATTTATAAGCACTGCTGAGGAGTAACAGTAACCTCAAAGAATCAAAGGAAGCTAGTGATGATGTTGCCTCCTCAGAGTCAAAGCAGCAGCATTCATGCATCCACATTCCAAGTTGATGGATGCCTCTTTTGCTCAGGAATGAACACCTACTCCCTGGTTTTTCACACACCTGTCAAGAAAGCATAGTGTTTTGGTAAGTTAGCACATTTCAAAAACTTATTTTGTAAAATAACACAAACGCTTCAATATTTAGGAGAAAGCATAGTGTTTTGGTAAGTCATCTGCAACTCCTGAAAATAAACTTATTTTTTAATTATTTTTTTAATTGTTATATTTTATATCTTTTTTTCTGTGTAAGAAAAGAAAAGCACTTACAAACAAAAATAATAACAAGCGCAGTGCCTACCTGAGAAGTGGCTGTAGCTTCTTGAGAAAAAGTAAAAGGGTAATCATTTAAGACATCTACACGCTTCATTTGTTGCTCTAATCTTTCACACTCTTCTTTATGCTCATTCCAGTGCGACATCTATGGCAAAAATATAAAATATATCCTTCAAATTACTCCAGGTAAAATTAAAAAGATAAATTTGAGGTTACCTGATGAGAAACCGAGCAATAAGCAACTGCGCCACAGCGGCCGCAGCGTCTGCGAGCTGAGCCCATACACCGAGTTCCACGCCCCTTTCCGGCGCACTCCATCACCGATTCCTCTCAGCTAAGCCAGTCGCTGAATCAATTGATGATCTGATGGAAATTAAAAACTACCTATGGCCCAGTAATCTCAGTCCGGTTTTCTCTTACAGCCCATTGAGCTAGGACACTACTAGGGACAGTGTTATCACATGGAAGGGAAAGTTATAGCATGGTTTCAAGAGATGGAGGAGGCAGACATAATTACAAGTTGGAAGTTTCTCTAAAGCTTTACAAATCAGAGTAGGATTATCATCTAATCCTACGAAGGCCCTTATTAGCCTTAAACAATCAACAATAGCGGAGCAGTACAAAACTCAATTTGAGATTATTTCAAACCAGGTGCGTGAGCTTTTAAAAAGTCATAGACTTATTAGTTGTTTCTTGGGTTGGCTTAAAGGAAAAATTTAGGATTAGGTTCGGGATGCTTGATCCCACAAGTTTAAAGGTGGCTTGTGCAACTTTGAGGTGGTGTCGCTAGTTTGTTAGGTTTATTTTTAAAAAAAATATTAATTTAAGTTTTATAAATTTTATGGTGAAGATTTATATATAAGATTAGTATATATCTATAAAAATAAAAATAAAAAAAAGTTTTTAAATGCAATTGGTGGTCCAGATCTGTTGGAGGTGTGAACAAACAAGCTCTTTTAATTCAAGCAAAAAATACCTTGTCAGTCCATAAATTAACATGAGCCCCATTAGAAGAGAAGAGGGAGAAGGGTCCTTGTTTTAAATGTAACGGTAAGTGGAACTCGGGCCAAAAATATGGAGGCCTAAAATTAGTTCTCATTGAAGAAATTGAAGAAGCTCAAGAGTCCAATGGGCCTCCAGAAATTTTAGATTTAATTGATTTTCAAGGGATCACAGAGAAGAATGCGGAAATTGAGATATCTTTACATGCAATGATTGGAAATTTCGTTGTCAAGTTTTTGTTACAATCTCGTTGGTAATTAAAGGAGTTGGGCCTAATATTATGGGATTTCGCAGCACTTACTATAGAGTTCAATTTAAAGGGGTCAAAGGATATGTTAAGTGGGCTGAAGATTCAAGAGCTAGAGATTGATTATGGGCCAGTCTTTCTAAAAGAGCTAAGAAGAGCATAGGGCCTTGGTCTTACATATCTGGAGTTTGGAGGTAAAGCCTAAACCCACTAATTTAAAAATATAATCACTATTTATTGAGTTTGAAAGAGTTTTTCATGAGCTTAGAAAGATGCTAGAAGTCATGATCATTTTATAATACTTAAACAAAAAATAAAATGAACCTTTAGAAAGAACATTGCCAGCCAAACAAGGTCTTAAACTTTGATTCAATTTTGACCCGATCGGGTTGGCCTAACTGAGTTAACCCAACCAAGCTGACTTGACTAGATTGACCCAAAATATTTGGTTTTTTTGGTTTGAATAGAAACCAAACCAAATACATTGATTTAACCCAAAAACTAAACCAAGACTAAAACTTAAAAAGAATCAAACTTGAAAAAAAAAAACACAAAAATCTTTGACCAAAAACTGATCAATCACGGAACATCCATGGTAAACCCAAAAACATGCATCACAAATTAGACCGCATACAATCAAAACAAAGACATAAACATGTTGGAAATCATACAAGGATCCCTAATCTAGCATCCATTTACTTCGATTATCAAAGAATCAACACGATTTTGTCAAAATGAATTTCTGTTCAAAACCGAAACCTTAGGATTAAAACCCCTAGAAACTTGTTATTGATGCAAATAAACCCTAGATTATTTATTAGCCAAGTTGCTCTAATGGTTTAGTGCAAAGAATTGAACCAAAATTGGTCCAAGTCATAGAGATAAGACAATATTCTTTCCAAGAACACTACCTTAGAACCTAGAAAAATACTCAGATATACCCAGCACTGTCAAACCCCACAAATGGCCTTATAGGCCTCTAAACACACTGCTTATGGTTCTCACAAACCACATTATCAATACCAAGTATAGTTGAATAAAAAAACTAACAAACAATATCAAACCATCAAAATTATGCAAGGTGTTCCATTTTAAAAAAACTTTCAAGTCCGAGCAGCCTATATATTCAAGTAATTTGGATTCAAAATTGCTTTTCTAAACATATATTGGTCATGAACATGCTCTGTAAACCCAGGATTAACAATATTTCTTCACAATGCATTAATCAAACTATCAAAAACTAAAAAACCAATTGTTTTATAAAAACAACTTAACTAGAAAGCTTTTATTACATTGAAAATATCAAACACATCCAAAAAATGATTTAGAAAACAACATCAAACCACAAAATAAAAAATCACAACAACAAAAAGGCAAACACAACCCTATTTTTCAAGCATTCCAAACTTCATCTCCATGTTTGTAAACATAAATACAGACCAAATAACCAAAAAAAGAAAAACTTAAGCAGGCATCATGGACTCCCTAATGGATTAGAAAATATACCTTCAAGCCTTTAGAGCAGCTACTACCCTTTTTGCTTTCACAAGGTTGCTGCTCTTTCAAAGCTTAAAAAATCCTTGTGCTAAGCTCGTGAACCTTCACACTTAGCTTTTTTTTATCATGATTTTTTCTTCTCCTCCCCTTCCCCTCCTTTTCCTTTCTTTTTTTCCCTTTCCTCTGCCTTGATTTTCAAGGGGTAACAATAGGGTTTTAAGCTAGGATTTAATAAAAGATTGATCCTCCTTCATCAAAGCATGCCCTCTAATTATAATAAGAGATTTTTTAGGTATGTTTTACAACTGTGAGCTTTGTACTTATACTAGTTTTACATTGGTGATTTTGCAACAAACTTGGTTTTCAGAGATTTTGGTGGTTTTTTTCAAACTTGGAGACTAAGAAGCTTATTTTTTGCCTTTACATCTTGAGAAAAATGTGGCCAGCCTTTGATAAGAACCCACTGAGAAGGCTTGAAGAGTGAACAATGAAAAAGATTAGTGGTTTTGCGAAATGAGTATCTCAATCAAGGCTGATTGGGTTAACCAATTTCGAGGCTTTGTCAGAGCAACTCCGATGTAAACATCATTGCAGACCACCTGAACTTGGTATAGGATAACCATACCTTTTGATATCCATTCTTGTTCATTTTGGAGGTATGTAGCTCCACAATCATTCGTTTAAATGTGCTAACTCGATTAGCCGAGAATCTGAAAATACAATGATGTCTAATTGGGGACAAGATGTTGTTAAGTTCATTGAAGAAAATGATATGTAAACCTTTGATGAGAGTAATTGATCTTTGTAGAGGGGGTGTTTCTCAGTTTAATGATGGTGGTTATAAATCAAGAAGTAGTTGGAGACACCATATTTATTCGCCTGAAAATGCCTACTCGATCAACCAAAATTACTAAAGAAGAAGCTAAATGATGGTCGAACAACGCATCGTTTACGTTAAACCCAAGAAATTAGGGTTTTTCATTTAGGATTTTATAAAATTTAATTTAGTCTTTATTCTTCTAATTGCTTTTAATTGCAACTGTAATTTCCTCATAAACTCTTAATTTCACGCAATTTCACTCATTCCAAACTCAATTGTTAACCTTAAAATTCACTGCCTATTTCATTTTAGTCCTTGGTTATAAAATTGTGCATTTTGACCCTCAATTGATCAACAAACTTCCAATTTCTTTAATTTAGCCTCTGATATAATAAATTTCAACCCCTGCTTTCATGCACCCTTTTCAGTTTGGTCCTTCATTTTGGATTTCTTCAATTAAGTCCCTTATTTTTCATCAAACTTCAATATTTATGCAATGAAGCCCTTGATTTGACCAAATTAACTCTTTAAAATTGTAATTCGACCCACAGACTTTAATTTCTTCCGATTAAAGCCTAAATTAACTTAAAAAATTAATTTTTCTTGCAATTAAATCCTTAATAAAATTAATCAAGCCTTCCAAAATTCTCATTGAGTCCTTATCTATGCAAATTTATATTTCTTTACACCAAATAAAAATATTTTCACCAATGAGCTCCTTTGTCAATCAGAATTTAGTTGTTAATTTTGTCAATCTCATATATTTTGGTCTCCTAACTTTTTCACTTGTTATTTTGGTCATTTACCACCAACTTGGACAATCTTTTAGGCTTTCTTCTTGTATATCCTCTTGTATTTTGGATTTTCTTTTCCTATTTTTTTCTTTTTTCTTTTCTTAATTTTTATGGGGTTAAAAGTGAGTAACAACACATGTCCCTTCTTTGTAATGTTTACGAAGCAACATCTCATCAAGGTTTTGCATTGTGAGCTTGTAATGAAAAAATATATGTCGGTCTTGTTGGGTAATCTACCCATCTTGGAATTCCAAAGAATTTACTCTTTTTTAAAAAAAATTGGTTTATTTTCACGGGTGACTTATCCTTTTTCAAATTTCAAAAGAATTTCAACAAGCCTCTATGCTTTCTTGAAATTGGTCTATTTTCACGGGCGACCTGACCATTTTGAAATTCAAGAGTTTGCCTATTTTTATAGGTGACCTACCCTTTTTAAATTCCAAATACAAGGATCGACATCAGATCCTTCCAAAACTTTTCTAAAACAAAATTCAAAACAAAATACCCTTCAAATGTAGACTCTTAAAACGAGTTCTTTATTTTATCACCTTAGATATCCACACTCTATGGATGGGATGTCTTTGTCATTCATTGGCTTTCGTTCACCCATGTAGATTTCACTGCCTTTCCTCTTAATTGGTGAAACTCCAACACTATTTCAAAGTTGCGGTTAAACCATATGTAATGCATGCCTTTCGAAATAAGGTCCTCTTTATTCTTTATAATTTTGTTTTTATTACCGAGGGTTGTAATTTCTGAGGTGGTCTCTTTACTGGCTTACCCTTCCAGTTTACTCGAGAAAGTGGATGCGAGTTACTTTCAAATCTTGAGTGTTGAGTTAACTTTGTAGCCTTCTTCTTTATGAGTATTTTGCCCGTGGTAAATGCTATCACATTTGTCTTAAATAGGAATGAGTTAAAACTCCTTTTCTTATGACAATGTTGTTTTTCGTGCGCGTTTTCAAAAACTCGTGACACATGCTTTGATTTTTCTTTTAGGGTGCTTTCCCCGACAAAAATTTCACAAGATTTACTTTGTCTTTTCGAAAACCTGAGATTTTTCAATGTCGTGTCAAATAACAATGTTCATCTAACTCTCATGATTTGTATTAGTCTTTGAAGAAAGGTATTTCATCATGGTGATTTGGTTTAAAAAATGACCTATTTTTTTATTAGGTTAAAAAAAAGGATCAAATACTTGTTTAAAGTCTTGTGTTTGGATTTTCTCAACATGAACAAATACGAATAGTTATTCACTGTATCATGACTCTAATAAATGGTTCCTTACATTTTGAGAGCACTATTTATCAGTGTAAACCCGTTTGTTTGATTGGAATGGACTTTTCAAGGCACGCAATGAAGGTTGAGTTCCATGGCTACCAAAGAAAAGGAGTTCACAAGTTCAAATGGTGTTTGAGGGCTTTTATGGGCATGTGATCACTTTCACTCCTTTATGCCTTTTCATTCTCTTTTTCTATTCTGCCAACATATGCTATGCTATCAAAATTTTCGCTTTTAAAAGTTAAGATAAGGGGTCTTTCTAGGTTTTTCTTTTCACTTTAAACCTTTGATCGAACACCTAATCAACTTTTCTTTATTGAAATCTTTTTATCTCTCATATCAAGATACCAATGATCTTTCCTATTCCATTTACAAGCTTCTTAATGATTTTCCTTTTCTTTGTTCATCGAAGCTGCATGAGAAACTTTTGTTTTTTTTCTTAGATATTCATGTGTCTATTCAAGATTCATCATTTAGCAAAGACCCCCTTCTTTTTAGGCTCGTTGAGCTTTCCTATTCTACGACCTTAATCAAGATCTTATGGATTCCGTTCATAAGTATTCTATCTTTTTAGGTTTTCTGACCACTTTCTCATCGTTAGTGGACATTCTCAAATACCTTCATTCTCATTATTTTATAAATACTTGCCCCATAGTATAAGGTATGATCGTAGTCAGGGTTATCTTATAAAGGAAAATAACTCAACTTCAGCTCAAATTAGGACTGCAAGGGACATATTCATCTCTAGAGGATATCAAAAATGGTCTTTCCTTATTTCAAGAAAGATTGCTCAGGACTGATATATTTTGACCTCATTACCATAGTAATTTGCACAATTGTTTTGCAAGTTCATAACTCATGAAAACTTCATCGTCATTATTCATGTAGCTTTTGCACAACAAACTTTGATGGTTGGGCCATCCATTTGGGTTTCTAGGTATTTAGCCATCTCTTAGGAAGTTGTTAGGTGAATCATTGCTCTTGACAAATCATTGATTTTTCTTAAAATCATTAACCAAAGTCAAATCTTGAAATCCTTTGTTTGAGAGAAAATGATTTTTGAAAAAGTTTTTTTTTGTTGAGCCTTTTGAAATCATTTGCAAAATACATAAGATGTAACGAGAATGAATAGCCAAACTTTATTGATTTAAATAAGATGAGTACACTACGCATAGTATTTCTTTACAGAGTTAGAGTTCACAAGCTTAGGCAAGTCGTCTCCATCCATTCTTGTCAATAACAGAGTTCTCCTAGAGAATGTTTTCTTCACTACATGTGGGCCTTCATAGTTGGGTGCCCACTTACTCTGATCTTCGCCGGGTAGAGGTAAGATTTTTCTCAACACTAGATCTCCTTCTCAAAATACCCTGGGTTTAACTTTCTTGTCATATGCTTTAGCCATTCTTCGTTGATACAACTGATGATGGCAGATTGCAACTAAGCTCTTTTCATTTATCAGATTTAACTACTCGCATCTCATATTGACCTAATTAGCTTCCTCAAGTTTTGATTCCATCAGTACCTTTAGAGATGAGATTTCTGCTTTTAACGGCATTACTGCTTCCATCCCGTGAACATAAAAATAAGGTGTAGCTCATGTAGATGTCCTTATTATGGTGCAATATGCATGTATAGGAAAAGGGAGCATTTCATACAGGTCCTTGTATATGATTATCATCTTCTGTATAATCTTTTTTATATTTTTGTTGACAATTTCAATAGCACCGTTCATCTTTGGCTTGTATGGAGATGAATTTGAGTGCTTGATTTTCTATTTTGTGCAAATTTCTACTATCATTCTTCCATTGAAGTTCTGAGCATTAGTAGCCATAATTTTTTCAGGTGCTCTATATCGATAGATTAAATCTCATTCAATGAATCTTTTTACTACCTTCTAGGTGATATGAGCATATGAACTAGCTTCCACCTATTTTGTGAATTAGTCGATGTAAACCGATGTCCATTATTGGCTTTTGGATTGACAAACCTAATTACATCAATTCCCCATATTACAAATGGCCAAAGAGATGTCAAATTGAATAGAGGAGTTGAAGGAGCATTTATCTTATCACTGTACACCAGCCATTTATGGTATTTTCTGAAATATTTTATGCAATCCCTTTCCATGTTCATCCAGAAATACACCGACCTATGTATTTAGCCGTCATATGTCTACTAGCATGAGTTGCAAAAATCCCTTTGTGAACTTCTTGGAGCACTTTTTTTTTACTTATGTCCCATCCAAACATCTCAAGAACATTCCATCAGATGACCTCTTATATAACACTTCTGCATCGAGGTAATAATCCATGGCTAACCTTCACATGATTTTCATATCTGTATTAGATACCCCTAGGGGATACTTTCGATGATGCATAAAATATTTGATATCATAATACCACAGATTCCCATCCACTTCTCCTCTGACTGTGCAGCAGTGAGCTAGAGAATTGTTTTACTTCAATACTTATGGGTTGCCCTATGTTCCCACAATCAACTTTATCCATGAAAGCTAAATTGGCCAAGACATCAACAAATTGATTTTTGTATCTTCCTATATGAGAGAATTTTATCTCATCAAATTCTTTTGCTAGTTTGAATAGATATTCTTGATATGGCCCCAGTTTCTCATATTTTATCTATCATTCTCCTTTCACTTAGTAGATTATCATCATTGAGTCTCTTCTTTATCTTCAATTATAATACAGCTTTTAATCCTATGATGCAAGCTTTATACTCAATTGTATTATTGGTGCACTCAAACTACAACTTGATCAAAACAAGGTATTGTTTTCCTTTAGGAGAGTTATCACTGATCTTGCCTCATTGCCATATATTTTTATTGCTCCGTCAAAATACATTGTTCATTAGTCTAGTTCTTCTTCTTTTTCTACTACCAACACATCTTCATTTGAGAAATAAAAACTCAAAGGCTCATAATCTAAAATTGCATTGTCTGCCAAATAATCAGCGATAACACTTCATTTCATGGTTTTTCTTGTCATGTACACTATGTTATACTCAGCTAACAGAATCTGGAATCTTGCTATTCTACTTGGTAAATAAGGTTTTTCAAAGATATATCTAAAATAATTTAGTTTTGAAATCAGCCATGTAGTATAATATAACATGTATTATTGAAGTCATTTTGCAGCCCATAAAAGTATACAACAACGCTTTTGCAGCCCATAAAAGTTGTCGAAGCCATGTAGTGTAATATACCATTGTATATATGCACCGCAATCTGTGAACTTCTTACTCAGATAATAAATTGCTCTCTTTTCTACCACACTTATCGTATTACTCGAATACACATCCTATTGCTTTTTTAGTTGTTGTCAGATGTGGAATCAATGATTTGCCAAGCACGGGAGGCGCTGACAAAGGTGGATTTTGCAAATACTACTTGATTTTATCAAAAGTTTCTTGGCATTCCTCATTTCATTCCCTAAGATTTTTCTTTTGAAGGAGTTGAAAGATTGACTCACAAGTTAATGTCATCTGAGATATAAACCGAGTAATGTAATTTAAATGACCCAAGAAACCTTTTTATTTTTTTATTTTTAAGAGCTAGCATGACTTGAATTGCTTTTACTTTATCAGAGTCAATTTCAATACCTTGGCTACTCTTCATAAATCCTAGAAGCTTTTCAGATTTTACCCTGAATGAGCATTTTATAGCGTTGAACTTCAACCGATACCTTCTCAACCTTTCAAACAGTTTTCTCAGATTTCAACAATACTTTTCTTTATCTTTGGATTTAGAAATCATGTCACTAACATATACTTCAATTTGTTTATGCATCATGTCATGGAATAGAGTTACCATTGCTCTTTGATAAATGACTCTAATGTTTTTCAATTCGAATGGTGTTACCTTATAGCAAAAGGTTCTCCACGGAGTAACGAAGGTTGTCTTTTTTATCTTTATTGGCCATTTTAATCTGGTTGTACCAAAAAAACCATTTATAAAGGAGTAAGTTGAGCTTCACAGTGCATTATCAATCAGAACATCGATGTGTTGCAAATGAAAGTGTCATCTTTTAGGCTTGCTTTATTTAAAACTGTGTACTTTACACATACTCTGATTTTGTCACCTTTCTTGAAAACTACTACTATGTTAGATACCTATTATGGGTACCTAATCACCTCCAGGAAACCAGTATCTCATCATCATACCTGGATGAGTTCTTTGTAGTTTTTACTTCACAAGTATACTTTTTTTTTATTTTAATGGCACCTTATATACTACAATATTAGTATCTAAACCTTGCATATCTACGTAGACCAAGCAAACACATCAATATACTCATGCAGCAGTAAGATCAAGTTTTCCTTTTTACTAACAGTGATTAGATTCTCTATTTTCAATGACCTTATTAATAAAAAAGAAGAAGCTGAACTATAATGAAAACCATATGTTGACATCTTGATCCAAGATGACCAATTTGGTATGAAAGAAAAGAAAACACGAAAAGCACAAAAAACATACAATAAAGACATTGCCATTTACTTTATAAAGACTATAGGAGCCTCTTGGGTCACCTAATTTTGGAACCTTTCACCACTTGCCAGATTTTGCAAAAAAGTCTTTGCAAACGTTTCTTCCATGGTATGGATACTTAGTTGCGATAACAACTCTTATTTTTCTACAACCTTTATTTTCTTATTGCAACTCTTGACCTTATTGTCATCTTGTTTCAATGTGTTGATGCCCATAACAACCAAGACTTGGGTAGGGACATCCGTCACATCTTCAAAGTGTATTATATAAGCAGCTTTGAGGAATGATACCTGGATCGGGGGGATGTAAATCTCTTCCTCTTCTAGTTTCTTTCTTTCTAGTTGACCAACCTTTTTTCTCATTTAATATCAGCATCTTATTTTTATAGTCTTTCTTTACATGCTTAAAGTCGAGCTCAAATCTCTAATTTGTAGTCTTCAACCTTATCGAACTTATCCTTTCAGGATTTCCAAAGATAGGATCATACTGGAAATGAAGTCTATGCTTTAGGAAATATTTGGTCATCATTCTTGCGGCTTTAGAAGTTACTGGTTTTCTCAATACTGTGTTTTTTCACACCCATTCTGCATTAACAATTTTAAAAGCATGAAGATTTCCATTTTTATTCCTTTCAGCATCTATATAGGGAACTACCACATTCTGCACCACTGTCAAGGTCTCTTCAGCCTTAACTGTCACCAATGTTTCATTCTTAATATAGTTCAAATACTAATGCAAGGATGATACCACTACGTCAGCGGTATGTATCCACAGACTTTCTAATAACATGTTGTATGACAGGTGGATGTCCATTATTTGCAAGGTTACTAAAATCACTTGTAGGCTAATGAACAACTCTATTTCAATGGTTCCCGCCATTTTCCTTGAGGAACCATCATAAGCCCAAGTTGTCATGATGTTTGGCAGCATATGCGTTTAATCAACTAGTCTTTCATCCAGCAAATGCTTTGTGAATACATTTAAAGTTGAATTGTTGTCCACCAATACTTTGCCAATGGTGCAATCATTGCACCTTACAATGATGTATAGAGGTTTATTATGACCTGTTCCTCTAGCATCAAGCTCGTCTTTAGTGAGACAAATGTAATTTGTCACATGAACTCTTCCAATTAGATGGTTTATAGTTCTTTTGGGCCATATCTTGGGGAACATATACCTCGTTCAACACTCTTTGCAGTGCATTGCGATAGGGCTAGGAACTCAGGATAAAAGACAACAGGGATATCCTTTTAGAGGTTTTCTTCAGCTGCTCTACAACACTATACTCATTGTGTTTCATCAGTTTTAGGAATTCACTAGCTTCTTCCTCACACACAGGTTTATTTATTTCCATATCTTTAATGGCATCTACAACCTCTTTGCTTTTAGCTTTTCATTGCCTTTTTAGTTTTTTAGGTGTAAAACACCTGTCACTTCAAGTTAATCCATCAATATCATTTTGAAACACAAGAGCATGAACCTTAATATTGAGAGAATTTCTATAATTATGAGGCAATGCATTATAGTTCTCATTATAGATAACAACATGCCTTATTAGGACGAACTTTGGTGGACCGCTCTTGGTATATTGAAATCTACACATCTCTGTTTTTTTCCCTTGAAAACTTATCATGCCTACGACATCATCCTTTTATTTATTCTCTATTTGTAACAAACCAAAAGTCATCATTTGTATCACCTTCCGGTGAAACTCTTTATATTCATCAATGTTATGTCTCATTGCTTTATGGAACCTACAAAAACTGTTACTCTTTCTTGAACCTGATTCATTTTTAGTTGGGAAACATCCGACTTGCTGTTGCGATATCGCGGTCGCACAAATTAATTACCCTAGCTTCAAACACAACACACAAGATAGTATAGAGCAAGCAAGGGGTCGATCCCACGAGAAAGATTCAAGTCGATTTTTTATGCTAGATGATATGCAATTTGGGGGTCTGCGGACGTTATCTAGGCTAAAGCAAAAGAAAATAGAAAACTATCAAACTAAATTTAATAAAATCAGAAAATTATCAAGAGAACAAACCTTGGTCACAAGCACACATCCACCTACGAAATCGGAACTGATCATGGAAACGAAACATCAATTTATATTCGAATATTTATCTCTTCTTAACATTGGTTAGTTAACGGATCCATTTGTATAACTAGCCCTAACCATCAAACAACCACGGTGTCCACACTAGTAATTTAATTCAATGGCAGCCTTAAGAACTAGATAAGTTGATTAATCAAGAAAACATAACTGTCATGAGTCTATGTTTGATTTGATTGAATGTTCTCCCTAAGATTAATAACGTAGATCCACCACAATTATTAAACTCGGTTGCTTCACAAGTTCATATACCACAACTCCGGTTTTGATATCAAACTTAACAATAGATTGTCTACAATAATAACTTAGAGTCCGCTCTAGCAATTAAAATAAACAATCATAGGAAAAATAAGCATAGGAGAACAAACATATTCATCATATAAACTGAAAAGAAAAGGTAAAATAAATCTCACGAGTTCTTGAAATCCGAAGGTTTCCGTGTCCTTGCAACCAAGAAAAAGTGTTTTAGCCTTGCATGTTTGTTGAACAACTAATCAAAAAGAAGGAAGAATGCATAATTTTAGGGTTTCTTAGAGGAAGGGGGCGTTTTTCTCTTCTTGGCTGGCTGCCCCCCTTCTCTTCTCTCATTCTTTTTATATCCTAGGAAACCCTAGGTCTCTATTTTACAAAATAGTCCTCCATTAAGTAGACTGTTTACATTTAAGTACTTCAATAACTATTTTCCTAAAAAAGGAGAAATAACCTTGCATGAAATCTTCAAGCTTTGACTTAGAGGAGCTAAATTGCAGAAATAAAAACTTGGATATCGGTTTAGATGCTTCGGAACGTAATTTGGACTCGTTTCTTCACGAAACCTGTTTGCTGGCAGAATTCAGATGTCATCTTTGAAACATCATATCACCCTCATATGACATCGGTTTTGGCTGAAATTTTTAGAGTTTATAGAACTTTGAGTCATGAATCCAAAACAATTTAGTTTGCATCAATTGGACTTCTGTAGCTCCAGATATTCAAGTTGGAATGGCCGAAGGTCAACACTGGCAGATTGCGATATTTGACTTTGAAGGCTGCGATTTCCATGCTCTTCCTTATTTTATTTTCTTGCCTTAGATTTCCAGAAAGGTATGGATGTTAGCTTTTTAATGCCACTGGAATCACTTCATTTCAACCTCTAGAGCTCACGCTCTGCACAAAACATCGACTGAAGGTCAAATCTGTCAATTATCTCCAATTTACTCCTTTTTGCATCTTTCATCCAAAAGTGCCTTCAAAATATAAAACAAAAAATATCAAGGCATTTTATATATAAAACATAGGCAAAACACTAGTTAAATGTGGGTGAAACTATCGAATAATATGGTTGCATCAAATACCCCCACACTTAGCTCTTGCTCATCCTCGAGAAAGGATAGGTAAAATCAAATTGAAGTTAAATTAAATCAAATCACTATGACTAATCTTCTAATCTCCCATCAATATTCAAGAATATATGCATTATAAACAAGAACACAATTAAGAAGGATAAAGAGTATAAATTTTCATGAATTTATTTACATGCAAACTTCAAAATTCAATTAATCGTCGAGATTTAAATGAAATCTATGTCATGCCAAAGTGATAGGTCCTCTCATTGATATACACTCCAACACTCACGTGTTTAGGGCTTATGTGTTTAAATCTCTCAAATTCAATCAATGAATATGTTCTACCATAAGCTTGCTCTTCAATCTCATCTCCATTAATAACATATTACAAACAATGCATGAATCAAAAAGGTCTTATTTTCTGGTTGTAATGGGGCTAAGGTAAAGGTGAGGTAAAAGAGAGTAAAAGAAAAGGTTCAAACCAAAGAAAGTAGAGCATTCTGAAAAATGATATTTCAAACAAGATATTCCATCAAAGCACATAAATTTTCCATCTTTAATCACCAATGCTTAACTTCTTTTGATTTCAAGCTTTTTCAATATAAAATCTTAAAAACATAAAGGAACACTTTTTTCTTTTTTTTTCTTTCCTTTTTTTTTTTACCTTTGGCAACTTTGCCCATCTTTTCATCAAACATCACTTCTTCTTTCTTTTCACATAATTTCCAACCATAATTCCATGAGATATCATAAGTATATGCTCTACTAATCCTTGGCCAGGGGAAAAGGAAAATATATAAAAAGTTAAGGCTTATACATGGATAAAGCAAAGAAAAGATAAACAAGCTCAAAAGGGGATCACCAAGGATAATATGCTTTAGGTTGGCTTTTTGGCTCAAGTGGTTAAAATTCCTAATGCCTTTATCATCTTCATGTATATATGTAATATGAATGTAATCTCAACAAGATATGAAGCAAGTTCTAAAGATACATATCATTGAAAGAAGGCACAATAAAAGAATATAATGTTGAAGGCTCAAAAGCTTGCATTGGTATAACACTATAAAGTCAACATAGCATATTCTCAAAGTCAATCCCTAAACCAATTAAACCTTAAAATTTGCATGCATACTCCTTCATTTGATTTATATCTTCATCTATCTCAATTAATTCTCATATGTAATACTCACATTCTCATAAACCAATAAGAGTTCAAAAGATCAAACATAGAAATTTGTTTTTTTTTTTTGGAACAACAAAGAAAATCAAAATAAGAAAACCAACATTCTCCCAATACCCCCACACTTAAAACACAACATTGTCCTCAATGTTGAAATAAAAAGAAAAGGAATATAGGAGAATGACAAAAATAAAGTAAAATGCGAAAAATAAAAGATAAGGGAAAAGAAAGCAAATCTGTTTTTTTTTTTGCTGGGTTGCCTCCCAGTAAGTGCTTTTGTTTTATGTCATTGGCTCGACATATTGCAGGCTCATTCTTCATAGATTGGTTTAGCTAACTCCGCAGAAGCGATGAGTTCTGCCATCCAACCTTCATAGAAAGGTTTCAAGCAATGCCCATTAACCTTGAGTACTTTGTTGGTTTCTAAACTTGTAATTTCAATTGTAATCATTCGGTCATGGAGACTCTTAGTCTTTTCTTTGTAAATCCTTGCATTCTCATAAGCATCATTTTGTATTTCTTCCAATGTAATTCCAATCTTTTTAGGCACCAAAAGGATAAGCGCCACCCATTCACTGTCCGTGATAAGGTAAATGACTCTTGTATCATGGGGAACAGTTTGCAAAGCTAATGCTTTGGTTCATGCATGTTTTGGGGAACACATATATGCCTGTCCATCTCTTCTATCTTGGTAAAATCATAGTCATAGCTCAAAGCTACGCTTAGTCCATCCTCACTATCAAAATCACAAACTTGCTGCACACACTTATCAATTTGGTCATAACATGTGATAGAATAAACATTGTTATAAGGATATGTCATTGCATCATGAAAATTGAATTTAATTTTTTCATCTCCTACCTCCATAGACAAGGTATCCTTACCACAATCAATCTTTGTGTTGGCGAGTTTTCAAGAATGGTCTCCCAAACAATATAGGAGTGTTGGTTGATGAATCACAAGAATCATGTTCCATATCAAGAATATAAAAATCACATGGAATAACCAAACTATCAATCTTGACTAGGACATCTTCTATCACACCAAGTGGGTAAACAAAACTACGATCCACAAGTTGTATTACAATGCTAGTTTTATTCAAAGGCTCAAGACTAAGAGAATCATAAACATGTTTGGGCATAACACTAATGGATGCACCTAAATCGCATAAAGCTCTTTTAAAACTAGCATTACCAATAACACATGGGATAGTAAACGCAACTGGGTCTTTTTGTTTCAAAGGCAGATTCTTTTGAACAACGGCAGAGACAACTTCACCCATACTTACCGTTTCATGACCTTTCGGTTTGAAAGCTCTCTTGGTAGTACACAACTCCTTCAAGAATTTTGCATACTTGGGAATTTGCTTGATAGCATCAAGCAAAGGAATGTTGAGTTCCACTTTCTTAAAAACCTCTAATATCTCTTTTTCTTTGTCTTCTTTCTTTGACCTAGAAGAACTCACAGGAAAGGGTGGAATTGTTTTAAAACTAGAATTAATTGAGTGAGGAGTTACCTTTGGAGTGTTGGTCGATGTTTCGGTTTGTAGAGGAGGAGGATGTTCGTTCTTTGTACTCAATTTGGTTTCTATCTCTTCTTCTTCCTCCATCTCAATTTGTTTTGACCTTTTCTCTTCAAGTTCTTTCCCACTTCGTAGCATGATCACACTAACATTCTCTATTGGATTCAATGCTTGGGAGGGCAACTTTCCATTCATTTGTGCTTCCAATTTCCCCACACTTGAAGCTACTTGCCCCATTTGCTTCTCCAAGTTGTGAATACTTGACCTTGTTTCCTATTGAAAAGACATGATATTTTGTTGCAAGGTCACAGTGTTAGAAGCCAAAGTTTTCATCATCTCACGAAGATCATCACTGGATGACGACCCCATAACATTGGAGTTTGTGAATGGAGGGGGTTGTCTTGCTTGATAATTCCTGGGGCCGAAAATCCATGGGGATGGAATTATCAGCCTTGATTGCCTTGTTGAGGCTGGTTCCCATACCGTAGGTTGGGATGATCTCTCCATCTAGGATTGTATGTGTGGAAAAAAGGATCATACTTACGCTGAGGTTGTCCATTGAATGCTCCATCAATTGCATTAGCTTGTTCAATGTAATCTTCTTGCATTGTTGGGCACATATCTCGAAGCATGTCCCCGTAAGGAGCATATGCTACAAACTTTCACCGTTTGTACATTGCCACAAGCCAAAGAACGCACAAGAGAAGTAAGATCATTAACTTTATTCTCAAGGTTAGAAATACTTACCTCATTTACTCGTTTATTTGCGAAGTCTCCACGAGTGCCAAACTGTTTCGAGTTGGTTGCCATGTTTGAGATCAATTGGCGTGCGGCCTCGGGTGTCTTATCTACCAATACCCCTCCACTTGCGATCATCAATGATACTACGGTCGGTAGGCATCAATCCTTCATAGAAATATTGAATGAGCGGTGATCGGGTATTTGATGATGAGGGCATTGAATGCACGGTTGCTCAAATCTTTCCCAATACTCGAAAGTGTCTCTCCATGAGATTGTCGAATCCCACATATTTCTTTCCTTATGTTGGCAACTCGAGATCTTTGGGAAATACTTTTCAAGGAAAATCTTTTTCATGGCATTCCAAGTTCCAATGGAACACTGGGAGAATAGAGAAAAACCATGCCTTTCTTGCCCTTTTAAAGAGAAAGGGAAAGCTTTCAACTTAACATGTTCTTCATCAACTCCATTCGGTTTCATGCCAACGCAAACCATATGGAATTCCTTGAGATGAGTATGAGGATCTTCTCCTGCAAGACCATTGAAAGTTGGTAGCAAATGTATAAAACCAGATTTGAGCTCAAAGTTTACATTATTGTCGATGTTTATGCACAATGGCTGATTTTCCACGTTAGGAGCAAGAAGCTCCTTGAGTGTTTGTTGTCGTGCAACGGCCATGGTGTTAAGGCGAGCTTCCTTTTGTAACCTGCGTAAAGTTTTTTCTATTTCGAGATCCAAATGCACTTGACTTTGATTAGTAGAACGGGTTACTGGCATAAATCATCAAGAAAACTTAAAATAAACCAACCACACAAGAGATCGAAAACAATGCAAATTGTACGAAAATCCTACGGTAGAAAACAAAAACTGCCTAAAACCCTAGAAAACAGCGGAATTTGGCCTCGATATGGTGGGGCTAGTAGTTTACCACTAGTCCTGTTTAGAACGTCGTTTCCCTTCGGAAACAAATGGCCGATACCTAATTCCACCAAAAAATCTGCTTTGAAACGATCACCATTGCCGCGTAATGAACAGATCTGCATGACAAACAAAAATTCTGTTTTTTTTTTCGAAAAAAGAAATAACAATCACAAAAAATAAAAATAATAGCACAAGAATCAACTAAAATTACTTCCCAAGAACGGCGCCAAAATTTATTGCGATGTCGCGGTCGCACAAATTAATTACCCTAACTTCAAACACAACACACAAGATAGTATAGAGCAAGCAAGGGGTCGATCCCACGAGGAAGATTCAAGTCGATTTTTATGCTAGATGATATGCAATTTGGGGGGGGGGTTTGGACGTTATCTAGGCTAAAGCAAAAGAAAACAGAAAACTATCAAACTAAATTTAATAAAATCGAGAAAATTATCAAGAGAACAAACCTTGGTCACAAGCACACATCCACCTACGAAATCGGAAGCGATCATGGAAACGAAACATCAATTTATATTCCGAATATTTATCTCTTCTTACCATTGGTTAGTTAACGGATCCGCCGTATAACTAGCCCTAACCATCAAACAACCACGGTGTCCGCACTAGTAATTTAATTCAATGGCGGCCTTAAGAACTAGATAAGTTGATTAATCAAGAAAACATAAGCTGTCCATGATCTATGTTTGATTTGATTGAATGTTCTCCCTAAGATTAATAATGTAGATCCGCCACAATTATTAAACTCGGTTGCTTCACAAGTTCATATACCACAACTCCGGTTTTGATATCAAACTTAACAATAGATTGTCTACAATAATAACTTAGAGTCCGCTCTAGCAATTAAAATAAACAATCATAGGAAAAATAAGCATAGGAGAACAAACATATTCATCATATAAACTGAAAAGAAAATGTAAAATAAATCTCACGAGTTCTTGAAATCGAAGGTTTCCGTGTCCTTGCAACCAAGAAAAAGTGTTTTGCCTTGCATGTTTGTTGAACAACTAATCAAAAAGAAGGAAGAATGCATAATTTTAGGGTTTCTTAGAGGAAGGGGGCGTTTTTCTCTTCTTGGCTGGCTGCCCCCCTTCTCTTCTCTCATTCTTTTTATATCCTAGGAAATCCTAGGTCTCTATTTTACAAAATAGTCCTCCATTAAGTAGACTGTTTACATTTAAGTACTTCAATAACTATTTTCCTAAAAAAGGAGAAATAGCCTTGCATGAAATCTTCAAGCTTTGACTTAGAGGAGCTAAATTGCTGAAATAAAAACTTGGATATCGGTTTAGATGCTTCGGAACGTAATTTGGACTCGTTTCTTCACGAAACCTGTTTGCTGGCAGAATTCAGATGTCATCTTTGAAATATCATATCGCCCTCATATGACATCGGTTTTGGCTGAAATTTTGAGCGTTTATAGAACTTTGAGTCATGAATCCAAAACAATTGATTTTGCATCAATTGGACTTCTGTAGCTCCAGATATTCAAGTTGGAATGGCCGAAGGTCAATACTGGCAGATTACGAGATTTGACTTTGAAGGCTGCGATTTCCATGCTCTTCCTTATTTTATTTTCTTGACTTAGATGTCCAGAAAGGTATGGATGTTAGCTTTTTAATGCCACTAGAATCACTTCATTTCAACCTCTAGAGCTCACGCTCTGCACAAAACATCGACTGAAGGTCAAATCATCAATTATCTCCAATTTACTCCTTTTTGCATCTTTCATCCAAAAGTACCTTCAAAATATAAAACAAATAATATCAAGGCATTTTATATATAAAACATAGGCAAAACACTGGGTAAATGTGGGTGAAACTATCGAATAATATGGTTGCATCACTTGCACTAACATGTCATATAACCTATCCATTATTACCCTTAAAACCTTTCTTTTTTTTCTTCCAAACTTCACAATATTTATTCCCCACTACTAGAAGCATGATTAGGCAAAAGTGTTGGAATTGATATTGGTGGTATTTTCAAAGGTTATCCATCATGCCTTGAATAATTACAAAAGCAAGTATCGATATCATGGTTAGAGTTTCTGATATGGTACTCATTAGTTAGATTTGGTTTGTACCAATTTGGGAAGACAGTATTTAGATGTGGAAATAGGAGAGGAGCCAGATGACCTATGCTTAGCAATTTTGCACACATATCTCCTAAGGGCATGGGTATAGGCGAAAGTTGTTCTTGGTTGCTTTTGGAGGCTCTTCTTGGATTGTTTTAAACTTGGTTTTATAGCAAGTTGGTGGGTTGGTTTACCGGAAGAGGCTTAGCAATAAGAAGACGGGGTCTGGTAGCTTTGGCTTTGGTAATTCTTTTTACCTTTATATCTTCCTTCCACATTGTTCACCTCAACATCCTTTTTTCCTCATAGTAAACTCTTTCTTCTTGGTAAGTTCCGATATTCTACTAACTCTTATCCCTTTGTTTTATTCTTTCAACAATAACAATAACATCATAACAATATTGGGGCAGAGCTACCTATTAGATGCTTATAATATGAGGACTTGAAAGTATCAGTGAATATAGTCACCATCTTTTTCTTTAACAAAGGTGATTGTACATGCATTGCCTTATCTTTCCACCCATAAGTGTGCTCCCTTACGTTTTCCTTATTGCTCTTCTCCATCACTATCAAGCTCATTTAGTCTGGAGTGATGTCAATATTGAACTTGTATTATTTCAAGAATGTATCAATAAGATCACTTCAATTCTTGACCCTAGTGTTATCCAAGATCATATACCAGCTTAACATATAACTGGTCAAGCTGTCTTTGATGAAATGGATGAGCAACTTTTCATCGCATATAACTTCTACTATTTTTTTGCAGTATGACCTCAAATGCATATAAAGGTATTTTGGTCTTGTATACTTGATAAATTCTAGCACCTTAAGCTTTTTGGGCACCGCTACACCAAGCATATCTCAGTTGCACCAAGCATATCTTTCCTCTCATGCAGCCACTTATCTAGTTTGGGACGATCAGAGGATTTAACCTCTTGAGATCCCTCTATTGTTAGATTTATTATGGCCGACACTTAAGTAGGCACAATCGGGCGAGTTATTGGAATGCTCGATGTTCCTTGTGGTCTAATAGTAGGTTTCCCCCCAAGTTTTATAAGTTGAGGATAACCGAACTGCTGGCAACGGTAACATGATTGGGTGCTAACTGGATATCCCTTCCCAAACCGCGCTCGCAAGATTTGTTTGAGTAAGCTAACCATCTAAGCCATATTATTCTTAACGTCTTCCAGCACTTTTTGGCAGTGGGCCTCAATGTGAGCTCTCTCTTCGTTCTTCATCCTTTTGCAAAGCATGGTATTGTAGACTCTGACAACGATTCCTATATTTCAAATAACTACCATGCACATTCCATAATTTATAAATGCATATAGATGTATGATTATGCATGATGATGTATGTTGGATATGGATTAGCTATACTCCATGCTGATATATAACCACCATTCTTGTATAAACAGGTAGGGTTCTGATCTTTTCGTAGTTCTCAAGACAATTTAATCTGAGCCAATGCTTAATAAAAATACACTCATCACAAAGAGATATTGCTCAAAAGGTTAGATCTAAGACCTTTTCATTAATACTTGATGAAAACTTTTATATTTGAAAGCTAGTCTACTCATCATCATCGTTTACAGGGAAAAAGGGAAAGCCTTTGTTTTATATATCCCTAAGAAAAGTATCAATCTCAATCATGCTTTATTGATATTGATGGACATCTCTTCTAATCTACTGAGCATTGTGGCGGATTCTTCGGGCATAGATAGAGGCTCAGTCAATCTGCTCATCCATGTTTTTCATTTTCTCCAAGACTAACATGTTGTTCATATTCAGTTGATTATTGTTGGTGTCAAACATCTGGTTGTGGCAATCAAGCAATCCGTTCTTTTCTTCCAAATATTTTGCCTTAGCCTTTTCTTTGTTGAGCTTCTTCTTTAGCAGGTTGATCTCATTTTTCTTATTCTCTAAATCTGTTTTGAAGACCCTGATAGCTTTTCCTTTTGTTTTTTCTTCAACTAACTCACTTTACAACATCACATATTTCTTGTAAAGCCTTTCATGCTGCTCAATCCAGCTTTCTAACTCGGTTTAAGTCCTTCAAGACATATTAGCCTTTTCTTGGCAATCATTGAAATCGGTTTTCAAAGCCTCTAGCTTAGTATTGGTTTCATCCAATGTGTTCCCATTCTTCTTACTCTTTCTTAGCTTTATTTCAACCTCTTTTTTTTTTCTTTTAGTTGCGTCTTTAAGGACATGATTTTCTAGTCTTTTTTCTCTAATTGTTACCTTACAAATTTTGTTAATTTCTCTTTAGTGAGGATTTGCTTTTTGAGGGATATCCTAAGGGCTTTACTAATGTCCATCTCTATTTAGAGCTTTTCCAGTTGTTCTTCCTCATTGCTAATCCTCTTTCTTTTGGTTAGTGCAACAACTTGTAAAGTCTCGGCTTTAAATCCAAGATTCAAAGGGATAGTGATTAGTGATAGATTTCTCCATTTTAGATACTTTTCACTAGCATCTGAATCTCTCAAACATTTGATTCCTTCTTAACCAATACTAGAAGCTTTCATTCTTGCTTGATGTTCTCCACAACTTTCAAAGCAGATTGGTCCTTGAATAACCTAGAGAATTAGGATAACTCGGGCATCCTTGGTACATGTTGCATACCCCTAAGTTGCCTTACAACTAAAGCTGGCACGCAATTGACATATCCAATCACTCCAATCAAAGGCACCCACTGTCTTTGCCGATAACTCATCAAGCAATTTGTTGCTCTCATCCGTTGGGCTTTCCACTTCACTTCTCCTAGTGGGATTCTTTGTAATTTTACTTTCTAGTTTTCCTTACCCGGGTCCTTCCACTCCTCTTCTTTAACTATCTTCAATGGTTTATTACTAAACCACCAGAAGTTGTTAAATACCGGCCTTTTTGGTTTCTATATGGCTAATCAGCCATATATACAACATTTGTTCACATCTCATTGTTCCATTGAAAACCCTCTTACAATGGTTGAACATCAAGATAGTTTTTGCCAATATTACAACATTAGGGTTTATCTTAGTGTTTTGATTTTCAATAAAAGTTGTAGCCGTCTCTAAACTGATTATTCTAATGAGGTATGGAAATAACACTAACCTGAAGATTCCTAAAGCAAGTACTCTACCATTTTCTTCAATAAATCTAGAGTCATTCTTTCTCCTTTCGAATACCTCTTTGATAATCTTCCACTTCAAGTCATTAACACTTTTTCCAATATCTTATAGAGATCTGAAACTTTGATCAATTTAGCCAATTCAATTAGCAATTTGTCATGCCTTTTGTGGAAGTAGACTTTGTATAGATTTCAATGAAATTTGGTCAGTAAACCATACTCTTCTATAGTAGGACACATATCTACATTCTCAAAAGTGAAGTACTGGTACTTGGGGTCCTAAAAATGCATCAAGCTTTAATTATTGAGTTATGCACGGACACCTTTATGATTTCCACTATCCTCTCATATATCGTAAAAAACCAATCCTTATAGATGCTTTTCATGTATGAGATGAGCTTCTTCAAGTCATTTCTAGAGCAACTCACATTTTTATATAGGTGGCAATTTACTATTATCTAGTCTCTAGAAATCCTATTTTAACAATTATAGAGATTTAGAATCCAAACCGTATTAAAAAAAGGTCATCTCTTAAATAGTGACCATTTTATCAACTCTAAGTCTTGCAATTCAATATGCTTTTTAGGGTTGAGCATGTCTTAATGCAATAGTATTTAATCGTGGAACATACATCGTACAAACAGGTTTTATGTCTTTTTAAGTGAGACATTAAGGTAGGCACTATTTAGTCTCAAAATGGTCTCTTACTATCCTAGTGATTACCCTCGTGAAGGTAGTATACTGGCTCAATAGGTAGTGGCATGGTATGTATATCAATCATTATCAGTCCAGCACTCAACAAAGAGTCAAATGGTTTCACAAATTTAAACCCTGACAAAAAGTCATAGGGTAAACCGTTAATTCTCCACCTAACTTGAAGTTTTTATATATGTGCATTCCAAAGCGATATATCACAAATAGACTAGTGATGGATGAAGATATTCATCCATATTCAACGGACATGCATGACCAAGATAAAAACTTGTTAAAGCGTAAATAAGTAAAAAAAAGTAAGCTAAATGCGAAAATTTAAACACATTAAATCACATAATACACATAAAGTTTAGTCCAATACTGTAAAAACAAAATGTCCTCATTGGAGTCGTCATTTTATCACACGTGTGCGCATGACATTGTGGCATCAAGATCAAGGAGTCGTCACCTAGTTGTTTGGTTTGGGATCACTAGAAGACCCAGGTGGACTAGTCTTATCTAAAATTTCAGGATAGGGGACTAGTTGTGGCTAGGGAAGGTATTAACACCCCTAGCACACCTTGCTAGAGGTAAGTTGCATTGTGTGGTCTAGATGTGCTTTAAAGGTGTTGATTAGTTCTTAACCGGTGGTTTGTCTATGACTTATAATGAAGATTTATGCTCATAAATAAATTTAGCATTTCAAATTTATTACGGGCTCGTATGCCCAAGTAAAATCTTATAGGAATAGGGTTGATCAGATTTATATAGGTGCCTTAACAGGATTCACCTATTCTTGAAAGCGAAAATGTATTTCAAAACTCATATATTGTGGTGACAAATGCTCCCAGTTAAAAAAATTTAATATCCAAAATAATTCTAAAAATTTTCTAGTCAACTTTTGGTACTTAAATACCAGTCTACTGGTAGGCCCAACATTTATACCAGAATGTTAACTATTAATTTTTATGAATTAAAATTTTTATGGTTATTGAAATATTGGCCAAATTTTTAAGGAATTTTACAAACTTATTGTAAATTTAAAAAAAAATGCACAAACATTTTCTAAAAATATGCTAAATTATTTTTATAAAATCCAATTTTTTGGTTTTTTTTGTAAGGTCATATTTAGTAAAAACCAAAACTATTAAAATAGGTCTAAAGATGTTTGTCAAATACACACTTAAACAAAAAAAACACCTTTAGCAAAAACATTGTCAGCCAAACAGGGTCTTAAATTTTGACCCAATTTTGAACCGATCGGGTTGACTTGACCGGTTGACCCGAAATCTTTGGTTCAATCATAAACCGAACCAAAAATATTGATTTGACCCAAAAACTAAACCAAAACTAACACTTAAAACAAATCAAACTTAAAAAAAAAACAAAAAAATCTTCAACCAAAAATAGATTAAAGGCATAAAAAAATCCAGAACAACTCAAGAACACGAAGAACATCCAAGGTAAACCTAACAACGTGGATCCCAAATTAGACCAGATACAATCAAAACGAAGACATGGACAAGTTAGAAAGCATGCAAGGATCCCTAATCTAACATCCATTCACTTCGATTATCAAAAAGTCAACACGATTTTATCAAAATGGGTTTTGGTTCAAAACGAAAACCCTAAGATTAAAACCCCCAGAAATTTGCTATAATGCAAATAATTAAACTAAAACTGGTTCAAATCATGTGGCTAAGGTAATGTTCTTCCCCAAAATACAAAGAGCACTGCCTTATAACCTGGAAAAATGCACAGATATACCCAGCATTAGGCCTCTAAACATATTGTTTTTGGTCCTCATAAACAACATTATCAATATCAATCATAATTGAATAAAACAAATAACAAAAAATATCAAATGATCAAAATTATGCAAGACATTCCAATTTTAAAAATTGTCAAGTCTGAGTAGCCTATATATTCACGCAATTTGGATTTAAAATTGGTTTTCGAAACATATATTGGTTATGAACAAGCCTTGTAAATCCAAGATTAACTATATTTCTTTACAATGCGTTAATCAAACTAACAAAAACTAAAAAAAAATTGTTTTATAAAAAACAACCTAACTAGAAAGCTTTTATTGTATTGAAAACATCAAACACATCCAAAAAATGCTTTAGAAAACAACATCAAACCACGAAATAAAAAATCACAACAACGAAAAGGCAAACACAACCCTATTCAAGCATTCCAAACTTCATCTCCATGTTTGTAAACATAAATATAAACCAAATGACAATACAGAAAAAGTCAAGCACGCCACATGAACTCCATTTTTAGATTAGAAAGTATACCTTCTAGCCCCTAGAGTAGCTACTACCCTATTTGCTTTTATTTGTAAAGTCTTGCTTCCACAAGCTTGCTACCCTTTCAAAGTTTAAGAAAGCCTTGTGTTAGGCTCGTGGACCTTCACACTTAGATTTTTTATCAAGATTTTATATTCTCCTCTCCTTCACCTCTTTTTCCTTTCTTTTTTTCCTCTACTCTGCCTTGATTTTAAGGGGGAATTTATAAGATTTAAAGCTAAAATGTAATCAAAGATTGATCCTCATTCATTAAAATATGACCCTCTAATCAAAATAGGAGAATTTATAGGTACGTTTTATAGTTGTGAGCTTTGTAACTATGCTGGTTTTATAATTATGTTTTGTAACAAACTTAGTTTTTAGAGATTTTGGTGGTTTTTTAAAACTTGGAAGACCAAGGAGCTTGTTTTTTGCCTTTACATCTTGAGAGATATAAGGTCAACCTTTGATAAGAACCCACTAAGAAGGCTTGAAGTGTGAACACCCGGAAAAAAAAATCAGGGTTTTTAGAAATGGATATCTGAATTAAGGCTGACTAAGTTGACTAATTTTGAGGCTTCACCAGAGCAACTCCGATGTAAACATCATTAGAGACCACATGAACTTGATAGAGGAGAAGCATACCTTTTGATTGGATCCATTCTTTCTCAATTTAAAGATTTGTAACTCGATATTTATTCGTTTGAAGATGTCAACGCGAACAGTTGAGAATCTGAAAATACAATGATGACAGATTGGGGACAAGAGTTGTTGAGTTTGTTGAAGAAAATGGAAAGTAAATGTTTGGTGGGATTAGGTGATCTTTGTAGAAGGGGAGGTTTTCAGTTGAATGGTGGTGGTTACAACCCTAAAGGTGGTTGGAGATGCCACATTCATTCGTTTAAAAGAGCCTATTCAATCAGTAAAAATTGTCAAAGGAAAAGCTAAACAGTGACCAAATAACGCGCCGTCTAGATTAAACCCTAGAATTTAGGGTTTTTAATTTAGGATTTTAAAATTTTCACTTTAATCCTTGTTTTTGCAATTGCTTTTAATTGCACTCATAATTGCTTCCCAAACTCTTAATTTCATGCAATTCCACCCTTGCCAAACTCAATTGTCAACTATAAAGTTGACCGCCTATTTCATTTTAGTTCTTGGTTATAAAATTATGCATTTTACCCTTAATCGATCGAAAAACTTCTAATTTCTTCAATTTAACCCCTAATTTGATAAATTTCAACCCCTGCATTGACGAGTTTTTTTTACTTTAGTCTTTGGTTTGGATTTCTTCAATCAAGTCTCTAATTGCTTATCAAACTTCAATATTTATGCAATTAAGCCCCTGATTTGACCAAATTAAATCTTTAAAATTGCAATTCGACCCCCAGATTTTAAATTCTTCCAATTAAAGCCTAAATTGACTTTAAAAATCAAATTTTCTACCAACTAAGTCCTCAATAAAATTAATTAAACCTTCCAAAATTCTCATTAAGTCCTTACCTATCCAAATTTTTATTTCTTTACCTAAATAAAAATTCTTTCACCAATGGGCCTCTTTATTGATCAAATTTGAGTTGCTAATTTTTCTAATCTTATACATCTTGATCCTCTAACTTTTCCACTTGTTATTTTGGTCCTTCACCACCAACTTGGGTAATATTCTAGGATTTTTTTTTCACGTATATCATCTTGTATTTTGGATTTTCTTTTCACATTTTTTTTCTTTTCTTGATTTTTATGGTGTCAAAAGTGGATAACATGTATTGTCTACTGTACCTATTAAAATCTTATTAATTCCCCTATCCAACAAATAATTTTTAATCATTTGGCCAATTATCTCACCCTTATAATTAGAAACTCGATAAAAATTTAGAATTTTTTAATCAAGTTCCAACTATTATCAATCTAATGGGTTGTCAAAAACATATAATTTATATTTTGGATTGATGTTCAGGTATCAGTTGTTAAACATGTTTGTTAACCCTTAAGAGCTTTCTTTAATTTTACCTTCTCTTCTACATAAAATTTTAAATAATCTCTCCAAATCATCAAACAAGAAGGAACATCAAATCTAGGTTGCATTAACAAATAAAATGATTTAAATCATTGATTCTCTATAAAGTTAAAAAATAGCTCATTAAGTATAATTATTTTTGCTAGAGCTTTGTTACACTCATCATAATTATAACATATTATCTTAATAGTCATCAAATTTTTACCTCCCTTGCCATCCCCTTCTATTTTAGGCTTAAGTTCTAAAACCAAAGTATTTTGCTTTCGCTCAATCATAAAAGGAAATTTTATGCATGCACCTAGATGATTCCACATGTTGTCTCATTACGTATAGTATGACAAACATAGTCTTTCCCACGATACAAAGATGCAACTCAGGAAGCTTTAGGATCACCATCAAGTTTCTTAAAGTGGTCCCAAATTTAGGATGTTTTTTCTTTTATTAAGTCTAGATGGTGGATGATTGTTACCTGTAGTATTACTATTTGTATTATAGATAATATTTGAATAGGTGAAGGATTGGATTACAAAATTGAAGGTTTTGATTCCTTTGGTCTAGTATCTTCCCGGTTATCCATCCGAAATTAAAAAAACAACAACAATATGAATCAACTGATAATTAACAGTAAGTATTAAGTATTAACAATATGTTACAGACTAAAAAATCCTAAAATTTACAACAATCAAAATAAATCTAGTATTAATATATATTAACATTAGGTTAGTCATCGAAACCTTTCATCAAAACCCAAAACTTTATATTAACATTAAGTTTAATAAAAAAATAATCAAATAACCTAGCATTAATATCTATTAACATCATGTTAGTAATTGAAATCCTTCATCAAAACCCAAAAGTTTATATTAACAGTAAGTTTATATATATATTAAGACTAGGTTAGTTCACTGTCATAGATCAAATGCAAAATACAAACATCACCAACTCCTTCCTCTTCATTTTTTTTCTTTTTATGGTATCAAAACAAAATAATTTATCAAAACCTAATTTCAACCTAAAAAGCCTTTAAAATTATGAAATTAAAAACAACAATCAATTAAAAAAATAAACATACCCCTTTTTTTTGCAAGAGAATGAAGAGAATATAGGGGAAAAGAGCGTAGAAACGAGTCACGGACTCATAATAACTATTAAGAGAGAGGAGAAAAAATATTATAATTAGTTATTAGTAAATTACATGAAATAATTAAGAAATTCCAAAAGAGATTAAGAAAAACCCTAACTACTAATTATAATCCAAATTAGAAGAAATTAAAAAATAAAATTAAAGATTACCTTAGATTCTCATGCTTAGAATAGATTGATTTAAGCTTCTATCAAAAGAAGAGAGAGAGAAAAAGACAGAGGGAGATGGAAAGGTGCAACCGCTGTTAAAAAGGAAAAAATAAGGCATAGAATAGATAGGTTTAAGCTAATATCTTAAAAATGAAGAACAAGAGAGAGAAGAAGGGAGAGAGATGAAAGAGCAGGGGAGGTGGAGAGGCATGACTATTATCAAAGGGAAATAGGAAAAATTATTTTAAGGCTAGGTTAAGTTTATATTGATACACTTTTTTTAGTTGGTTTAAATCTAGTCAAACCAGTCCAGTATAGCCCCAAACAATTTCAGGTTTTTGATATCAAACTGAACTGAGTGATTTTTCTGGTTTTTTAGTCAATTTCTTTGGTTTTTCTCTCTCAGTTCAATGTTTTTTATTAATTTTTTTTTGTTTTTGCAGTTTTCTCATTTTGTTGGTTTTTTTTAACACCCCTACGGTGTATGCTCAATTTATCATAAAAAAATCAAGCATCTAAATAACCCATTTTGTGGTTTCATGAATTGCTTATATATTTTTTATGCCTTGATAAATCATTTTAGCAAACGCAACCAGATAATAGGTCTAATTCGCCCAATCAAATCATAGTTTTAAAATTCAGACCGGACAAGCGGGTCAACCTAAGACTTGGTTAACCTAAGGCCTAAAATAGTATGGGTTAAATAAAAAATAGAAAAAGAAAACAATTTGGCTAACCTAGTCAAAAGCCTAAGTTAACTAGTGACCTAGTCATTAACCCATTGACTATTTAAAAAAAAAATTGTTTTTGGTCAAACAACATTGTTTTGATTTTTTTTAATTCTTTTAGGTAATGATTGAGCTAGGTTGACTATGATATCCTAGGTGAGGTTTTAAAAAGGACTTTTCGTATCAATAGTGTAGTGTAATATTCCATTTTCTCATAAGTGAGGTCCTTGTTGAGGTGTCAAACTATGACTTTCCAACAATATAATTAATATTAATAAATAATAGAGTTTAATTTATATCAAAGCAATCCTTTTGATGCCGTAATCTAAATCAATATCAGTTAGAGGTGTTTTAAAAAATCTTCCAAGAAAACCATTAAAACCAAGAAAAAAATTAACCAGAAACACAAAAGTAAGAGGAAAAAAAACTAATTTAAAAACCTGAAAAATCATTCGATACGGTTTGGTTTTGGTTTCAGAAAATAAAATCATGTAGATCAAACCAGACCAAACCAAGTGTGAACTAACTTTAAAAAAGAGGTATAAATTGAAACCTAACCTAGCCCTAAAACATTCCCCCCATTTCCTAATAACAATAATTTCTCTCTCTCATCATCCTCATGTCATCTCTCTCTTGTTATCCCTTTTTTAAACTTAAAAAATTAGTAGATTACCTATGTCATCTCTCCTTCTCCTTCTCCCCTATTGATACACCAAATTGTAGAATATGTAGAATCTAATATGTAGAATCTAAGGTAATCTTGCATTTTCTCTTTTGATTTCTCATAATTTGGACTGTAATTAGTAGCTAGGGTTTTTCTTAATCTCGTATCTTTTGAAATTTCTTAATTATTCCATGTAATTTAACTGTAATATTTTTCTTCCTTTCTCTTAACAGTTGTCATGAGGTCTAGATTGAAGAAATACAACAAGACTGAGTTTGATTTGGGTTTAGTTGTTGAGCTTGTAAGGTATTAGATTTAGGATTTACACTGAGCTTGTAAGGTATAAAATTCCTTTACAAGTCTAAGCTTGTTTCTTGTTGTTATAAGCCTTATTTTCTTGTAACATTTAAGTTGTCATTATTGGATCTAGTTTTTGAGTCATGGAATGAGGAGTCCATTGATTTCTATGGTTGCCCTTCTTATTGGAATGACATTTATTGTTAATATTTGAAAATGTTATTGGGGTTGTTTTTTATAACTTAGGTCTATTGGCCGACAGTAATTTGGAATGGCATTGTTATTTTTATAAGATTAAAAGTAATTGATCCTACGTGTTTGATTTACTTTAAGATTGATTCAAATGGAAAACAAAAAAAACAATTAGGTCCTTCTATTTTAGAAGATTGGGAAAATGCTAGATCTTTTGTGAAGTTCTTGAAACTATTTTATATGATTATATTAAAAATTTATGGCTAGTTGTATGTGACATCTAATTCTTTCTTCTATGAATTGATTTCCATGCAAACAAACATATCTTAACTTTGAAGAAGTGTAGATGCTTTTTTAGGTGAAATGGCCAAGAATATGATGAGAAAGTATCAAAAATATTAGGGGGTCAAGAAAAACAAAAACTTTTTGTTGTGCGTGGTTGTTATGTTAGATCTATATTTCTAATTAAAATATATGAGATTTTGTTTTGAGTGATTATAAGATGTTAAAAAAGGCTAAAAATTCTACAAAGAAGGTTAAATATGCTTTGCTCAGTAACACGTGTGTTTAGTTATCTCAATATCTATTGTTGATTCTGAAGCAACCTTAAGCATTGGTTGTTGTATATTAGATCCATTTTGAAGCTTTTTATCTTTATTAACAGAGCAAACACTTATTTATTGTCAAAATTGGTTGCGTGTAGCACCAATTCCAATCAACATTAGATTCTTCGTGGATTATATTGGAAATTTATCTTGCAAATTTAAAATTAGTTATTTTATACTATCGTTTCTTTACATATATTTAATCTAACATGTTTAATTTATATGATTGAGTCAAGTAATTTGTCTAGCAAATTTAAAATTAGTTATTTTATACTATCGTTTCTTTACATATGTTTAATCTAACATGTTTAATTTATGAATCGATGAAAGTTTGAAAATCTCTACGATTATAAGTAGTATTGGTAATGTTAGTGAAATGTTGGAATATAATTGTTTTAGGTAATTAACTTACTTTACCTTATTAATTCTCTTTTAATTTTTCATTGTTAATTATTTTATTAGTCAAACTCTAATACATTACTAATTTGCTAATTTTTCTTTATAGCATTAACCTTAAAAGAGCTTCTGGCTTTTGCTATTGCTGAATTTTCTAAGTGACATTGTTGTTGGGTTTTGCAAATAACATGGATGTTTTTGTTAAATTTATGATAATCTAGATTTATTTATATTAGATTTGCTTATCTATTGCTAATGTATCCGTTTATTTCTAGTGTGAACATCTTTATTGAATAGATTTGCACCAACCTTCCTCTTTGATCTAGGTTGTGGTAACAACTACTATATTTCATAAAAGACAGGTAAATAAACCTGCAACTTCATAATATTAGGTTATCACACAACATATACTTTTCAAGCAAACAATACAAAATGACAAGTGGTTCCAATTAATTTCAATTTCCAACTTAGTAATAGAGTTGGGTTTGTTAAACAATATAATAAAAAAGTTTGCTTAAAAAGCTTGTAAACTCTAGTGAATAAGAAAGGAAATAACATTAAGAAATAACTATGGATTAATGTGAATTTAGTAAAAATATAAAATGAACGTAATTGAAAAGAGATTGAAAGGTGATATAATGATGAAGTGAAAAATAAAATATTGCAACAAATACGAACATAAGAAATAATAGGGTTAATGTGGAGGTAATTTAGATGAGAGGACCATGATACGAATAAATTACGCAAAAGGAGTTAGAATGCAAATAGCAAAAATGGAACATATAAAAACCCCTCTTCCCTAGCCGATAGTTTGAGAGTGAGAATAAGGGGTTAAAGTTCTTTGATGTATTTTTCTCAATTCTAGATGAATTAATCCATGAAGAAACTAATTTAGAGTGATAAGAACAACCATTAAAGGGTTAAAAAGAAGAATTTGGGTGAGTTGGTGAGTTTTACAACTAAAAGTTAGGTTTTCAAAAGAGAGATTGGAGAGAGTTTGAAGTTCTTTATGTTCTTCATTTGAAATTGTCATCTAATCAATGTAAGGAAGCTCTTTTAAATGATTAACTTGAACAAATATAAGGTACATGCATTACAGGATATTTTGGTGTGTGTGAAGAACTTGCATATGAATTTAATTGCTTAAGATATTGTTTTCTTGTGCTAGAATGTTATTCATAAATTAGGTTTGGTAAAGTGAGATGTGATTTAAGGAAGAAAAAGTAACCCCTTTAGCTCTTGTGGGTTTTGGCCAAAATGTTAAAAAAAAACGGGGGGAGTGAATTTTGAATGTTCTAAGTATAGAAAACTATAGTTAATGATATGTGTTGAAAGTGTAATGTATGAAGGATGTGTTAGTTAGTTAGAATTTTATTAAGTGTGTTGCTAAGAGAAGGACGAACTTAACATTTAAAAGAAAAGAAAAGTATAATTGATTGATAATGTGTTTGTTGAAGCTTAAAATATATTATATGAGAATAGCTTATCGAAATGTTGAAATAATGCATGGAAGATATTTAATTATTTGCTACGTCTACGAATTCAAGTTTGGACAATTTTGATATCTAGCTTCCAACTGATATTAGAAAAGGAAAAAAAAAAACAAAATTAGTAGTTTAACTCTGCACAGAAATTATAGATAAAGGCGTTACCTTTCCATGAAACAAATTGTGTTTTATTAGGAGTTATAAAACTCCAGATATGAACAAAATACTAAATGAAGATCAGACTAGAAGCTATTTGACGGATTTGTTGTCTAACTTCTAGTTGGGTTTAGGATTTGATATTGATAAATTGAAACATTTTCTTTCATTAAGGTTGTAAATAAATGTGTTAAATTTCAATTGAAACAAGTTTTTTCTTTATTCGGAGTTAGCAAAATTAGTAGTTTGACTCTGCATAGAAATTATAGGTAAAGGTATTACATTTTCATGAAACAAATTTTGTTTTATTTGAAGTTATAGAACTCCAGATATGAACAACATACTAAAGGAAGATCAGCTAGAAGCTATTTGGCAGATTTGTTGTCTAACTTCTAGTTGGGTTTAGGATTTGATATTGATAAATTGAAATATTTTATTTCATTAAGGTTGTAAATAAATGTGTTAAATTTCAATTGAAACAAGTTTTTCTTTATTTGGAGTTATGGAACTCCAGATATAAATGAAATACTCATGAGGGGTCAAGCTATATGCCACATGGAAGATTTTGCATATTAACTTCTAGCTGGATTTTATTCTAGTAAATGACGTAAGTTTGGGTATGTTCCTTTATGAAAGTTGTGCTTGAAGATGTTTATTTTCATTAGAAACTAGCATTTCTTGATTTGAATCCACAAAACTCCAATTAGGGACCAAAAACCACAAATAAGTCATGTTGTAACTTGATAAATAGGTTGTATGTGCGTCTGAAATGAGTAATTTTGAGTAGGCTAATAGCTAAATTTGATTTTTTATCCTTCTAAAAAACTGAAGATGTGTGTCTAAAATTTCAAAAGGATTAAACCACACCTGAATCTAAGTTTTAAAGGTTGAGTTATGAAATAAACACTAAATAGTGATTACATTGATTTGAGTAAATGAAAATTATTTTGCTTATGAAGTTATCCTTGGTGTAGAACATTAAATAAAGAATTGCGATGATGAAAATGGAAAACACATTGATGAATGAATGAATGTGTGTAAGTTCATGCATGTGGAATCTTGAGATAAACGAATACTTCGGATGACACTTTGATATAAACTAGAGTTATTGATTGTGAATTGAACCCTGTTGTAGTCTTGGAGAGGAAGCTAAAACAGTCCAACATACGGGCATAGGTACATGATAGCAGGTTCCATGTAGGCGGTGAACACCCCACCAAGTGTTATCTTTTTACAATTTAATTTATTACATCATTGAATTTAAACTTGAGGTGCATGTACTAATAGTTAAAGTTTTGAAAAGAATAATTGCATTGATTGGCACTAAAATAAAAGTGCTAGAGTGTTTGATATCTATATAAGATATCAAATAAATATTAGCTTGTAAATGAGAATGCTAGAGAGATGTGGTTTTCAAGAGGGAAAGCCAGAACCCTTGGAAATTGTTTTGAATTGCTAGATTAGATGACATTTTAAGAATTTACTGAAAATGATAGAATCTAAAAAGATTGTTGTTCGAAAGGCCAGCATATAAGTTAGCCAGAGTTATAGGTGTACAGTTGGGACAACCAGCTTAGGTGTTCTCTAGGAAGGAAAGATAATTGAAAGTTAAAAAGAAAAATTGCATTGTCTTTTAACGGAATAAAAGACATAAGGTTAAGCCTGAATAAGAATTGTAATTGGGTAGAATTTTTAAAGAAAAAATCTTCTAAAATATTCTTTCTTATAGTTGATTCTTATTAACTTGTCTAACCATTTCAGGTACTTCACAGACTTGACAAGGGTAGTCTTCTATAGCTTTGGTTTTTTTTGTTTTTTGCATATCTAAGCGGGTCTTGTACATGCATTAAATCATAGTTTTATGTAACCAAAAAGTGAATTACCTTTTATTGTGTTGGGTGATTCACACTTTTGTATGTAAACTAAATGTTAATGACTTTTTATTAATGTATGCAAGTAGTACTGTAAAATTGACACATATATGATTTGCAAAGTAAATATTAATTTTTTGCTCAATATAGACTCTTAATTGCTTTCATATTTAAGTTACATTGGTTATCAAGATAAAATAATATGAAGAGTGGATTAATTGAAGTTTAGGATGATTGGACTATTGACGATGATTGAGTTGTGAACTTAAAAAGTATTGTCGATAACTTGGGAAGGCAAGCATTGGAAACTTTGCTAGAAAAAAAGTATAAAATTAGAATTAATAAGCCATTAATTAGTAATTTATCATGGATAATGGACTTGAATAACTTAAATTTCTTTATGAGAAGTGGAGGGTGTTACAAAGCCTATACAAAAATGAACTTAACAAAAAATTTGTTACAACTGGTTTTCAGTTTTTTTATCCAAAAAATTCAACCTTGACCAACCAAACCAGTTTGGTTTGAACTAGTTTTTAATTCAGCCCATGATATATTCTTTAGATAAAAAACATCTCTTGATTCGGTTGAAATTTTGAGTCCGGACCGAACCAGACCGTTAACACCCCTAATATTAATATGCTTGTCATAGTATAGCATATCCTTTAGTTGTCCCACCCTCCAATATCCTCTAATCTTTGGGTGATTATAATGTTTCAAATGGTGGAAGATGTGTTTTCAGTATCCTTTGTTTTACATGTTTGGTAAAGAGAGGAAGGCCCCGGGGCATCTATGATGTTTCAATTACAGGAAACACCAAGAAAGATGCCCCTTATCATATCCAAATTGGAGGAAAAATAAAAAGAGATTCCAAATCTTCAAATCAAAAAATATGATTCACACGGTCATTGATCCTTTTCAAGCTTAAAGTTCTTGAAAGATTAATTAGCTATTCAACTTTTATAGTCTTCGATTCTCCATCAACCTTAATCATGATCAGATCAAATCCATACAGTTAATTCAGTTGGTCGGCCATAACTTGAATGTATATGACATGCCCATCTTGGAACCAAAATGCTTTATCAATGGTTTGGAGGTGAGAATTTTTGTTTTTTACATCGCATGATCCATTGGACTTCGATTTATACAAGTTTATTATATAATAATTTAAAATAAAATAAAATTTTTGAAACTTAAATTTATTTTAATAAAAAAACTGTCAAATATATTAGAAAAAAATAAAAGTGAAGGAGAAATTATTGTAACCCAAGACTTAGATTACTATTTATTAGAATAGTGATTCGACGATATTGTTCATGACTCAAAAAACTTTTAAACTTGGTATTAGGGAGAGGGACTATGACATAAATGTTTTTTACAAATTATATGGGGTTAGATTAGTCGTTTTGTTTTTTTTACATCATAAAAATACAAATTTAACCTTAAAATAAAAAAAATATAATGCTTATCACTCAAGGATGTTTTGATCTTTTTATTTTTTTCAAAATAGTATAATTACTTTGATGCATTTGAAGATAAAATCAACTTAACTCTCTCACAAGGGTTTTTTTTTTATCATTTTACATTGGTTTTATTATAGATTTGAAGGTTGTTTAGGAGTTTTTTTTTTTGTAAGTGACATATATTAAATATAATTATAAAACTTTGCTGGTGCTTGCGTGACATACTCTAGCGTGTGGACGACCACTGCGGTTCGGGCAGTGCGTGTTATGTTACTCGACAACAAAACGCTTGAAAGGTCTTGGCGCTCCTAGCCCGATGAGGCAAAGACATGTTCCAAGATTCATAATGGTTTGGTGTCTGCGGCCATTTTTCCTCCCTCTTCTTCTCTCTCCTGCCACCTAAATTTTTGCAACCCCTTAAAAATTCAAAAACAAACTTTTATTTTGTTGATTCTTCAAATTTGGTCTCTTTTTTTTATTATGAATTTTTTATCTTGAATAATTTATAAAATTGGTATGCCTTTTCAATTTCATCCCTCTTGAGTTTTTTCATATTTCAAATTTGATCCTCATTCTTGTAATTGTTATTTTTTTTGTTTGAAATCATTTTAAAATTGATTTTGTTTTAAGATTTCACCCTATTTTGATTTTTCTTCCTATCAAATTTAATCTTTATTTTTTTAATTGCCAATTTTTTTGCTTTGACAAGTTTTTAAAATTGATATTTTAAAATTGGTTCATAATAAACTTCTTGATTGAACCCAGATTCAGGGTTTTTAAGATTTGACCAGGTTTAGGATATTTTTTCGGATTTGCTTGATTTTTTTATTTGTCTAAACTATTTTTTTTCTCGTTTTATCCTTCAATATTTGTTCAATTGAAGACTGGTTTTTTTTTTAGTTTGTATTGTGAAAAATTCTTTGTTGGTCTTAAAAATGACCAGATTATATCAGGTCTTTTTGTTTATCATTCTTTGTTAGGTTTTTTTTATAATTTTTTAAATTTATATTTTTTATCAATCCCTTTCTTCAATATTTGAAATTATGTTTTTAAACAATTTATAAGGTTAGAATTCTTTTTCTATTTCATCCCCCATTTATTTTATTTTTCTTTTGAATTTAGCTATCATTCTTTTTATTTCTATTTGTTTTATTTAAAATTATTTTTTAAAATTATTTTTATTTTTTTTTCTCTAAGATTTCCATTCATTTTTAAAATGACTCTGGCCTTCTTGGTTTTTTTTAATTGTTGCTCTTTGTTGGATTTACTTTGACTAATCAATATTAATTTGGTTAGGGATTGAAATACTTGATAAGGTTCGTTCGAGCTTTCTTGGGTTTTTATTTATTTTTTTAAAGTTGATGGATTTTTTTCAATTTTATCATTTAGAATTGATATCATTAGTGATTAGGCTTCTTTTTTTTCTTCAATCGCGTCTATGCCCCGAGCCATATTTAAAAATAAAAAATAAAACACATTTGCATAATATAATTACAAATATTTTTAAATTTCACCCTCTTCTATTTTTTATCTTTCAAATTCGATTCCCATTATTTTTATTGCTATTTTTTTTGTTTGGGATCGGTTTTTAGATTTTCTTCTTACAATTTCATCCTCTATGGTTTTTTTCTATCAAATTTGATCCCTTATTGTTCTTATTGCTATCTTTTTTTGCTTTTACAAGTTTTAATAATTGATATTTTCTTCACGATTTCATCATTCAAAATATATTAGTTGGGAATGAAACTTCTTGATTCAACTTGAGTCAAAGCACGGGTTGCGAGTTTTCGAAATTTGATCAAGTTTAGGAAGTTTGCTTAATTTTGCATAGTTTTTTTTTTAAGTTAATGTGTTTTTACTCTCTTTTTTTTTTTAGTTTTGCTTTGTTATTTTTTTCGGTTTGACTTTTATAGGGTTAATCTCGGATTCATGACCCGAGTCGTCAGTTTCAAAAGTAAATGCGGGCTGACTTTAGTTTTTTTTATCATTTTTAAATTTATTTATTTTAATTTTATTATTTAACATTTGATATATTAAAAATTGATATGCATGCTTTTCTTTCCTTTCCTCTTAAGTGGCTTTTTTATCTGATTTTTTTTTTATAAGGTTATCTCAATCTTATTTACATTGTCATAGTGTTCTAGTTTAACTGAGTTTTTTATTTTCATTTTCACATTTTTACATTAAGTTTTTATATTTTACATGGGTTCATGTTATTTTTTTATTTTTTTATTGTTATATTTTTTATTTAATTTATTTAATTTATTGATTAATATGTAACTCGGCTCTTGAATTTTGTTTTCCATAGTTTTTTTTTTCTTACATCAAAATGAAATTTGACCGGACTGCTACAAAACATGAACCACAAATCTAAGTAACTGCTAAAACACTACATGTTTTTAATGTTGTTGTGATAATCATGTAAAAGTAACTGGGGGCATTAATTTGTGGGTCCTGATTCGCCAATTAGAGATTCGATTTGACTAAAGTAAATTTTCCACATTATTTATTTAGATATCTTTGTACCAATTTAGCTTTTGGTATATTTAGCTTTTGCTTTTCATGATGGTGAAGTCAACCAATTTTCATACACGGTGTGTACTGTGATAAAAAAAATTCAATTGAAATAATTATTTTAATTAAATAACTTCTAGTCTTATATATAATTACATTTTAGACCTTGATTTTATAAAAATTAAAATAATATATTTTTTATTTATTTTATTTGCAAAAAATTTCTACACTACACATATTTTTTAAATAATCACAATTAAAGATATTATTTTTTTATACCGCAACAATAAAAATTATTTTAATACCTTCCTTCACCGTACTTCAAATGACCCTGTATTTGTGTCAAGGATGTATTGATATGGATACTATCATACATGTATTGTATACATGTAAGGGATATAAGAAGAGTTTATTCAATTATTTATACATGTAGAATACCCACGTAGGACATCCGACCATCCATGATGCATTTTAAGGTTACTTTGTACTCTTTTTTGGAAAGAAAGTCCAAATATAATTTTGAAATTTAAGAATTTTTTAAAAAAAATTGTTAACTAGATGGTGAGAATCAAATAAAGATAGCTAGCAGTAATTTAAAGATAGCTAGCAGTAATTAAATTTGAATTCAAAGAGTGGCTCTGGATATATTGAATTCAAGTCTTGCCTTTTCAACAGCCTGCTAATTTCCATGGAAAACAGATGGCCACTAGCCATACTCCGTTGCGGGTTCAATAATGTGTTTTTTATATATATACCCAATTGAATTAAATCGACGCAACATGTCACATACCCAATTGAATTAAAAACATTACATGAATTTTAATAAGATAATTAAATAAAGACAACAATAGTAAAAGACAAAAAAAAAGGCAATGACAATAATACGAGGCAGTTTAAAACAGAAGAAGAGAAATAACGTAGCTAAATTCTAAATAAGCTAAACGTTGAAGGATAAAATTATAAGAGAAAAAAATAGATTAGGCATGCTCCTCGGCCTGCACACCTAGCCCATTAAAAAAGAGGTTTGTTCGGCGGGCTAGGTCTCTTTTGTTTATTTGACTTGCATTGAAAAGTGAAAATGAAAAAAAAAAACTTTGATGTCAGAAAAAAATGGTGAAAGAAAACTCGAGTCAATTCAGGTTAACTTGTCAAACCTGCAACTTTGGACATGAGACCTTGATAACCTCATAGAAAGAAATCTAAAAATATTAATGAAGTTCAATCCCCAAACAACACAATGATGGATAATGAAACAGGGAAAAACATAATTTAAAAAAAAATACCTAAATAAAAACTAGAGTCAACCTAGACTAATCTTTAAAACATGTTACTATGTCCATGAGATCAAATTTATCCCATAGAAGACAACACATGAAAAAAATCATGAAACAAAATCCCCTAATATAAAAAATAATAAAAACAAAACAAAACAAATGAAAGTCAAAATAATGATGATCAAATTTGATATAAAAAATAATTTTTTTAGAGATGAAACTGAATAAAAATGTAAAATAGTAAAATAAGAAAAAACAAAACAAATAGAAATTAAAAGAATGAGGATCAAAATTGAAATAAAAATTAAATGAAATAAAATATTGAGGGATGAAATTGAAAAGAAAGATCAATAAAAACAAAAAAAAATAGCAATTAAAAAAATAAAGACTATATTAGAAAGAAGAATAAACTCAAATGATATAATTAAAGTTTGGCAAAAAAAAAAGAGGGATGGAGAAGAAGGAGAATAAAAAAGTCACTTGGAGGCCAACCGCAACTCTGACAACCACACGAGTCGAACCACCATGAAGAGGACAACTAAATCTTTCAAACGACAATGCGAGAGGTGGGGAAACAACACTGAATGGCATGTCATGCGTCGATCAAAGGATTAGTGACTTTCACAAAGATCAATTTGATACATGGAAAAGACTATTATACCTTCAAGCAAAGTTTGCAAATTGAAGGATTGAATGGCAAAAATATAATGTACTCTAGCAATCCATAATGATGTATCTTGTGCTATAGTAAAACCAACATGCCTTTTAGGTTTTTGTTAATTCTAAGATGTGGTATAGTTCTAAACTAATAAATTTACTCACACCTGCTACGAATTATATCAAAATTATGTTTTAATAAAAAAAAATTGAAAATACTCCCAAAGATAATTTTTAGATTGAAACTTTTTTATTATAAATATAAAATTTGACATGTGTATTTAATTAAATAAATTGAGAATTATGAATACAAATAAATGTTAAAAAATATTAACACAAATTACAGACTAAATCGAGAAGCTCAGAGATAAATATAAATTAAGATATCTGATTTCATGTCTCATAGAGTTATTCAATTTTTTTATTTAATTATATGTCAATAATGTTTTACAAGAAAATTAATAATTTAAATTCTATCAAAACAAAATAATTTACTTGTATAATCCTTACTAAGCAACGTATTTTATTTAATAAAAATCAAAGGTGATTATAAAAAATATAAAATGATCTCTAAATAATCCAAAAAATGATTTAAAAAAAACATCTCTTTAATTAAAACCTCTTTATTCTATCAATGCAATTCTTTTTTTTTTTGGTAATTTGTTAGTCTAGATGTTTATTTTTTAAAGCAAAGAAATATAATAATTATAGAAAACATATTAATAAAAAAATAATGGTTTCATTATTATATCATGTAAATATGACAAACAATATAAGAATAATACAATATAACTTTTTGGAGTTTGTTTTATGCAAACATACAATAATAAACCACGCGTTTATATCTAGGTGGCCAAGCACACCTACATCATTTAAAAGAACATTATGTTTATATACCCGACTCTTTTCTTTTCTTTTCTTTTCTTTTTGCAAAAAAAGAGGATGACATGTTATTTATCTTTTTGTTATAAAAAAAAAAGCAAACAACGTTCGTTTGCTTGCCTAGTTTCTAACCACTGAAAAGGTGATTGAAAAATCGGACTATTATTTCTTGGATCAAAAAATTCATTTTTCAAATTATTATCACCTAAAAATACCTAATAAGCATTATTATAATGTCAATAAATCAATCTCTCAATTCAAATTGCTCCTAAATTGGCCTAAAAATACAAAATCAAACTGGAAAAAAATCATCTCCCAAACCTCGATCACCTCTTCTATTTCTCAAACATAAATACTAAAAAATAAATAAAATAAACTCGCGAACCACAATGAAAATTTTAAAAACTAAAAAGACCGAAATGGATACAAAAGTTAAATAGGTGGATCAAAACTCACATAGTTCATGAATATAAGACTAACAACAATTTTTTAACATATTTTATATCTTAATCCTTATTTTTTTTAATTTTGTCTCTTGTTCACAATTTCAAACTATCACTCATAAAATTATTGCACGAAGGGATTCAATTAAAAAATATATATAACCAAGAAAAAAAAAAGTAGTTACCGTTCATATATATATATAAAAAACTCAAAGATCTTTTGAGTATACATCTAATGATGTTCAAAGTCCATCATTTGATAGTTGAAGAAGTGATAGTGATGATAATGGTTGTAGTTGCTTGCGGATGCTTGTTACCATAACTTCAAGTTATATGCTACCTCGATTTCTTGATTATTGAATGAGTTGATTTTTGCCCTAATAATGTTCTTCAATGAAAAAATAACTCAAAGAACTGCCGTAAGATAGGATTAGCGATATTTCAGTGAAATGAATGAATACGAGGAAGAAAAAAAAAAAAACCCAATCAATCTTCATTGGGAAGATAATTCAAGCAATCTTCAAGATTTGATTGCGCAGTGGAAATGTCTGAAACATTTGGAAACGTAGGAAAAGTCCAAGCAGGAAAAGGGGCGTTTTGGTCCCACCATCAGATCTCTTTGGGACTCCCAAATCTCACTCTTGTCGCCTCTGCTGCTGGCAAATCACCATTTTGAAATGTGGTGTCCTGTAAATTTTTTTAAAATATTTAAATTAATATTATTTAATGTTTTTTACTTTTTTTATTTGTTGATATTAAAATTTATTATTTTTTGCCACCATAATATCTTATTATATCACTCCTAAACATGACTCATTCACCCTTGTGTTTTTTTCTTTTCTAGTTACAGGACAAGATATTAATTATACTAAAATATTTGAAAAATATCTTGATATTTAACTATTTATATTTATAAAATCAGTGTGAAGCACTTTATTTTTTGTAATATGTAAACTTGTTTTTATTTTCTATAGCTTAATTTAAAAAAAATTAGATCAGAAATTATAATAAAAATATTAAATTAAATACAATATTTATCTCAACTAAAGTACAAATAGAATCCAATCTTTGATTTCTTTGTCTTTTCTTTCTTTTCTATTTTCTTTTTTTAAATTTTATTTTTGTTCTTTTCCTTAATTTTTTCTTTCAATAGAAAGATTGGTATGCCACCTCGCCTATTACGCTATTCATATAAATAGTGATGCAAATATTTTTTTTACCCTCTATTTTTCCTTTTGTTTCCTTTCCTTTTCATTTCCCTTTTTTTCCTCTTCCATCTTTTTTTTTTTCAATTTTATTTGTCAATATTTTCATGATTTTAAATTTATCTTTATAATTTATTTTAGTTTGCCAAATAGTTTGGGTTGATCAAATATGTTGACGTCCTGGTATTAAAAGAAATTATCATCTTGAATTTTTTTTAATTCAAACTATGTTTTTTAGCAGTCATTCGAGTTAGCTTTGGACCTACTAAGTTAATTGGGACACATCAATGAAATCTCCGCATTATTTAATTTTAAACATGAACAAGACAAGGAATCAGGTTAGTATGTTTTAAAGTTGATCCAAATTTAATTACAATGTCTATACTGGCCCGAATGTAAAACTTAATTTTTGATCAAATATGTTGGCGTCCTAGTATTAAAAGCTTAATTGTTAAATAGGAAAGTAAGGAAGGTTAGGGAAAAGGTAAATCAAAGACAACTTTTCAAATCTTAAATGATGGGTTAATGGCTATTAGTAGACTTATATATTTGTTTGGCGATAAAGTACTAAGGGAGGCTTATAAATCCCATTTTATAGGGTATCCAAGGAGTATCAAGATGTATAAAGACTTGAAAAAATTATATTAGTGGTCTAATATGAAAAGAGAAATAGTAGAGATTGTGGCAAACTATGGAAGTTATCAGCAAGTAAAAGTGGAACACTAGAAACTTGCTGTGAAGTTGTAGCCGCTGTTTATTCCAGAATGAAAATAAGAAGATATCACCATGGACTTCATGTCTGGATCACCCAAGGAAAGGAAGGGCAATTATGTTATATAGGTGGTTGTGGACCGTTTAAAAAAATCTATTTTGTTCCTACTGATAAAGATGATGGATTTCATGGATAAACTAGCAAAATTATATGTAAACAAAGTGATAAGGTTGCATGGAGTGCTAATATCAATAGTGTTGGATTGAGATTCAAGGTTTATATCGAGGTTGTGGCCAAACATACGACGTGCTTTAGAAAACAAGTTGAACCTGAGCATTGTTTTCCACCCTCAAACATATGGTCAATTTGAGAGGAACATTCAAAACCTAGAAAACCTCCGTAAAACATGTGTGCTAGAGTTCGGGGGTAACTGGGAAGACCTTTTTCCCTTGATAGAATTTACTTATAATAACAATTATCATACTACCATATGAATGGCTTCTTATGAAGCTTTATATGGAGAAAAAATGTCAAACTCTTGTTTGATGGGATGAAGTTGGTGACATGAGCCTCATTAGGTCTGAATAGATACAAGTCACCATGAAATAGTTGAAAACTATAAAATAAAAAATGAAGGCGCTTCAAGATAGACAAAAGAGTTACGCTAATAATCAAAAGAGTTCTTTGAAGTTTCAAATGGGGAATAAAGTGTTTTTAAAGGTAACACCTTGGAAGAATACTATTCAATTCGGAATGAAAGGGAAACTAGCACCAAGATATATCGAGCCTTTTAAAATCACCAAAATAATAGGGCTTGTCACCTATAGTTTGGCGATACCGCCATATCTTTCCAAAATACATGATGTTTTTAATTTGTCTTTGCTCTAAAAAACTAAGGTGGATCCTTTTAGAGTGTTGCTACTGGTCCCAATAAAGGTCAAGGAAGACTTGACACTCAAGGTTAAACTAATGCAAATCCTTGATCGTAGTGAGAAAGAATTGAGAAACAAAAAGGTACCCATAATAAAAGTGTTATGAAAAAGTCTCTAAATGGAAGAACAAACTTGGAAAAGGGAGTCAGGTATAAATTTAAATTTCAGAGATGAAACTTCTTATTAGAAAAGGAGAATGTAAGCTCCTGGTTTTAAATAAAATAATTCTTAGTACAATTAACTCTATTGGTTAACTAAAATGGGATACCCGATTGACTGAAAAACATCTAAATTAAATAAAAAGGGCATTAGAGTAATTTGGGAGGATAATATGGTGGTATAAAATGTCCATTGGCTTTCTTAGAAAGCTAAGGTGGCTTGCCAAATAAAAAGAGAAAGGAGAGGGATTTTTTCATCTTTACTTGAAGAATTTCATCAAAAACACGTGGAAATGGATAGATTAAAGTGTTAGGAGGAAGTTTTGAGTTATCAAACACCAAATTTGAGTGAAGTTAAGAGGGTTTCAGTGCTTAGGGAAGTTCTTGGAGACTAAAAGGAAGAGGTAAAGAAAACTTGAATTTTCTTTCTTGATTCCTTTAAATTTCTTGTAACTTAAAAGTAAGAATTATGTTTATCATGATGGATTATAGTTTTGTCATGGATTGAATTTCGATTAGTGTAGTGTACATTATGGAAATTAGGGTTTTTGCATCTTGAATGGTTTAAGTGATGTTCTTAGTGTTTATTGGTGATTATTAACATGATTGTAGGAGATTAGAAGAAATTTTGCATCCTCCCTTTATGCACGAGTTTCAGCCACTCCAAATAATAGGAGGGATGGATTTTTTTAAGTTAATTGACTAAGATATCTTATTAACATGTATAAATGAAAGTGTTTAAGTGTAAATAAAAATCAATTTTCTTAAAGATTTAAATAAATCTCATAACCCTTATTGGAGAGGGGTTTTGGCCAAGGAATGAAGGTGTTATTGACAAAAAATGATGAAATTAGTCCTAACTTTGTATAAGATTGGATTATATTAGAGTAGACGAACTTGACCATGATAAATTTAATCGATTCTTGTGGAAAGAAAACAAAAAAAAAATACACACATGCCATGAACAATGACATTGGTCGATGTAGCCAAATTTACTTTGGAAGACAAGGAGATAGAGAAATATTTGGATGTGGTTTGAGGATGAAATTTATATCTCCTATGTAAAATAGAAGGGTGAAAAAAACAAGAAATTAAGGACTTTAATGAGATAATGGAGAATCATGGGTAACCAAAGGAATATGTTTGTGTAGTTTTAATAAAGATGTTGTACTAAGTTAAGTATTGATAATATAAGAAGTTAGTTAAGGTTCCTAAGTTATTAAAAAGATTAGAAATATATTGGTCCTATGTTGCTAGGGGATATCACTGCAGCTTGACGCCAACATGGAATAGGAGCAGACACATCACAATTGATAGTTAGGTGTACACACCTTATTAGTTTTACTTAGGAATAACTTATATTTCTAATTTGGAAACTCATTGTATGTTTAATTTGCATATAAAGTGTGAAAGGGTAATGAGACAAAAGAAAGGAAGAAAGGTGGATATGATTGGCCATCTCGTGTAATACGGGTTAATGATGTCAATGTAACTATATTGACATTAGCATTTAATTAAATTTTCTTCGTTGTTCCCAAATTGAAAGGTTAATGATATTAATGAGGTTGCACTGATACCGACAATACTGTGAAAAGATAAATGTTAAGGGATTAGTCGCTTTAGGTATTGGAGGCTAATAATACCAATGAGGTTGTATTGGTGTCGGCATAAACTATTACTTGATTAGCCATCCCGGATAATGAAGGCTAATGATGTCAATGTGATTACATTGACATAAACATTCACTATATTTTATTAGTGATACTCCTAATTAATCATCTAGTTGGTGATGACTAATAATATTGGTATTATAATTGATATCGGCATTGATTGGTCGACCTGGGTTATGGTTGACCAATGATATCAGGGCATTTGGTATCAATAGTTATAATATGAAGATAGAAAGATGATATTGATATGGCTTTACGAGGAAAAAAAAGACTATGAGAAAGATATGTTGAAATATATTAGTTGCAGTCTTGTACTAGTTTGATATAGTGAATATTGGATTGAGGAAAATAAAATATAAATAGTTTATTATTGTTTGCTATATTTTTTTTCAGGGCCTTCATCTTCCCGACCGAGGTAAACCTATTTTATCTAACTATGTACTTATAGACTAGGTGTTTTTTGCTCTTTTAGGTTTGTAATGAATTTTAGATAAAATATGTAAACCCTAACATTTGAATTTAGTCCATATAAAAATATGGATGACTATTCACCTATCACTTGAATATTTTGGATAGATATATAGTTACTTAACTCTTTTAATTCTCTAATTTTTCTTATTATATTGTTGAGAAATTATGTTTGATGTAATTATAATATGGTGTAATTGCCTTTCATATTGTCGAGAAATCATGCTTGATGGAATGATGTTGTGATGCTTGATTGATCCAGGATGGTTGGTTCAAAGTTTAAAAACCTATATAGTATTAAACAGGTTATTGTCGATAACTTGAGACGTTCAAAATATAAAGGAAATTCTTTCAAAGTTTTGATAGAAATTTCTTAATATATATGTCAAATGTGTACAGTGTCCCAAAAATTAGGGATGTTACAATTTGAATTTGTTGTGTGAAATTATGAAAAGTATATGTGGTTAATATTGATGCATGGTATAAACTTCATGAAATAAGTTTTTGATCAGGATACCTCCCGTATGTTAGGAGGGGCATTCGTAGAGCGAGTTTATGAGACCAAAGTATTATGTAGGTTCTCGATATCTTAAAACTAAAATATTATTTAAATTATAATCATAATTTTCTTTAAATGTATCTTGATTTTATTTAAAAAATGTTAAATTATTGAAGAACTAGTTACCCTAATTAATGGGACTAATGTCTTGGTTAATATGTTATTGAAGAAACTAATTACCTTGGTTAATAAGACTACTGTCCTAATAAATGGGTAATAAGAGAAACCAATTAATTTGGTAATGAGACAAATGTCCGGTTTAGGCTATAAAGGACATTGATATGTCTTTAAATTATGCTAATTGTATTGATTAGTAAGGTTAAGGGTAAAATAAAAAAAAATTAACTATTTAGTAATTGATATAGTAAATATATAGAAGATATAATAGTAAATAATCATTGTGTATAAAATTGATTGAATTTGGTGTTAAATAAATTTTCAAGTACCTTGTAACATTGTGTCAAGTAGTAGTAGATCATGTATATGTGTTTTTTTTTTTAATCAAATTATGTAAATGGAAGAAATGAATATTTTGCTTCGTAATATAATTTTGTATCCAAAAATATGTATATATCTAAATAAAATATATACACATGGAATGTTATGTAAATTAGTTGGGGTTGTTACATGGGGTGTTATAAAACTAGTTACCCGGTAATGGAGTTAGTGTCTGGTAATAGGCGGTGGAACTAGATTACTCAGTAATGGAGTTAGTGCCCGATAAAGGGCTAGTGGTATCAATTTGTCTAACTATCATGATATTGAACCTATCTTATAAGGTAAAGTATATGTATGAATTATACATGTATTGAAGATAATGAGCTTATAATTGTTATCAAAATCCATTTAATGAGTTGAATGATCATGAATAAGTTTTAATTCTCACATAGATGTATTATGTTCTAATATAGCAAAATACTTTATTTGTCAGATTTCACTCTCACTAAAGTCCTTGAGCCTATAGCTATATTACTATCTTGTGATATAAATATTGTAAATCATTTGTGTTAAACTGATTTGTATATCATTCTTGAAATGTGTTGACCTAAAGCAAGGTCCAGGATGATTGGATCATGATTCTAGTATTGGATTGAGAAATTGATGAAGATGTCGATAATTTGGTAGAGTTCAAGTATAAGAAAAACTCCGCTAGAATTTTTATAGAGTATATATCAAATTATTTTAAAAAATAGTTAAGCAAAATTGTATCTGAATGGTTGAGGTTGCATATAAAATAATTAATAAGTTATTTAGTTGACCAATTGACAACAATAATAACATGTAAAGGAGCAAGGTGAATGTGAGTTTGATTGTGTTGACAGGTTAATGATTAGATATTAAGTTAGCCCTACTGATAAAGTTTTACGAAAAAAAAAAGATGATTTGAGCACGTCGTGCAACTATAGAAGTAATGGAAGGTTATGTAATAAATCATAAATAATATAAGTGGACATGAAATAATTGGAATGAATAATTAATCGAGAAAATTTCTTAATATAACAAGGGTGTTATATGTATTAAATGCTAGGGAAGTAAAAAGGTGACATGAATTAAATATTTTTTGAATTAAATAATGATGTGAATTAGACATGATTATAAAACAAGTTACGATAAGTATTAAAGGTGATTGAGAAAGCAAAAGATCATATGATTTATATATGTTAAGAAAATAAATTATGGAGTAAATTTCATGAGTTGTGAAGTAATAATATTAATATAAATTGAATATATTCATGAAGTAGAAATAGTTATGAAGTAACCTCGATGTAAAAAGAAATATTGTATGAAGGTGTTTGAATGAGACCAATCAATTTTAAAGTTGCAATGAATAAATTGTATAATGACGTGTTAAACAAGATTATGAATGAAACAATTATCATGATGCAAGGATGATAATATGATGAATAAAATGATGGGAAGAAAAATCATCGAGGAATAATGAAAAATATAAGTTGTTGGAAATTGATATAAAATCAACATTCTTAAAGAGAAATTTATGAAATTGATTTTGATCATATATCTATGAAATGTTAGTACACAAATGTTTAATATGATTTATTTTGTAATTTTGTGTATGTCATAGGTAAATTTCTTTGAGGACATCCATTTCTTAAGGTCATTGAGCTACCTTGTATTATATAGAAAGAATATTTATATTTTCAGAAAAAGAAAAACTTATAAGAAGTTAATGTGGATGTAATTTTAACAAGAGTTGTAATAAATTTTATACATTTATAAAATTGTTGAAAGGTTATTGAGACTTTCCTCATATATGGAAAATGAAATTTACTCGAATTTCTACGTACTCAGTCATAGAAATTAAGTAAAAACACACGAGAAAGTCAAGGTGTTACAATCTAAATGGATATTAAGGAGTGGATTAAACAATAAGAAAGTTTGGTGTGACATTAAAAATTATTAAAAGAATGATTGGGAAATTAAAGAACATTAAAATCCTTAGGGGTCAATTTATAAATAGATAAAATAAGGGATATAAATACCTTTCTTCTTCTCCCATTAAGGCCGGTAGCAAGGTTAAGAGAGGGAGTTGGGGGTTTTGGGGTTTTTGGGATTTTTTTTCTTTATATTTCTTGAAAAATCTCTTTAAAAGTAGTAGTTTTAGGAGATCAAAAAGGGTTTAAGAGTGGTCAAAGAGGGAAAGTGAGTGATTTTAGTGGGTTTAAAGGCTTGAAGGAGAAAATCTAGTGTTAGAAAGAGAGGAAAGCAAAGATGAAAAAAAGCTCAATTTTTCTTCCAAAGTTTTCTTTGATTCTTTGTTGTTTCAAGGTAAGAACAACTTTTATTGTGTTTAGTTTTGAAAATTTTGGCATATTGAGGTTTAAAGTGATGTTTTGGTATTATAAAAAAATGAATTTTTGTGGTTGTGATGATTGTAAGGGCTTTTTTTTTTTTGGTTAAAAGCATGAATAAAGATTGGATAAGTAGACAAATTGAACAAATTTAAAGGAACATTCATTCCATTCCAAAGAGACATGTTTAGCTAGAGAGGGAGAGTATGAGGGAATTTTGTTTGGGTTTTTTATATATATATAATTGGTGAGTTCTATAGGTTTAATTAAGCTAATTATGTTGAAATTGAATGTTTAATAAATAAAAAAAGGGGGAGAAGACCTTTAAGGCCGACTAATTGTAGGAATTGAAAGGAAAAAATAGGATAAATAGTAATGAAACCTATTAAATGGTGAATTGTTTTGTAGTATTAAACAATTGATAATTAATGAGTAAAGAATAATTAAATTTATAATAAGAAATGTGAATAGGAATGATATCCATTTGGAATTATTGAAGACTTATTGGATAAAAAAGAGGGGCCAAATAGGATCCTTAATTGTGTTTATAGAAATAGTGACAGTATTGCTTATGGTATTATAGGGGACATCACTACAAGAAGGCCATAAATGGGTGGTGCAGGACCTTCACGTGCAACAGGTAAGTACCACCATGCCTAAAATAAATTACTTAGAAATCCATTCTATCTTTTTTTATTATTTATTGTTTTACCTTAAATAAATATCAAGGGAATAGCTTATGTAGAAATTTGGTAAAAGAAGTGAATGTGGAAGGAGAAAATTTGATCAGTGGAGACTAATGAAAGTAGCGAAATTAATATCGGTCATAATGAGATTTTCATGATAAAAGAAAATAATCTATAAAAAAAAAAGTAGAGAATTAATATTAGCAATGTGAGAATCAACGTAAATTGAATAGTCACTTTAAAAAAAAGATGACTAATGATAACGATGAATATCGTTGTCGGTATGGATTAATTACCAGGTGAGGGTAATTAATGATATCATGGGTATTGATATCTACATAATTTGATTATTCACTTGAGAAAAGATGACTAATGATAACGATAAATATCGTTGTCGGGTTGGATTAATTACCAAGCGAGGGTAATTAATGATATCATGAGTATTGATATCGGTATAAATTAATTATTCACCTGGGAAAAAAGTGACTAGTGATAACAATGAATATCGTTGTCGAAATGAATTAATTATCAGGTGAGGGTAATTAATAATATCATGAGTATTGATATTGGCATAAATTGATTAGTCACTCGGGAAAATGATGACTAATGATAAAGATGAATGTCATTGTCGGCATGAATTAATTGTCAAATGAGGGTAATTAATGATATCATGAGTATTGATATTAACATAAATTTAGTTGTCATTTGTGAAATGATAACCTAATGGTAATGATGAATGTTATTGTCTGTACGATTAAATTTTCAAGTCTAATAATTAATGGTATCATGAATAATAATGTTGGAATAAAATGGAAAAAAAAGAAAGGGTTTTGTTTGATACATAATAGCTGAGGCATTAATTAATTCTAAGACTTGAGAATAATTAGTGATCAAAGAGTAAATATAATTATAGTAGTAATTATTTTATAAGACAAAGTTTGTGTTATATTAATTATATATTTATGTTATGTATTATAGGTTCATTTCAAACTTGTCGAGAATAAAGTGATTTGTTATTATGATCTCTTTTGTTATAATTGAGGTAGTAATAGAACTTCATTTTAGATTAATGTATTGGGATTTAAAACTTAGTAAATTAATGATATTGTAAAGTGTTGAACTCATGTATAACTTTCTAGTTTATATGGGGTGGCATGTAATTTATTAGTTAATACTTTGTAGTTAGATAAATGTAATATTTTTATATACATTGTTTAATTTTTTTGTTATAATTTCTTTAATCTTGAAAGATAATTAGTAATACAATGTAACTTTTTGCACTATATTAGGAGAATAAATAGTATGTATTAATGAATATAGTTTATTTGAAATTGTCGTGATCATTAAAAAAATATCAAAATGATTGAATTATATGATAGAAGATGGTTAATATGAAAATTAATGAGGTCGATAACCTGATAGTGTTACCAAATAGGAGAAATGTTGTCGTATTTAAAAAAAAAAGATTTAATGGCAAATCCGATATTAATATATATGTTTTAACTCCGGAAACTTGAAAGAAAAAAAATAGGATTGTTACACTAAATATTATTTTTATGTTTAAAATTTTTCTTAGCATGACCTATAAAATAGTAAATATTGTTTTTTCTAAACAATTTCAAGAATATACCCTTACATTAATATTAAAATGGTGTATTAATAAATTTTTGTAAACTTTGATCCTAAAATTAGAATTCAAAATATTAAAAAGAAAAAACTTATTTAATCACTAAACCAACCACTTAAGATTCAATAGCTATTAAAAAAAAAGAAAAATCAAATTTGAGATTAATTCAAATCAATTTTTCTCACTTAGCACCATTAAGTTGCACTCATTAATTTGTTTAATAAGACCAGCATGAACAAAAAAACAATAAAAAAAGCGTTGATAAATTATTAAAAAAAAAACCTTGGTTCTGTTGAGAAAAGAACATCTCAAATTAGGAGTGAAAACACGTAAGAGAATACATATTTAAAACAAAAAACAAAATAACAAAACAAAACATAAGATGATGGTGCATGTAAGACAAAACAATAGGCTTAGCACTGATCACATAAGTGTGTTATGATAAAGTAATCTTATCAGATACAAAAACACATTAAAAAAAAATCATCGTCAAGTTTTGCTAGTCACTGTTCACACAATAGTTTTCACGGATAATTCTGAGAAGTCAAATGTGAGTTTGTCATAACTAGAAAAAAAACCTACCCTAAATAGATTATATGGATGACCTAGCAGATGTATTTATGAACCAATGAAACATGTTTAGGCTTAGAAGGAGGTCCAATCACGCCAAACCAAAATGGTAGCTCAAAAAAATCATAACTTTTGATCTGATCGTTGGATCACGCTTAAATTTTTACAGAAATTTTTAAATATCATTTTCCTTACATTAGTAATGGAATGACTACTTTGACCATCAAATCTTTAGATTTCAAAATCCTCACCCTCGAACCCTGGTTTTAACAGTTTTGACAGTTTTGTGATTTTTTTTACGAACCAGTCGACCAGATAGTCTTGAATTTAAATAAATATCACATTTGTGAACCGCAGTATAAATTAAAATTTTTTCGCGGTTCTCCAATGCAACATCTAAAAGTGTACTATTTTTTCAAAACTTTTCATTTCTATGTCATTTCATCATTTATTTGTATTTTACATGAAATTCCCCAATTTATCTAAAATTAATGAGTATTATTTTTCTTTAGCACTTAAAAATAATAATAAAATAACATAGTACAAAAAAATATTTAAGAAAGTAGCATAGTTTAGCGGGGACTCGCCAGTCACAAATGTCATTTGTGACTCTTTTCAATTCTAAAAATAAGTTGACACAATTTACAATAAAAAAAAAGAGAAGAGAGGAAGGAGAGAGAGAAAGAGAGAGAGAGAGAGAGAGAGAGAGAGAGAGAGAGAGAAAAGGCCTCGGAGACACATCGAAACTTCGGTGACGACACCACTGATACCGTTGGAAAGATATGAAGAGACGAATTCAATAACACCAAGAAATGTCAATAACAGTGACCGTAGTGGGTCACACGAGCCGTCCAAATATGTCAAGGCTCATTTGCCTTTGGATGGCTCATGTTGCACACTTCGGTCACCGTTGGTGGCCTTCATTTACGTCATTTGATTTGTCTTGTTGATATTATCGGAGCTTTGGTGTGTCTCCAGAGTCTTTTTCTTTTTCTTTTTCTTTTTGCTTTTGTGAAGAAGGGGAGAGAGAGAACAAAAATTTTAAAAATTATCTTAGAGGCACACCAAAGCTCTAATAATGACATCACCGATATTGTTGGAAAGATCTCAAGAAGATGAATCCAATGACATCAAGGAATGTTATCAACGGTGAACAAAATGTGTCATACGAGTCATTTGAAGGCAAATGAGCCCCGACACATTTGGACAGCTCGTATGAGTCCCTTTGATCATCGTTGATGATCTTTTTTTATGTCATTAGATTTATCTCGTCGAGATCTTTCCAAGAATATTTGTAGTGTCTTCATCAGAGTTTTGATATATTTACTTAGAATGCTTTTTTTTCTTTCCTTATTTTTCTCCTTTTATTTTATCATTGTAAATTATTTCAGTGGTGCTTTCTTGATTATTTTTTGGTACTGTATTATTTTTTTTAAGTTCTAGATTAAAAAAAAAATCCAAAATTAACTGCTCCGTAGTGTAATAATGTTTGAGCAGAAGCATTCCTTGTTATTAGGGTTCCTTGTCGGTCATTTCCCTATACAGAATTGACGGCGCGGTCCTCAACTGACCCCTCGGTCAACTTCCTACGTCCCACGCATCTCTACACTAGCCAATATCTCGCGGCTCGAGTGTTTTATCACGAGATATATAGGTTTAGCTTTCATGTTGATTTGGAGATCTCAACAAAGTGAATTTCAGAATCTGAGCGTTGTGGCGGGAAATATATATATATATATATATATATATATATATATATATATATATATATATATATACTTGTACGAATAAAATGACAGATCGCAAAAATTCTTGGAGAGAGAAACTAAATATTTGGTTTTTAGTGAGAAAAAACAAAAACAAGGCTATTTTTGGCTTTTACATATTTTTAAAAAAATATTGAAAAATAATACAATTAAAAAAATTAATCAAATAGCACCGTTTTTGTATATATTTCAATGAAAAAACATAATTTTTATAGCTTATCGATATTCAAAATAAAAATATCTAATAAAAAAATGAACAAAAAAAAGAAAAAAATAATGAAGAAAATATAAAATCTCATAAACATATTAAAGTTCTAATTACAATATTTAATGACATCAAGGTGACTCTAGTAAGCCACACTTGCCGCTCAAAAATAGATGGTGGCTCACATATCTTTAACAACAAATGTGTCCTACTCGAATCATTGTTGGTGACATTTCTTAATATTATTGGATATACTTCGTCAAATTTTTTTTGTTAGTAT